>JARDAA010000123.1:600000-774913 GCA_029448695.1 Elsinoe perseae
GGAAATTTCCGTCTACGACGTCCTCGTAGGCGATGTCGTTCTTCTCGAGCCTGGTGACATGGTACCGGTTGATGGTATTTTCATCGAAGGTCACGGAGTCAAGTGCGACGAGTCTTCGGCTACTGGTGAGTCCGACCTGCTCAAGAAGACGCCCGCTGCAGAGGTCTGGCGTGCTATGCAGGCTGGCGAACCTCTCAAGAAAATGGATCCGTTCATCATTTCTGGCTCCAAGGTCAATGAAGGTATTGGACGTTTCATGGTCACTGCAACTGGCGTCAACTCTTCTTTCGGCAAGACCATGATGGCCCTCCGCGAGGACAACGATCCTACCCCTCTACAAGTCAAGCTCAACGTTCTGGCTGAGTACATCGCCAAGCTTGGTGGTAGTGCTGCCCTGCTTCTCTTCGTCGTCCTCACTATCAAGTTCTTGGCTGAGCTGCGTAACAATGAACGCACCCCCTCCGAGAAGGGCCAGCAGTTCTTGAACATCTTCATTGTGGCTGTCACGATTGTTGTTGTGGCTGTTCCCGAAGGTCTACCGCTAGCCGTTACTCTCGCGCTGGCGTTTGCTACCAAGAAGATGACAAAGGACAACAACTTGGTGCGAGTTCTGCGATCCTGCGAGACCATGGGTAATGCTACCACTGTCTGCTCTGACAAGACTGGTACGCTCACGCAGAACGTCATGACAGTTGTCGCTGGCGCCATCGGCACGGCTTCAAGATTCGCCAATCGCGCCTCCGCTGGTACTGACCTTCCTTCTGGCGATGCTGGTAAGGAGGTTGAGGAGACTCTTGACGATGTTTCAGCAACCGAGTGTCTCAATACTCTAGCCGAAGATGTCAAGCTTGCCTGGAAAGACTCAATCGCTACAAACTCTACTGCCTTCGAGACCGAGGACAAGGGACAGTCCGTCTTTGTCGGCTCCAAGACCGAGACGTCTCTGCTTCAATTCGCGCGCGATTATCTTGGTATGGGCTCGATCGCAGAGGAGCGCTCAAACGCGAACATTGTCCAGCTCTTCCCCTTCGACTCTGGCCGCAAGTGTATGGGTGTCGTCTTGAAGCTCAAGGACGGTCGCTTCCGCCTCTTCGTCAAGGGCGCTTCCGAAATCATGCTCAGGAACTGCACGAACATTATTACCGACCCAAGGAGGAGCATGGAGGCTATGCCCATCCCAAGCGACAACGTCGAGGCACTTGAGCATCTCATTGAGACGTACGCCTCCCGTTCTCTCCGTACTATTGGGTTCATCTTCAAGGATTCTGAAGTCTGGCCACCAAAGGGTGCTCGCGCACTCGAAGACGACGCTACTCAGGCTCAGTTCGAGGATGTCCTCAAGGATATGACCTTCTTCGGCCTCGTTGGTATTCAGGACCCTCTTCGTCCCGGTGTACCAGAGGCTGTTGCTGATTGTATCCGCGCTGGTGTCTTCCCTCGTATGGTGACGGGTGACAACATTCTTACAGCAAAGGCTATCGCTACCGAATGCGGCATTTTCACTGCGGGAGGTGTTGCCATGGAAGGCCCAGTCTTCCGCAAGCTTACCAAGAATCAGCAACGCGAGATCATACCCAAGCTTCAGGTCCTTGCTCGTTCTTCACCCGAAGACAAGCGTGTTTTGGTCCGTCGACTCAAAGAGATGGGCGAGACTGTCGCTGTCACTGGTGATGGTACCAACGATGCTCCCGCTCTGAAGGCCGCCGACGTCGGTTTCTCCATGGGTATCGCCGGTACCGAAGTCGCAAAGGAGGCTTCCGACATTATTCTCATGGACGACAACTTCACTTCCATTGTCAAGGCTCTCATGTGGGGTCGTGCCGTCAACGACTCTGTTCGCAAGTTCTTGCAGTTCCAGATCACCGTCAACATTACTGCTGTCATGCTTGCATTCATCTCCGCCGTTTCGAGCAGCGAGGAAACTTCTGTTCTCACTGCCGTACAGCTTCTCTGGGTCAACCTCATCATGGACACCTTCGCCGCCTTGGCTCTGGCCACTGACCCGCCAACTCGCGGTGTGCTCACCAGAAAGCCTGTACCCAAATCCGCTGGCCTATTCACTCTCAACATGTGGAAGATGATTATTGGTCAAGCAATCTTCCAGCTTGTTGTCACGCTCATTCTTTACTTCGGTGGCACTCGTATCCTCAGCTACGATAGTGATCGCGAGCAGAGGCAGCTCAGGACTCTGGTCTTCAACGTGTTCGTCTGGATGCAGATTTTCAACCAGGTCAACTCTCGTCGCCTCGACAACAACTTCAATATCTTTGAAGGTATTCACCGTAACAAATTCTTCGCACTCATGTGCTCGATCATGATTGGCGGTCAAGTCTTGATTATCTTCGTTGGAGGCAGCGCTTTCAGTGTTGTACGTCTCAATGGTCCTCAATGGGGCTACTCGATAGTGCTCGGTTTCCTCTCCTGGCCAATGGCTGTTGTCATTCGTCTCATTCCAGATGAGCTCATCGCCGAACTCATCCCCAAGCGCTGGAAGAACAGGAAACCAAAGATCATCATCGATGACGAGGATGAGCAGCCATGGGAGTACAACCAAGGCATCATGGAGATAAAGGAGGAACTTGGCTTCATCAAGAAGTACAAGGGTGGCCGTCTCAACCAACTGCGCTTTGCCGTCAAGCACCCTCGCCAGGCTATGATCCACTCCAGGTCTCGCAGCGAGATATCTATTCCTGCTACACCTGTTGTCGAACAAGTCGAGAGCGAGAAGGGTGCCCCACCATCTCCATCCCCTGCGCCACCAACACCTGACTCCAAGAAGGCACGCGCTCGCGCCAGGTCACGTTCCAACTCTGCTCTTGCTGGTATCGCCATGGCCGGTGTGGTCGCTGGTTCCATCGGCGGATGGTCGCCTAGTGGTGACAACAAGGATGACGGTGGTATGAAGTTCAACCGTATCCGCTCCAAGAGTGATCTCTCCAACCAGGTGCCTCTCGAAGTGCACCCTGACACCAGGGAAGACGACCCAGTCTTCGTCGAGAACCCGATTGAGGCCGCCGGCTGGGCTCCACCGAGTCAGTCTATCAACACCACACCAGCGTTTACTATTGGTCCGTACGCGGGTCAGCCGCGTCTCAGCATGGATGACAGGGAGAGTAATGAGAAGCCCAAGGAGGAGGTTTAGACATGGACAGAAAAGTCAGCATTACAGGAGGAGGTTTCTTTCTTGTTCCTATTACCGGACATCCATTTTCTGAGGCGAATACCTGAGGGTCCTACGAACGGTCACCGACCTAGATTGACTTGGCCTTGAGATCGAGGCCGTTTGTACTTTAGACTTGCTTTTCCTTACCAATGATACCACACAAAACACAATACAGATGATGACTTCACTCCATTTCCTGACACAATGTACTCACTAATCGTGATGGTGTCTGATCGTAATGGTTCGCCAGCTCTGCGGCTCTTCGGTTGCTCCTCCGACGAGGGATCCGCGGATCTGCATTTGGAGGTCAAAGCTTCTTTGCTCAAAAAAGTTGCCGACGATTCAATCGGATCAAGAGGACATAGTATTTCGTCTCTGACAAAAGTTCTAGTGATCAAAGGTTTGCATGACACGCATGACATATGCATGAGACCTGGGTGTGAATTGTTTCATGGCTCAAGACGAGTCAGTCGTGTACCTGCAGCAAGAATCGTAAGTCGGCGGCTGGAGATGTGCGCGCGAGTGGTTGGTATCCAACCCCTCGTTTTCTCGACCGCGAAGTAATCTACTACCACACATTTACCGCACCTGCATCTTCAATTTTGCATTCACAAAAAATTTGACAACGGCTATCACGACGTTACTATCACTATCTACAACTTCACCGCCCGTTTGAACTGTTCACTCGTTCGTCAACGTTCGTTCAGGAGCATTTCTCAAGATATAGCGGACTGCGGGGTAGACTTCCAAAGCCAACTCCGACTTCACCGACTATTACTTGATCGACCACGAGACAAACTCGACAATAGGAATTAAGGACGAGCAGTCAGTTCGAGCAGAAGAGAAGGTACACACTGATGAGAGCGCTCATGCGCCGCGACATGATCAGCATGCCGTCAAATCTGGCGCTCCTTCTTCTCTCCCTACTCACCACTACAAATGCCCTTCCCTCATTACAAGGATTCTCAGAACGTACCAACGACCTCCGCTCACTAGCTTTCGCGAAACTCTTTGCAAGACAGGCCTGCGCGAACCCCTGCGGATGGAGTGGACAGCTTTGTTGTCCGACAGGATCGTCATGCTACACTGATGCCAACGGCCAAGCAGCATGCGGTGCAGCAGGCTCCTCAAACTCCGGCTCAGGATCAGGCTCAGGCTCAGACTCAGGATACTGGCAAACCTTTACGACAACCTTTGTCCGTACCGATCTCGTCACGATCACCTCCATCGGCTCCTCCTTCGTAGGAGGCGCCACAGCCGCCCCCCAACCAACAGGCAATGCCCAATGCAACTTGTCCCTCAACGAGAGTCCCTGTGGCTCGATATGTTGCAGCAGTAGCCAGTATTGCGTGCGTTCCGGACAGTGCGGCGCCGCCGCCAACCCCGGCAGCTCCGGATTCGCGAGCACATTCACCACTCCGACCGCCACGGGATCAACAGTGGGCTTCCTCCCTCCCCTACGGCCCACGGACAGCACGCTCGTCACGCGCACAGCGGGCGCCACCTCCCCGACCACAACCGTTGCGTTCCTCGCCCCCGTCGCCACCGGCGCCAACGTCACGGTCGGCGTCGCACAAACCGAAGCGAGCGGCGGCGGCCTCTCCCCCGGCGCCATCGCGGGTATCGTGCTCGGCGTCATCTTTGGTCTCGGCCTGCTCTTCCTGCTGTGCTTCCTCTGCTGCCTCAAGGGCCTTTTGGACGGCGTCCTGGCGCTATTCGGCTTTGGCAAGCGTCGACGACGCGAGAGGGAAGTCGAGGTGCGCGAGGAGGAGTACGTTCGACGACGACGTGGTGGGGCCAGCAGGGATGATAGGTCGTGGTATGGCTCTGAAGGACCGCGACGGGTAGTCAGGGAGGAAAAGCGGAGTAAAAGCGGTGGGGCAGGGAAGGAGTTGCTGGGTGTGGGCGCTGGACTCGCTGGTCTTGCGGCGTTGTTGGGGTTCAAGAGAGCGAGAGATCGCAAGAAGGAGGAGAGGAGCTATTATTCTTCGAGCAGCAGTTCGAGGACTACAGATAGTGAGTACCTTCGGTTTTCTTAGATCTTTCATCATTGGGAGGGGAGTTGGAGCAGGGAGTATCGCGCTTTGATAACGTGGTTAGTTTGAGGCAAATGCTAACAGATAGCAGGTTCGTTGAGCACAGAGTCACGGTCGTATATCCCGCCTGCGCGAACGAGGAGTCGGAGTCGGACAGTACGGAGCTCGAGCCGGAGATGATAGAATGGGAGAGTGATATGCATCGTTTATGAGCGTGTTGGAATCTGGGCTGCTTCCGACTGCTGGACCAGTCTGTGGAGGATAGACATATGTACATAGCATTGCGATTGGGAATCGATATATCCAAGACATAGCTCACTACAGCGCTATACTTTATGCCACGACCGAATTCAGAACAAAACGCAATGTGAAGAGTATGATTTAATCATGGCCAGAGTCTGTGGTTTGTATTGGCATATATTAACATAATCCTAACCCCTGGTAATATCTCTCATAGCATCGGTCTTCTGCTGCTGCGTCGTCTTGATGAAATCCATGATCTGCTTGATCATATCATTCATCGCTGCGAGCGTGGCTTGCTTGGTCTTTGCAGCTGCGGCTGCCGCGTCGGCCTGGGCCTGAGTAGCGGTCGTGCTGGCGTCCGTCTGCTTGGTTTGGGCTTGACCTTGGGAAGTGGCTGCGGTGTTGCTGGTAGTCTTGCCGAGCAACGATGAGCCACCGAGAGCTTTGGCTCCGGCGGCTTGAGGAATTGGAGTAGCGAGAACGGGGGCGAGGAGCCCTACCAGGAGGACGGTGGCGGTAGTGAAACGCATGCTGGGGGAGTTGTGTGGACTTGAGGTGGGATGTCCCGCTGTAAGAACTTCTTTGATCTGGTAGGTTGTCACAGAGGTTCTGTATGGAAGCTGAATGGAGCCTCAGGAAATGCAGGGATGGTACTCTTGCTGATATATCATCAACCTACCAAGACTGTTGCCGAGACACTTGCTCAGACCACAACGCCCAAGACATCACCGCAACATTCACCTCACGTTGCAACCTCGATGACTTTAGTCGATCGAGACTTTTGACGAGCGAACCTGTTTGCAGCATGTTTCTGCGCCTGCAAAAGCGTTCCAGCGATTAATGTGGCAGTTGTCCATGGTGGCGTGAAACACCAGTAGCGTCCGATTCCGTTGGCACCGCTCCACAAAGAGCTCGTGCAGTATTGCCAGAAGATGCAAAGAGGTTCACAACATGATCTGTTGATATTGGTGGCATGGACGCATGGAAAAGTGGCCGCCTAGATGAGGAGATGCGACCTGGAGTGGGAACTGAACGAGAGGAAGAGATGGAACCGTTAAAAGACGTTTTTGGGTCACGCTGCGCAAACACCAGGGTGTCAGTGTGGGGAATGCCCTCTATGTTCGTCGTTGAGCAGCAAGCGTTTTCATCCTTCTAAAGACATCCAAGACAACACAACATAAGGCTGACAGGTATGCCACGGTCTGAGTGTTGCTGCAAGGATCAGTCCCAATCCGGTGCTGGCAATACCGACAGACCTGATTATGGGCGGTTCAGTAATGCTAATGGGTAATTCATATGCGGACAATTGTAGAAGTATTTCAGAGCAAGAATGTATATACGAGTAGATGGACAACAACGATGAAAGTATATGATGGTCAAATCGAAACACAATTTGGATTGATCAATCCATCACCGTCCTTTACCGTCCTTAAGGCCTGGCCGAAATTTTGTCCTGGAATGTTGCCAGTTCAATTAGCTGTGCCCCTTCCAATCTTTTTCCCTTGATCGTGCTAGGCCACGCATCGCTCAAGCTTATGCTATGAGACCCCAATGAGGGTTTCTCATCACGGGTGACCTGCCGCGCATGCGCTTGATGGCAGGTGGTGCAGCTGGAGCCTCCTGGATCAGGTTGGCGGCCTCTTGGAGGACATTGATAAGATTCAAGATGCCTGGGAGCCCAACACTCTCATTGACCCTACGCCAGCCCAGCTCGAGTGGTAGCTTTTCATGCTCTGTACTGCGTTAGAAGGTTGGAGCTTCTCAATGATGTAAGTGGTCAACATACCGAAGAAGTAGTTGACAAAGTTCCTTGGAGTAGTAGCAGCCCTCTTATCTCCGAAAGCCACAACGGGAGCGAGGAGCTCGCCGACGGAGAAACCCTCAGTTACGTTGGTGAAGGTGTAGGTGGGATTGAAGGCCTTGGACTCGAGCATGCGAAACATGCGAGCATTGGCCAGCTGGAAGCGGTCCAGGATTGGCTCGGTGAAGTACCTCTTGGTAGTGTCATAGACTGTCTGGTTGAACTTGAACTGATTGCCAAAGTAGAAGTCGCTACGTGACAGAGAGGCATCGTGCTCTAGAAGATTGTGAGGCTGCAGCTGCTCCCTGAAGGACTGTTAGTCGAGCTTGGGGGGAAACAAGATTGGTCTCGTGGCCGGCATCGCACAGCCACCATCAGCTCCAGGCTCTAAGGGATTGTTACGTACAGGGTAAAGAAGGTGGCGTTTGGCTCGGGATTAACACCGATCGCCTGATCGAACATGATGGTAGTGAGATCTTCCTCGAAGTTGAGAGCCTGAGAAAGCCCCCTAAATACGTTCTCTCGAGTGAAGTTGCGGCCGTCCCGAGGGAGGAACTCATGATTGGCGAGCTTGTTAAGCATAGGGCAAGGTCCACGAACTAGGCAATGTTAGAACTTTCCGAAAAGTCATAGGAGGGGCAGCGAACACCTTCGCCTGGCTGTTGTGGTTTCCATCTGAAGAAGGAAGCGTCCTGGCCGAGGGCAGATGAACTCAGCGTCAGGGCCAGGGCAAAGGATCGCGTGAGAGAGGGCATATTGCTTATCCAGAGGGGCCTCAGCTCAGGAAAACAGCTTGTCTGTAAGTGGGAAGGTTTGAAGAGAATAGGGTAGATCTGATCAAGCTATGGTGGCTTTGGGAAGGGCTGCATGGTGTTTTTATATTTTTCTTCTCGTGCTTTCCACTAACGCCTCGACTTGAACCCACGATGAGCAAACGCAAAAAATGAGCGTTGCTGGTCAAATCGCGGGCCATGTTGCTGATACGTTGTAGTCTCTGATGCTGTGTTGCCGGTTCCAGACAACGCAGGCAGCAAATCCTGGGTGAAAGTGATGCGACACTACGATAGAGCCGCGACGATTTTCGAGGATCGACAGGAAATTTGCTTACCGCCTACTATACATTACCTTGAAGTCACCAATTACAGATCCTCAATTCCGAGCATTACCATAGTATGGATACGAGGGTGATGCGAGTGGTTCGGCCGCGACGTTCAAACGTGTGAAACTGAGAAGTGTAAACGAGTATTTGGACGTCATCTCATTGGTCGATCGTCTCGTTTGTCTCGCAATGCAACTTTTGTGATTGGTGGCACGTACGAGCTCCACAACCTTACTTCGACCGCAATTGACGGCGTTGGATATAGTACATTTATTCGCCGTGTGAAGCACATCGCAACCAAAGCTTTCTGGTAGTCCCTGCAGAAGCTTGGATGCACAAGCATTAGCATGACGATCTTCATGCTACTACAATTGCAGGAACTGCTGGGGATCTTAGCTGATGCGACGGTCGAGTAGACGGTGCGAGTTTGACATACTCGGTCTGGATGCAATTTATGAAAGGACCGGCCATGATGCAGCAAACTCAAGTCTGTCTCCACAAGCCTGATTGGACTGGTGTCATACCGACGAGCTGACCCGTCCTGGTCACAAGGTCGGTCCTCCCAGGATCTGACCAGCAAGATGACTTGGCAGTGCTGCTGACTGCTGTGAATGCCGCGTCACGCTGAGCCACTGATGGGATGGATACACATGGCTAAGAATCACGATTGTTACCACAGCACAACCCATCGAGCGCAGATAGGAGGATTGGCATTGTCTTGGCTCCCTCACTATCACTACCAGCTCAAAGCTCGAGCTATTGACGAGTTACAACCACCTCTCGATGTGCTGTCGGTGTGACCGCCAGAACTAGCAACACACTGACTCCGCCGCCGACTCAACATCACTTGTTGTCCCTGGAAGCGGGGTCATCGATACTCGAGACTTTCACTGCTCAAGCACTACTCCGTCCTTCCTTGGCAACACTTTGTCTTGATTAGAAGACCCTCAACATTCTAGGAAATCCCGTAATCACACCCTCTCAAGCACGCGAGACCCGTTATTGTCTGCAGCAATTACTTTTCCAAGGAGGTCAGGGAGATGACAATCATCATTCCCAATAAGATCGTGGACGCGGATAAGCGCATGCAACTGTCTACGCGGGCTCTGCACTGGAAGCTACCTCGACTTCGCGAGTGAATGACTGACTGATGAGGAATGACAAGGCAAAATGGATCGACTGCGGCTTCCTGAATATCACCTCTTCCGAGATCGCCAGTATCTTCCGACCCATCATCGACCAGGTGCTGGAACTTCTCGACGACCAGTTCGAGAAATCTAACAAGGCTGGCAAACCGCCTAAGGGCATCATCCTCGTTGGCGGATTTGGACAGTCCCGCTACCTCTTCAAGAGAATCAAGCGCAGATACAGCGCCGGAAAGGGTAATGATTCCAAGTCCTCCACCAAGCATGGTTCCGGCAAGGCCCTGTCGGAAGTCCTCCCGGCTTCAATGCATCTACAAAGCATCCGGTCTTGGTCATTCAGCCTCCGACAGCTTGCACCGCAGTCGTTCGCGGTGCAGTACTCCGTGGCATCTCCGGTCACGATCTTGTCACCAGTCGCAAAGCTCGCCGTCATCACGGCGTTTGCCTCAATCCTGTCCTCATCCCTGGAAAGCACCCCACCAGCGTTCGCTATTGGAACGACTATGACGAAGTGTATCGCGCGCGCGAGCGACCAGATGATATGGTTGGTACAGAAAGGTGACACGCTCACTTCCAATGAGTCGATCATGCAGCCCGTGGCCATCACAAGATAATCCAAGACTGGGGCTAATGAGACCAAGCTGTACTATTGCGAGGCAGATCTGGCACCAGAGTCTTACAGTGGTGGCTCCGCAAACACCATCCTTCCGTTGTGTTCAATGACGGTGAATCTTGGCGGCATCTCTCCTCGCTTCTGGACGTCAAAGGAGACTGGTACCGGGAAGAAGTATAATCTTGAATATGAGCTCGGCATACTGGTCCAGTCTGGTCAGATTACCTTCGACGTACGGGTTGGGGAAGTCGTGTATGACAGCGTGCAAGCCAAATTCGAGTAGTCAGATACGGCAGGTGAGAGGGTGGTAGTGAGGCAGATAAGCGGTCGATAAGTGTGCTGGCGCTTTCGAGTCTTCTATAGGCGTTCGTTCCTTTGCAAGCATAGATACCCTATCGTCATGCCACTAATCCGTTGTGCCGTCCAACGACTTGTGATAAATTGTGACGGTGTCTATTCTGCTGAGCTTGAAAATCACGAAGTGACTACATAAGACTCAGCGAGTTACACAAGTACTACCACGTTGGACCATGATGAATTCATCATTGATGTGTTCTCGCTATTAGTGCAGGAGGTAAGATGCGAAGAACGGGTTTGCTACATATTTGCTCGCAAGCTCAGGACATGCTGGATTCGTGCTTGAGTCGAAATCTTGCTTGCATGAACCGCGGGGGACCTGGGACAATTTCTCGCTTTTTTTCGTAGTGCTTTCACCCACCGTCTTTCGTCAATCGACCTGGACAAGTGCATCTCAGCAACGACGATCGATAAGCTAGATCTGGTCTGTTAGATCGATGGTCGATCACTAGTTTGGCGCGAACGTAGCAATCTGGTAGGCCAGCTCTATCTTGATGGATCTCAATTCCCCTGATGATGTCGTGTGACGTCGCTATGAGAGCTGTTGTCTCTGTGCATTGAAAGATGGTCCGGAGAGCACACGACATCAAACAAAACCCATTGACGTCCCGGTAAAGGGTGTGTCACTTCTGATCCTCCTTTACACATTCCTATCCCATTTCACTGCTCGAAAGAAGAAATTCACCCACGATCAACCATAATGGATCCTCATCAAGGCGGCGATCTCTCCGACATGGCTGCCACTGGCACCAAGATCCCCAACGACGCTGGCAAGCAGCGAGTTATTCCCTCCGTCCCTCGTCCAGATCAGATTGACTCTGGTACGGATGGTGCCTCTTCCCTCCTCCAAGCTGCCGACAATCAGGCCGACATGCCACGAGCCAACAAGGATATTGGTGCCACCGGAGAGGTCATGACTGCGACTGGAGACCAGCTACCAGCTCAGATTGAGAGCAAGCGTCTGCACTTCGGTGCCAACGACCCATTGAGCAAGGGCCACGACCGGTACGACAAGCACAGCCGGCAGAAGGAGAGTGACCTGGAGAGGTACGCAAAGGACGGCGCCGAGGTTGAGGGTATTCCCGGTGTCGAAGGATATGGAGGTACGGTCGGACGTGAGGATAGAGGCCTCTAGATCGTTGTATCATAGAATCCATCAGCGAGCATATTGTAAGATAGGACGACGTCCAGGCGAATGAGAGATCATCGATTTCCGGTTGGATTTCCGGCCTCTTTGCACATGTGATGATAATAACTTTAGGGCATGCGCCGGAAAACTTGTTTGAACAAGCTGCTATTGTTGTCAATCGCACTTTCTCAGAACATCTGGTTGTACTTCAACTTGCGCAGCACCTTCCTCGCCTTACA
Source organism: Elsinoe perseae (assembly GCA_029448695.1). Lineage (NCBI taxonomy): Eukaryota > Fungi > Ascomycota > Dothideomycetes > Myriangiales > Elsinoaceae > Elsinoe > Elsinoe perseae. The sequence continues at coordinate 611,826 of JARDAA010000123.1, forward strand.
ATGTACTTTGAGTCGAGACTTCTCGCTGTCGATTCACACTACCAAACTGGAGCTTCTCCTCAATCTTGTCAAATCTGGTCTCGTTCATCTCTATTTCAGCTGAGCTTCACAACAGGTACTAGCCTTCATGGAAGGTGCGAGTTCCCTTCCTGGCGTGAGCATGTAATCTCGAGCTCAAATCGCGCGAATGATGGACGAATCTCAACTACCAGGCTCTGAAGACGTCGCCTCTCTCAATGGTCTTAATTCTCAGCCTGCACAGTGGACTTACCAGACTGGCACACAAGAGAGGGCGCTGGACCAAGCCTCCGGCGCTCTCCAGGCGATCGCAGATGGACAACATACCTACCAGGTCCTCGAACCAATGCCTCCCATACGGCCAAGCAAGGGGATGCTCGAGGACGCAGAGGAAATTCATCTGGACGCTTCATATATGTCGGGCCAAACCACCAGCAAGGGTGCCCAGAAAGGCCGCCAATCCCTCGACCCTCTCGCATTCGACAGTGACGGTACACCTTTCACGGACTATGAACTACCAGAAGATGGTGGTGCCAGCTTGCTCGAAGCCGATAAAGTGATGTTATCTGAGCTGGTAGGCAATGGGCTAGTGCTATCACTCGAAGACCAGATCTATTATGCAACCCTCCAGGTACGCTTTGCGGGACAGGACATGAAGGACGGAAGATCTGGTAGTACTTCGAGCAAATCCGACAGCGATCCTGGTATTGCAAGAGATAGACCGAGGGGCAAGAAATATGGTGTTTTGGGGAAGTCCAGAGAAGGGAGCGCGCATCATTCTTGTGGTTCCGCAAAGTCTACTTCGAGCAAGGTTGACCAGGTCAACATAGACCTCAGCAGAAGTGACCGGCCACGTCGTGATACTCTGGTAGATGTTGCCGCATCCGTGGTAGTATTTCACTGAACTGACAACAGAGACACGGTACATACAATCTCAAGGACCTCACGGCACTCAGCAGTGGCCGCAAGCCCAGACGCACTTTCAAAGAGCCTGGTAGGCACACCAGAGGATTTCTGCCAGCCAGTCGTCATGACTCTGGTAGTCCGGATGTCGGAGCAGCCACGCCCACTACCACTCTCGATGCATCAGAGGACACAATCGTGTTATGCGATGACAGTACGACCAAGTGCAAACCTGACCGACCCAAGAAGAGGACTACCAGCATCACAGAACCAGCGGTCAAACACTACAGATCTGCTAGGCTTCGTGCATCTGAAGGCAATATGCCGAAGCAGAAGTTTGAGATGTTGGACAAGAAGGGAAAGGCAGTGAGGATCTAGCGAGACGTGCAGCTGTTAGGGAAGAGGTAGTGAGGAATGAGCGTGGAGAAATGAGGAACTGGTGGTTGTGTCTTCCTTCAGCCACTGCAAGGATCCATGACGAAATACGAAATTTCGAGAATTATCAAGCATAAGTACCAGAACATACCTTTCTGAAGACGAGATAAGATCGCTTCGAAGAAGTCACGGATGGGCGGGATCCTTCGACTGACAGTCAGGCATTAATTTGCCACTCTCTGCTTGCATGCGACCACCTCCTTGAGAATACAAGGATATTTCATCCACCCACTGAAGTTGTATGCAATATGTAGGAGGCACCAAAATCAATGCCAATCTAGATCAAAGGCCGCCACTTCTACCGCGGCAGTAGAAGGGTAGGGCGTCTCCACGGGCATTGCCAGCTCAGGTCTGATGAGTAGAGTTCTTCGTTTGCAGTGTCGTCTACCAGATTCAAGATGTCCTTAACTCTCTAATTGACGAGCAATATCATCGTCTGGAACAAGACCTGCAGTCCTTCATAGAGCTGGGAGTGAATACTATTTATGTCTGTCTGTCCGCCTACTCTCCCATTTGTGGCTTCGCACTTATGCCTAAGTAGATAGTATGGACAGAACGAAGTCTCACGATCGATGCATGAAACTGCTTGGGGTCGCTGGAATGTACGCCCTCATTGTCTGCTTAGTTCTTGTCGAACCACTAGACGATGGCGCTGACATTACCAGAGTATCGCCTTGCCCAAATGCTCCATCAATCGTCTGGATCCCTATGGCACATACAGAAGCGACGTGGTGGGCTCATACCTCAGCATAGCGGAACGATGGCGAAGCATCCCAACACTTCGGGTCTGTTAGCAGCTGTTGAGCTGTCAACAATGACGCCAGCTTGCCTTGCGCACCGGTCATCAAGGCTGTGGTGGGAGATCTAAAGCGGTATATGGCAATACAGCACAAGATCAACGGGCAAAGAATCCTACCAGTAGGGTATGATGCGGCTATGACTGCTGAAAGAGATATGACCTTGCTGAAGTACTTATCTTCCGGCGATGATGCAGGGAAAATTGACTTCTGGACTGTGAGTCTGTACCCTAGCGGGGCTCACAGTCAAACTAAGAAAGGGCGGGACACTGCTGATCTATCACGATTTTATCATTTAGAACCACAGGCTAGCTGAGGCCATAGCGGTGGTGGGTGAGAAGGAGAAATAAGGTGATCTTGACAATGCGACGGAAGGCAACGTCAGACAGTCTGCTTGCAACGACAGCTGGCCGTGGGGGCCGGGATGCCAAGAGCCAGGATCGTACATGAATTGAGAGGAGATCGAGGAAGAATCAAAGAGAGAAGCTTGACAGGAGATCTTTCTGATATGGATATACCCTTTTTGGACACGATCTTGCCGATCATTCAGATCTCACTGTCAATCATGTTAGTGCGACGGACTCAACCGAGGCTTGTGGTAGTTTACCCTTTCTTGATTCGCGTGTTCTTCTTGATGAACGGGAATCAATGCGTCACTGCGCCACAAATCAAGGTCGATGTAGGCGGGAGAGCTGCAGCCACTTGCAGTTCAGCCATTTTGTTTCTGAGCCGCCTGTGCAGCGACAAACAAGCTGACATTGGCCCTTGGTAGGTAGCGGTGGTAGTCGATCTCCCCCGAATCGTTTCATACTCCTCCAGTTCCCTTTTACTCCTCGTTTCAACGGTCTACCTTTTTTTTTGTGATACCCTCCTAACTCCAGCTGAGCAATATCAAAGCTGGTAGTTATCTTCGATTCCTCGCATTCCTTGTTGACAGTTCTTACACTACTTTGATAGTCCGCATCTATAGACTATCAGACCAACCAGCTCCTTCCTACCCCTGTCCCCACTTAGAAGCTTGCTGGATAGCCAAATCATTCCAACATCATGTCAGGAGACCCTCCCAATACTGAGCACCAGCCTAACGGACAGGGCCGCGGTGCGGAGAAGGCCGTGAAAACCGTAGCTAAAGACACCAGCGATCCCGCCTTCACCCAACAGCAAACGGTCACTGCAGCCGAGACAGCTATGCCTGTACAGGAGACGAGTCGAGGTGTTGGCTACGAGCACCAGGTCGTCAACGGTAGCAGTGGTATTGACGTCCTCGTCGGACCGCTTCTCAACTATCGACGTATGAGCAAGGAACACACGGAAGCTCCAGTGTGGCACGGAAGTGTACTGATTGTCTCTGCGCCTGGATCGCAGCAGCCACAGCTTCGCCTACGCATGGTGCGATCCGAGCAAGATGACATTGTCACCGGCGCCGGGTCTTTCACTTCCACTGTCAAGGGCGACAAGCTGTACGAGGAGCCGAAGGGCGCGTTCTGGGCCTTTCCTATCGAGGTGCCATTCCAGCTCCGAGAGTCGCAGTGGGAGTACGAGATTGCCGGATTGAACAACAAGACACAGTCCAAGGCCAACCCGAGCGAGCCGAAGCATTTCTGGTTACCTGCCAAGAGTGAGAGCATGCGCATCATGTTCCACTCCTGCAACGGCTTCTCCGTTGGTACGGATGTGGATGCGTGGAGTGGATGCGCACTGTGGAACGATGTGCTCAGAGTGCATCAGAAGCGGCCGGTGCATGTTATGATTGGCGGCGGTGTAAGTCACACCTAAAAAAAGCGCGCCTGCATCTTTACTAAACGATCTGCAGGACCAAATCTACAATGATGGCGTCCGTGTGCAGGGCCCTCTCAAGCCATGGACGGACATCTCCAATCCGCGAAAAAGGAGAGACTTCCCATTCAACGAGGACCTGCGTGATCAGTGCGACAAGTACTATTTCGACAATTACGTCCGGTGGTACGGTACCGAACCATTCTCGACAGCGAACGCACAGATTCCGCAGCTGAACATCTGGGACGACCACGACATCATTGACGGCTTCGGCTCCTACACCGACCACTTCATGCAGTGTCCCGTCTTCCGAGGTATCGGAGGCATCGCTCACAAGTACTACCTTCTCTTCCAACACCATCTGCCGCCGCCAAAGAGCACGTATACTACTGATGCGCCTGGTACTACCTCCGCAGAAGATGGTACGATGACAGCCGGCACAGATGCGGTCCAGCTCAAGAACTCCTGGGTAAAAGTTCCTACCACGGAAGATCCATCATACATCATAGGTGGCAGACCCGGGCCTTACGTTGAGGAGAAGTCGAGATCTATGTATGCACAACTGGGTTCACGTATAGCTTTCTTGGGTATTGACGCCCGTACTGAGCGAACCCGCCACCAGATCAACTATCCTCAGACCTATGACCTTGTCTTCAACCGGGTTGCGAAGGAGGTAGCTGCATCCAACGGGAATATCAAGCATCTCATCCTGCTCCTCGGTGTCCCAATCGCATATCCACGTCTGCAGTGGCTGGAGAACATTCTCCAATCACCCATAATTGGTCCGGTGAGATTCCTCAACAAGCGCTTCGGCTTCGCAGGCGGCTTCTTCAACCAGTTCGACGGCGGCGTCGATCTTATGGATGATCTGGACGACCACTACACGGCTCGCCAGCACAAGAAGGAGCGCAAGTCTCTCGTACTCCGTCTCCAGAAGCTTGCCCAAGATCACAATCTCCGCATCTCCATTCTCGGTGGCGACGTCCATCTCGCAGCCCTCGGCCGCTTCTACAGCTCTCCCAAACTCAATATACCCGCCGAGGCCGATCACCGCTACATGCCCAACATCGTCTCCAGCGCCATCACCAACAAGCCTCCTCCTACCGCCGTTGCAAATCTCCTTGCCAAGCGCAACAAGATTCACCGCCTCACGCACGACACAGACGAGACATTACTCAACCTGTTCGACGTCGACCCAGGTAAAGAAAAGGGGATCAAGCCCAAATCGGCAGACTCGAACCACTGCACCATGCCATCCAGGAACTACGCCTTGATCAGCGAGAGCAACCCCACTTCACGACAAGCCAATGGCTCAGCCCACGTGAACGGCACAAATGGCATCGACGGCGAGCACGTGACGAACGGGGCTTTCCATGCTCCTTCGAACCCCCGGGATCCGCTGCATAGAGGCGAGGAGAAGTGTGGTATCAATCACCCTGCCGCTGGTGACGACATGACGCCTACTGGTCTCGGTGGTGACTACGGTCTTGATGTGTGCATTCGGGTGGAGGTTGATCCTAGTGATAGGGATGGGCACACGAAGGGGTATGGGTTGAGTATTCCTGGTTTGATCACGGCTGGGAAGTAGGCACTTGGAAGAATGGAGAATTGGGAGTGAGATGGATCTGGTAGTATTGGTTGGATGTCAAATTATGAATTTTTGATCTGACATGATTGTGTGGAAGTTGAATGCGGAGGAAAGAAGGCATTGTAGTGTAATACCCCTCTTCGAATCAGAACTACCTTGTTACTGTCATACATGAACAGCTGGTGTGTCCGTCATGTCCACTTCGTCAAGGCACGAGACAAGCAGAGATGGATATTTCGTCTGTCAATTACGGAAGGTCTGGCGGAGAGAAAGTGAACATGACGGGTTGCTCGACAGCGACACGTGCCATACCCAGAAAAGTCGAGTATGGAAGTGCGTAAGACCTACCAGATTGTACTCAAGATTACTACACATCAGTGCTCCTGAAAAGGTCGATTTCGTACTTACATATGTTCCGGTCTACCAGACTTTTGCACGACTACATCGTTGTGATTCCTGAAGATATTCAGAAATGCCGCGTCAACTCTCGAGACGGTCAGCTACGTCTTCGTCATCGTAATCTATTACAACTTGACTGAAGCCTGGCGGATTAAGGATACAAAGTTGCTCGCACTCTCTCTCTGAATGTGAAGCGCCTGATGGAGGGGTGAAGTACCAAGGGATCGCCGCTGTGTGAGCTCCCCGTTAGCACTAGCATTCTGTGTTGTTTCCACGGATGTACGGATTCATCCTAGCGGTGCTGTAAGGAGCCTGCCCTAATATGCAGCACACACCTCACGGCGATGCTACAAGACCTGAGCGGCCTCAAAGCGCTGCAAAAGCTCATTAAACTACCAACGCGGCGGTGACATGACGTATGAGCAATACAACAGCAGTGCGACAAGGCAAGCCACTCATGAGCTGGCCGCCAAAGCAGATCCACTCCTTCGCAATCATTTGCCATGGTCCGCACATGGCTCCTTTCTTTAGCTAGCACCATCAAGACCGGATATTCCCAAACCAAGTTCTCATAAACCCTCGCATCCAAAGTACTGAATTGATTACAATCCTGGCAGCCTTCGGACGATTGAAGTTCTCCATTACACATGCTTCAATAAAAGTTTGATCAACGTCCGTATTTCAGCCGACAATCTGCTTGTATCGAGCATTCGCTGTGCTAGACAGTGAGTCCCCATCGACGAGACAACACCATTGATTACTGAGCGCTGAAAACACAGCAGTCTATCCCCAAGTCGAAAGAGGATGACCCCAGAAGCCGTCTTCGCCCTCGCCTCTTTCCTCTCCTTCCTGGTCTTCACGCCTATAGGCTGGTATTTGCAGCACTGGCGCAACTACCACCTTGCGATAGACACGTGCGACGGTTGAATCAGTATCTGCGAGGAGTAAGGTGTAAATGCTTTGGGAAATGTTGATAGGTATCTAAATACTCGCCTTCTGTACAATTGGTCAACGAAGAAATGTTGTTCATGCTTACTGCCATTTCTCTCTGATGCCTTGCGCTGCCTGTCCTTGGACCTGTTCCTGGCGCCTTCAGTCCAGCATTGTCGGACATTCTCTCTGATGCTGATAATAAGCTCTCATGCCTTACAAATGAAATTGTCGCTGTCCTCCCATTCCTTCATGCATCCTTACAAGTCATCTTGCTTGTGCTGCACATTACCACTTCCTTCATCATGCCCCCCTTGGCAACTTCTAGCGGAGGCCAATCACGCTCTGTTGACAGTCAGCCATGTTATCCCACAAAGTCTGATCGCGCCAATCCTCTCAAGAGGAGATCCAGATTGCGGAACTCACCATCTCCAAGGTCCAAACCCTCCTGATCCAGACCTTCAGTCTGCCTTCGACACCCTCGACATTGTCGAGGTCGACGCCTTCCCACCAACATCTCCTTGCTGGTTTCCGCCAGAACAGCAACAGCTTCTGCGCCATACCGACGGCATTGCTCTGTGCTGCTTGGGTTGGCGGACCGCCGTTCGGGTTGACGTCGGTTCGTAGTCGGGCGAGAGCGATACTGCAGATGACGGCCTTGTTTGGCTCCGAGGCGCGATGGCCCCAGATGTCGTTATGGTTGAAGCCGCTGTCATTGATCAGCTGTGTCACGTCAGATGATGCTGATTAGTCATACCCGGCGGTCAACATCTCGATAAGATGCTGCTCGGTCGTGCCTGGTTCTTCGCTCTTCCGGAGACCACTGAAGATGCCATCCTGCTTGAGAAGTGCTCTGCCAGCTGCGCGCTTGACATTCATCATCTCTGCCTGCTGAATGTCCTTTCGTGGTGGAATGGCGTAGAAGTCAAGATCCTCACGCAGGACAATGATGCCTGCACGGTCTTGAAGCATGTCTCGGGCGTTGCCTGCCATGGGCTCAATAGGGATGGTGGAGCCGCGCTCGGATGGATCGGGCGATGAGAATGGTGACGCATCGGTGTTGTCTTGTGTCGGGATGGTAGAGGCGACATTGCGGAAGAAGTCGAGCATGTATGAAAGGGACGCAGGGTCATACTGAGAATGGAAAAGTATGTCAGATAAATATACTTGTGGATTCTGCAAGACAAAGAAGAGATTGTCGAGGGACGGAGAATCGACAGATGTGATGGGCTGAGATTGCCGCGCGAGGGATGTGTTGCGTTGGGGAATGCTTACGTCTACAGGATACACGTCGGATTCGTGGAAGGAGTTCATGTGACCTTCGGGGAGCAGGCCATTCGGGAAGAGTGAGAGGAGCACGAACTCCGGCAATGTGAGGAGCTCATCACGCGAAAGTGTGAATCGAGTGCCTCTGCAGTATCGTTAGTCGCACAGCTTGGCGGAAAGTGACGGTGGCAAACCTGAGATCTAGGTTGATGTGCTCATCTGAACTGCCTGCGAGAAGTCAGTCTTCCTCATACCCCGAGCCGTAGGATTTTTCCGACCTTGCAGCGTGTTTATGGGAGCGGGTCCAGTCTGTTGCACCTGTGTGATGATGCTTGCAGCACCTCCGGCGGCGGCCATAACGTAGGTGAGGCCGTCGATTGGGCTTGAGCCTTCTGTATATGGAGGCGGTGGCTCTCCGTCGTCTAATTCACCCTTGGATGACCCTTCTTTTGTATCCTTTGTATCCTTCGGAAGGGCAGCCTTTGTCTCTGCGACAACAGTCGGGACAGAGGAGGAAGAGGCTTGGGTGAAAGGCGGCGCAGGCGCAAAGGCGGGAGGTTGCTCGACTGTAGATTCTCCAACGAGCGCTTTGAGGGGGTCTTCGTCTGAGGGTTCAGGAAAGTAGAGAGACGGAAAGTTGTGCGAGGAGAAGGAAGGTGGGTGGTCGGAGGAGTCAGCCGGCGCTGAGTGGTCTGCGGTAGGGATTGATTCGATTTGATCGGCCGTCGGAAAGTCGTAGATGCTATTCGCTAGACTTCGTTTGCTATCACCGTCTCGAGAAATAGAATGTCTAAAGGAGCGTGATCGAGAGGTAGCAACGGAGATGCGGTCTGGATCCAACGTGACGGTGTTTATGCCAGGTCAATCGCTTTACTAGGCTGCGGACGTGGTCGAATTGATCAATTACAGCATTTGCGGGCGCTTCAGAGGATATAAACCTATTTGCGACAGGCGAGTCGCATGAGATTGTCGGTTGGAAAATGTATGTGCACCGATAAGGTCAAAGATGCACGAAGTGAAGTTGAGTTGGCAGGATGCCAAGGAATGTAAACGCTGGCAGGTGACTAGCCTGATCGGGAAATGAGCATTACGGCTATATCGCAAAGCGCACATGGTCGTCCATGTTGACTGTAAAATTACATGGCGACATGGTTGTTACTCCTTTATGCTTTAATGCACGCATGACAGTGACCAATTTATTGCTAGACTATATCCAAATCCTTGATATTCCCTCCAGGATGTTATCTCTTCAATGCCGCACGAACACTATTCAGAAATCTTCGGGTATCTCAGTATGGAAGAAAACGCCAATACATTACAAATCTCCTGATCCTCAACCGCGTCGAGTCCTTCGTTTGGTTGGCTGTGCTGAGCCGTTAGTCTTCTTCGTCGGCTCCTCGTAATCTTCATCCTCGTCCTGGTCGCCAACTTCTTCCTCTTGCTCACTTATGTCCTCCTTGTCTTGCTTATGGCGGCTTCTGCGACGAAGTTTGTCCTTAGCATCGCCCCAAAAGTCTCCGGCATCATCGACAGCATCGCTGACTCGGCGCCTGACTTGGTGCTTGTCCGCCTCATCCTGTAGGTCATCCATGATATCATTCTCGCCGGCGCATCCAGTTTTGCAGACAAAGTCGAGGACTCCCCAGTGCCCAAAATTGCCGGATCCCTTGGTAGCATAGTGTTGGTCCACTCGGCGAGCCATGCCTGGAAGTACGATAGCTGATGGCAGCGCAGAGTATCCGGAATAGATGAAGAGGTTCTCCAGGCAGACGACACTCTGAAAAATGAGGAAAGTCAAGACGTGCATGCGCCAGAAGTAAGCTGGTATGTATGATGGTAGCCAGTGGACGAGTAGATAGCAAAGCGGATGATCGTAGGCAGCATACAAGGAGAAGATGATCCTATTACTATGCGCCCAGCGTTGATGCAGTCTGGCAATCGGCGCGAATTGAGAACGGTTCGGGGCATGAAGCACAAAGCGGTGAATGACATAGTGAAGCACACCTCGGACTACAAAGGCCTTGAGAAGCTCGACAGCCATGGTCCATGGTAAAGGCACCGACATGGTGACTCGTAGTGCAGACTTGAGACCAACGAGCTTGAAGATCCAGTCGAGTACCAATTGAATCGCAATACCTAGAATAAGATTGAAGGTAGTCCAACCTGTTATGTGAAGCAATTTTTGCTGTCCTAACCTTGCTGGTAGTTGACGCTTGCCCCCAGCTTTGATGCTTGCCGCTGCTCCAGGCAAGAAGTAGTCAAAAGCCAGGAAACCATAGGCAGGCAACAGGAAAGTCAACACCTTGACAGCAAGAGATCCGTACATCTCGATGACTCTTGGCGAATGTGTCCAGATCAATGCGCTCCATGTCAGATAGAAGAAGACAAGGTTTATGGATGTTGTTGTGCCACCAAAGAAAGGGATGGCCAGGAATGAGAGGACCGTCATTGGGAGGGAGAGTAAGAAGCCAGCTTGGCCGAGCGCAGTGCCGTAGAATTTCCATGCATGATCTTGCCATGTAGGTTGCGCGCGACCAAGTAGCTTGTCGAAGGAGTAGATGGCCCCATCACGGAGCTGCTGAAGCTGTGCGGACATGGCGGCTGGTTCTACTCACATGTGGTAGTCGAGCCTGCAAGATAGGAGACAATGGAGTATGATGATTAGATGAAGATACTCGGACCTGAAGCGCGATAAATTTGGCACGTTCCTCACTTCTCACAGTGACGACAAAAGTTGGCGAAGAGCCGCCAGGCGGGGCAATTGGTGAGGCTGGGGAGGATTCCTGGATTGTGAGAGATCACCGATCGTTCTGGCAGTATAGTCTGCCGTCATCAGCACTTCAACCCCGATGTTCAACATCAGGCATTATGATTTATAGAGTGGAGGTCGAAGTGAGAACGTGAAGCCTTGACATGTAAATGCCCAAGCAATGCTCCACTCTGTGCACGGTTGATTTTCATGATCGACGTTGATGCATATTCCTGAACCGAACGACAAAGCTCCCATGTTTGCTATCCATGTTCATAGGTCCAGTAGTTCAGGATCATGGCATAGCTTGCAGATGGGACGTCGGTATCATCTGCAGGTGCATAGCAAGTCCGTTGACTATCGAAACAGACAAGAAGCGTTTATTCATTGAGTGTACACTACCAATCCTCCAGGCGTAGGGCTGGTGGGGCGGACGCCGCGGACCCTGATTTCTGGGCCAGTGTGGCTGAACAAGGAGTCTGGTAGTGTTCAAGACATCCTCATTTGGACATTCATCGTAACCTACGACATCACATAGTTGAGCGAGTGACGATACCTAGATCTGAAGGCCAAACGACTGCAATTCCGACGCCGCGCTACCTTTTCAAGCAGCCGATTTAATCGCTGGTAGCGTGTTGACAGGGGTGGCAGATATCAGGCATCGCAATGCGCCGGCACGAATTATGACATTTCCCTTTCAGCACTTCAATTAGCACTGTATCAACGATTCTCACATTAGGGCTTTCGACGCGCCAATGGCCAGTCATGGCTCCCGCCAGGCAGTCTCGATGCCACAAAGCTCGACAAATCAACAATGGGACGACCTGGATGCCGAGCCTCCTCCGATAGCCATATCACCACGCGGGAAGAAAAAGAAGTCAGTCAACAGGCGTAAGCCAGCGGACACCGAGGTCTTGACATCCATGATCGATGCGCTTAGCTCGTTCACCCCATCCCCGAGCACGAGCAGTCGTAAGCACTATGAGGTGGTTGATGGATACTACCACTCCCCCAGGACGAATCCGAGACACTCGAGGTTACTATCCATCGACGATGACGACGAGGGCGCTCCATCTCCGATAGTAGGTGGAAGTATGCGTGAGGCATCTAAGCGACCAGGAGCAAGCAGACAGAATTCTGGCATGACGTACGGAGACCTGATTTCCGCCGATAGCCCAGTCGTACCGTCATCAAAGAGGAGGTCGCTGCAATCAATAGACAGCCTGTCTCTACGCGAACAGGGTGGGGGCTTCAGGCGACTCATACGAACGGCTTCGATGCGGTCAAGGAGTTCCATGACCATTGAATCTGCAAACTCTGTGGACTCAGACCGATCAAGCAGACACAGCATCAACACTACTACTCTCCAAGGCACTTTTGATCCTCCGAGATCAACACCGCGGCAAGCTCCGCCGGAGCGCCCAGCACCTAGACCGCCAACTTCAGAACCACGGTCAGCCAAGCGGAAGAGCATGGAAATGAATATCAATACCAATGTCGCGAACCGACTACAGCCACAGGCTGTGCAAGTTCGCAAGGACTCGTATGTTGAACCAGAACCGAGCAAGGACACTGAGAACAAGGACATGGAGAAGCAGATACCTAGAAAACCATTGCCAAACGGTACACTGGACCAGCTGGAAGTGCCCTCGCCCCCCACAGGAGATGGCAATAGCCCAAGCCCAGTTGGTAGTCTCAACGCGCAATCAGATGCAACACCAAGGAGGCGGAGGAAGAGCAAGTCTAAATCGGCATCCTCCAGCACTCGGTCAAGTCCACTCAAGAGTCCACTTGCGGATGCCATACCTGACAGACGTTCGTCACTAAACCATGCAGAGAAGACTGCTACAGACCAGGAGAAGAGAGCATTGCGCAAGTCCAAATCAGCGACAGAGTCTGGCTCTGCTCGAAGAAGGAAAAAGGCCGCCAAGACGGAGAAGATCCTAGAAGAGTTGGGCGAGGACGACGGGACTGTCCGACGAATCAGAGAATTGAAGCAGCAGAAAGAAGAGCGAGTCCGACAGGAAAAGATGCATGATGACAGCAAGACGACCGACCAGATTCCCAAGAACCAAAATGCCGGGACAGACCAAATTAAGGTTGGCGATGGATCTGACCATGCGGATTTGGGCGTCATTCCCGTCCACGCGACGCAGGAACCATCGGATATCACCCCTGAGCATTCAAAGTCTAATTCCAATAGAGACCCGACCAGGCTGGCTGACACGACCAAGGCGCACAAGCTATTGGGCTTGGATGCGTCAAAGGACTCGGATCCTCAAAACATACCGTCACCTCTCGTTCTCAATCCACCTCCTCGCAAAGCGCCTTCAAAGCCGGCCAGTCCTGAACGACCATCTTCGCACAAAAAGACAAGATCTGTGGAGTCTGCCACCACTCAGGGTTCGCAGCATCCGGAATACGATTATGCAACGGCAATGAGGACGCTGGACAAGCAGTCGAGGCCATCTCTAGACACTCGACGAAGCCAGGATCAAGCAACTGCAGTCCGCAAGCAGAATGGCTTTCGACCAAGTCTTGATAAGCGGCAACCGCCTGTCATCGACACATCAGGTGGCGGACGCTCTCGCGCGAGCATAGATGTGGAGGTCGAGACTTTTTTGACCAGTCCTCGTCTCAACAGAACAGTCCGTCATCCAAAGACTAATCGTCTCATTTCATTCTCGGAAGTTGGTGCCCCCACTGGCTATCCTGTCGTTGTCTGCGTCGGCATGGGCCTCACTCGCTTCGTCAGTGCCTTCTACGATGAGCTGGCCTCGACTCTTAACCTCCGTCTCATCACACCCGACCGACCAGGCGTTGGTAAATCCGAGGCATATACCGACCGCGAAGCAGCTAGCCCCATGTCCTGGCACCAAGACGTTGCCGCCATCTGCGCCAGTCTCAACATCACTAACTTCTCCCTCCTCGCCCATTCGGCCGGCTCTATCTTCGCCATGGCCACGGCGCTCGTCCTTCCTCATCAAGTGGTAGGCAAAGTCTACCTCCTCGCACCCTGGATTCCACCGAGCCAATTCGACACCCCGACCGCCGAAGCCACCACCGCCTCCCTCCCGCGATCCCAACGCCTCCTCCGCGTCCTCCCAGTATCGCTCCTCAAAGCAGCCAACTCCACCTTCCTAGGACTCAACACCAACAGCATGACCTCCTCTCCCTCCTCCCCCAGCGGAAGCAAGAAATCCCCCTCCCCAACCCGTTCCAAGCGTCGCCAAAGCGCAATGCTCGACCTCTCTGCTGATGGTATTCTCGAATCCGAGCTCCCCATGCCCTCTCTCTTCCCCTCTTCCTCCACCGCCGACTCCTCTTCGCCATCCGAAGACCGCGACTCCCCAATCAAAATGTCCGCCACAGCCCTCCCCCTCGATCCCGATATGCTATACAGCTCAACGCACCTGCACGCGGCCCAACACAGCCACGATCGACGCAAGAAGGCGCTCGACGAGGCCTTGCTGCATCGTATCTGGGCCGAAGCGACGCGCGACTCGAATCCCGCGAGCGATTTGCTCGTCTGTCTAGAACGCAACAAGGACGTCGGGTTCCACTATACCGATGTGAGGAAAAGGGTAGTGATATTGCACGGAGAAGAGGATAAGCGTGTACGAAGCGAGAACGTGCGGTGGTTGGTGGGGGCTATGAATCGTGCTAGGGAGGGGAGAAGGGTCGGCTGCGAGGAGAGTACGGAGGGAAAGGCCACGGACGCGGAAGGAAGGAAGAATTCTGTCGGAGGGGAGATGTGGGATGATGAGGGGTCTTGTGAGCTCAGGTTGTTGAGGAGTGAGGGGCATGGGTTGATGGCTTCTGCTAGTGTCATGGGGGATGTGTTGAGCGAGATTGCGGAGGGGTGGAGGGGGAGGAGAGTGGAGAGTGTCGCGTTGGGGGCTGGAGACGGGGTGGTAGAGATAGGAAAAGGAGAGCGGGAGGGGAGGAGGTTGTTTGGGGAGCTGGAGGGACGGTAACATTGAGGGAAAGGGACTAGGGAAAGTGAATGAGCATGTGGAGGTTGCATATGTGAAACGGTGGTAATGTTGGTAGTTTAGTGATACCCAATGATATCTTTTTGCGATACTACTGCTGGTCTTCTCAAGCACCTCAAAAAGCATTAATGCCTCGGAATGTGTCAATGTAGCATATGTTGCATTCTGCAATATCGATGAATCTACATGCTCATGTCTTTGGGTCTATAGATACCACAGCTGTCAACTACCACATTACTTCTACCTGCCATGATCTGTACTCGCCGCCTCCCCTTCAACCTTTCAAGCCTGTCCCAAACTCAAATTGTACTTTGTACGCAAAAGCATGTCTCGAGATCTACTCATGAATACTTCCTCTCTTCGCGCTTCTATCTGCACTCATGCGCTTCTGAAGCCTTCTTCCACGACTTTCTGTGGTTCCACCGCTCTCTGTGCTAGACGACCTGACTCTGGAAACGGTTCGCGATGGTGGCGTGGCCAGTTTAGCTTCCAGTGTGCCTGGTCTCAAGACAGCAAAGCCAGAGTTGACACGGCGGAGAATCTCAGAGCTGCGTTTGCTAGCGATGGAGAAGCTTGCGGAAGCAGGTGTGCTGGGTGGTGTGGTTGACCTCTTTCTGAGTCTTCTGCCTCTCTGCAATGTTGGCGGAGTCGGTGGAGCGCCGTCCAGTCCAGGTGTGTTGGCAGTGACACGAATCGAAGGTGTACTGAAGTGTCTCGGATCGCTATCTTCCCCCTCTGCATCCATCTCAAAGGACAAGCGATTCGAGTGCGTCGTCTCTAGCACCGGCAGTTCATCTGCAAAATCGATATCCAGGCGCTCACTGCGGTGTCTTGGCAGAAATTGACCGGTTTCTGCGACTTGTGAGAGTCGTCTCTGCTGCATCGCTACTACACTGTCGGCGCTGACAGACCGAACCGATGAGGGCGTGGAGCCAACCACCGAGCGACTAGCACGGCGTTCTGGTTGCAGGTAGTCGGAGACGGGACTGGCTGGTTCGCTAGAGCTAGCGGCCTGCGAATAGACGGAGGTGAAACTGTGTGCGCTTGAAGAGGATTGCGGGCCATCTACTCCACGTCAGCGGACTTTCCGAGAATTGAACTTTTGTGCATACCGGTGGCCTGCAATGTAGTACACAACCTTGGACCGAACGAATTCTTTGAGCGGTATCCCGAAGTACCTTCGTACTTTGCGAATGAATGAGGCGGATACTTGCTTCGACCATTCCCGACTGGCGGGGGCTGACCGACTGGTCGATCTTCGTGGCCATGAATAGTAGCAAGGTGCAAGCTTGAGATGTCTCCGTTTGACTGAGCATCCGTGATCACACCGGATGACCCTCTGCGCTCGATCTGGCGAGTTAGACCCTGTCGAAGATCTGTCGTGGATGCGTTACTGTTACGATAGGCCGCAAGATCGCCATGTGAAACCTCTCTGCTGGGAGGCCGTGAGTCCCAAACATCGTCGATTCGAGTGCCGTCTTCGAGTGCTCTCATACCGAAAAGGACCTGCATTGAATCTTTCTCTCGCATCTCCTCCTTTCTTGATCGATCTCGCTTAGGCTTTCGAACATTCTTTGTGCTGAGCGATCGTATGATACTCTTCTCGCGGATCACTTGGACCTTGTCGGCGAGCTTTTCGAGCGCTGTATATCTACGGACCCGCCAGTGCGTATACCAAAGCTTGAATAGACCTCCAATGATGGTGACGACCTAGAATGTCAGTGCTCGATCGATTTAAAGGACGCAGTGCACCTACGAGAGCGCATCCAAGGATCTACAATAGTCAGTCTGCGGGCTTATCCTCGGATGGAAGAGACTCACAAAGACCATCTTCTGCCATAGTGCCCACGAATTGAAGAACGTCGACATCGCAATGTCTGACTCTGGGTTGGGGGATGAGAGTGCCGGATCAGAGTGTTAGGCTGAAAGTTGGTGATGAGAACAAATGAACAGCTCCGGAGAGAGGTGAATGGACTGCAGTAGCGACAGACATGTGTAAACACAGGTTCGATATTAGGGATAAGTAAGTGTGGTGATCAGTTCGAGAAGTCCAGATTCGAAGGGATCGTATGCGTGGATTTGGTCATCTAAAAATATCAGTGAAGAACGGCAGGCACTTTGCAGAACTACACTCTTACCTGCCCACTACATGCTGTCCTTTCACGTTCGTCCCGTCTCTGGAGTACACAGTGCTCTCAAGCAGTCATCTCCATACACATTGTCCTTCTGGTGTTACGGATTTCGCGGCAAAGATAGGGACTAGTGAGTGCTTGGTTGGGATGACTCAAAAGTAAGTGAACGATGAAGGAGAGATGGCAACTTCCCGATTCTGAAGCTCAAGCGAGCTCGAGTAATCACTTTGATTGATTTTTGTAGGTGGGGTGGGCCGTATGCAGGTTACACAGACGGCGTCGAGTTTCCATACACGTGGTAGACAGGGATGCGGACACGAATGCGGTAGGAGAGCAAGGTCAACAACGCAATTGCACTCTTGGTCTGAGAGATGTAGTAAGTCTGCAAAGGCCACAGTGATAGGCAGGTCTCAACACGCCATATCTTGAAGTTTTTTTTTGGATGGTATGTTGGACGTCAAGGTGGCCTTGAAGTAATCCATCAAAAAGATGTAGCGGCTGAAGAACTCCGAATCCGGTCTCCGCATGTTTTCCACGAATCCCAACCATTTTCTGAAGCCGTCCATGTTCAAGCTTAGCATTATGGTAGTCTTTGCTCTTCACTTCCTCACATCTTCTCGCCGGTCTCTGCCATTTTCCTGCCATACTTCTTGAGTCGGATCGCCTGGACCGAGATGAACCCGGTGGTATCTTCGGGCTTAAAATCGCCAATCTCGTCCATGCTCGACTCTGACATGTCGTAGAGCTTCTCGGTGTCGCTCCATCGTCCCAGGACAGAGAACTGACCTTTGAATGCCCTGCATCTGACTGCACCGTTGACGGTGTCCTGGCTGGCCTTGACGCATTGCAGTAGGAAACGAGCCTCGGGTGAGAAGTAGAGACCGTTGTAGAGAACCTTGGCATAGTTGAAGGTAATGAATTGGTCACGAAGAGCTCGGACTTCCCTGTCCATGACAAGACCCTCGAGGTCGACGTGCGCAGCTCGCAAACATGTCAGACCTGGAGTCTCGTAGCAGCCTCGAGACTTGAGACCGATGAAGCGGTTCTCGACAATGTCGATTCTGCCTACACCGTGTCGGCGAGCAATCGCGTTGGTCGTGAGGAAAATCTTAGTCGCGTCCGTCTCGGTACCGTCCTTGTGCTCCAGCTTGCTCGGAAGACCTTTGCTGAAGTGAAGAGTAAAGTCTTCTGGTGTGTTTGGTGCATCGGTGGGGTCGACTGTGAGCTTCCACATGTCCTTTGGTGCCTCCTGGTTGGGGTCCTCCAGGATACCCGCCTCGTAACTGCAGTGTGCCAAGTTCTCATCCATACTCCATGGCTTGGACTTTGTGGATGTGACCGGGATACCCTTTTCGGCGGCATAATCGAGCAGATCGTTTCGGCCCTTGAAGCGGTTGTAGAATTCAGGGTTCCTCCAGGGAGCAATAACGGTGATGGTGGGCTGGAGAGCATAAAAAGCCAGCTCGAAACGAACCTGATCGTTGCCCTTGCCAGTGCAGCCGTGGCTCACAGCAAAGCAGCCTTCCTTCTGTGCAACCTTGATCTGAGCACGAGCGATGACTGGGCGAGCAAGCGATGTTCCAAGGAGGTATACATTCTCGTAGATGGCATTGCTCTGCACTGCTGGCCAGCAGAGCTCCTCAATGAACTCCTTCCTGAGGTCCTCCACGTAGCAGGCTACCGCGCCAATCTTGGTTGCCTTCTCTTTCGCGGCCTCAAAGTCTTCTTCCTGGCCTACATCGGCTAGAAAACAGACCACATCGTAGCCCTGTTCGATAAGGTATGCGAGAATACATGAGGTATCAAGCCCACCGCTATACGCGAGACAGACCTAGCGCCAAAGTGAGTTTGAGTCTCGCTAAAACTTGTGGAAGTTGCGACACACCTTCTGCTTTGCCATTGGAAACCTTGAAGAGCAATTGGAAGTAGTATGAAGGATCAATTGGTGTAAGGAAGAAAAGGTAGGATAGAATTGTAAATAGAAACTTATCAGTGCTGCCCTGGCATGACTCTATCTTCCCCAGACCAAAAATTTGGGACCGCCGATCTCGGAATGACTTATCGATAAGGATTCATGGCTGCTATTGGGACAGCCCATCTTTCGTCAGTGACCTTCGCCTGTAGAGCTCTCGGCAAACTTGAGGTCCGTCATCATTCACGTTGTCTCGTCTGTTTTCTTTAGCTTCGGACATTCTTGTACAGATGATTGAATCAACATGTATACAAGGCTTGTCCCTCTTATGCTGACACAGCGGCATTACCCCGCTCGACCATAGGTACAAGTACCGAACATGTTGCCCTCAGCTGAAGGATGACCGAAGATTCGTAAGTACATTCTATACACTACTCTCTCGTCTTCTTTCTTTCCTCCATATCTAGTTCCCAGCTCCAACATACCTTTTCACCATGAGTACCACAATGCTAGCCGCCTGCTTCCACGGACCTCGCGACATCCGCATCGACACCATCCCCATCCCGTCCCCATCTCCCACACAGGTCCTCGTCCGCATCGCCCATGCAGGCATCTGCGGCTCCGATCTCCACGAGTACCTTATTGGACCCCAGACCATCCCTCCGCCATCTCGCCCACATCCCATCACAAAATCCCACTTTCCGTGCCCCATGGGCCACGAATTCTGCGGCGTCGTAGCCCCTTCATCCCCTTCTGCCAGCCTCACATCAGCGAACGGCCGCCCTCTTACACCCGGCGCAAAAGTCGTAGTCGACCCTCGCATATACTGCGCCACGCCTGAATGCCACAACTGCTCGATCGGTGCTACCAACGCGTGCCCGAAATGGGGCTTCCATGGCCTGTCGGGATGCTGTGGTGGCTTCAGCGGCTACGTCGCGGTCGAGAGTCGCACGTGCTATGTCTTGCCACCTGAGACGGACTTGGCGTATGCGGCGCTTATTGAGCCGTTGGCTGTTGCGTGGCATGCGGTTAAGGTTGCTGGGACGGGGGTCGAGGGGAAGACGGTGTTAATTCTTGGTGGTGGGCCGATTGGAATTGCGTTGGTGTATGTGCTGCGGGCGTTTGGGGTGGGCAAGGTGGTAGTCAGTGAGCCGGCGAGGGTGAGGCGGGAGTGGGATGAGAAGGTGGCGGATGTAGTGCTCAACCCTGCCCAGGTAAAAGTCGCGGAGGAGTGCAAGCGGTTGACTGACGACAAGGGAGTGGATGTTGTTTTTGATGCGGCCGGAGTGGAAAGGGGCCTCAAGGATGGTGTGGAAGCGTTGAAGTATGGTGGTACGTACGTGAATGTTGCTCTTTGGGAGACACCATTCGCTATCCCACTTTCCCCGTTCATGTTGAAGGATATGAGGGTGCAGGGGAGCATAGCTTACAATGACGAGGACTTTGCAGAGACGGTGAAGGCGTACGTGGAGGGGAAATTTGTTGGCGTCGAGAGCATGGTCACGTCGAGGATCGACCTTAAGGATACTAAGGAGAAAGGCTTTGAAGAGCTCATCAACAACAAAGACAACCATATCAAGATCATGATCTCGCCGGGAGATGACGGTTCGACGTAGATTGTGGTGTTCGCTAACCACCAGATATTGTATACACGTGGGGTGTTCAACATCGTCCAAGCTGGGTAATTCTGGCAGCGACGAGGTGGGCGATGCACAAGACACTCCTGGATCTATCAAGAGGTCCATAAACAGCTATGTTGACTGCATCTCGCTCTCAAAGATTGCGTGGCGTGCCTAGCAGGAGTCGGTAGGGAGGCTCGGCTTGTGGCACTACTCCATGCTTGGTATGGCAGTTCTTGTAGTGATCTCTCAATGTAATACTACCACCCACAGGTTGCTCAGTCTTCATCTGAAGAGTAGGCACCAAGACCCAAGTTACTGGTGACTGGCTTGGGAGGGCGGGGGATCTCTATTGACGCTTTCGAGTCTACATCCTTAACTTTCTCCGTCTGTGGCGCTGAGCTCGTCTTCGCTGTTGTGGCGTTGGCTGTATTGCTATCAAACGTCGTCGAGGATGATTCAGCTTCCTTTCCAGACGACGTCCTTCTCACCTTCACACCTGATATTGCTGCAGTCTTGTCCCTCTTACGCTTCTTCTGTACTGTCCACGATTCTTGGGAATGTGGCGTGTCCTGAGGTTCCGATTGGCGATTTTCGCGTTCTGACTTCTGTTGCTGTTCCCGAAAATGGCTGAGCTGTTCAGTCGTCTCCTTCTTCACAGCATTCTCCTTTGCTCTCGTCGTAGCATTGACAGACTCCAGAAAATCAATTTCATCCTCGTCCAGCGCTCTGAACTGATTTTTTAATCGAATGGATTCTTCGAAGGCATCTTGTTTGGCGGCTGGTTGTCATCAGCGGTGAGTATCTTCCTCAACAATATCTGCTAGTGTCATGCATCACGTTACCTACCTTTATTGGCCTGTAAAGTCTCATACAAAGACTTACCCTCCTCCTGACGGCCTTGGGCGAGCTTTTCTACCTTCTTCGCCTCAATGGCTTGCTGAGCTTTCAACCACTCTTCACTTCTCTCCGTCGGCTTCTCCACCGTCCCACCGCTCACGAAGCGAGACATGCTCAAGGTTCAATCAATGAGACAGATGCGACTTCTCAAAGCCGACTCGGTTGCGACTCCGACGGATGAACACGAGGCATGTGATCAGAGGTGGGGGTCTTTTGGTCCCTGCTGATCCGTTCCGCGCGACAGAAGAGCCGCAATAATTTAGATTAGCCTGAAATGGACCTAAGAGGGTAGGTGGGGTGCCCCTCCTACAAAACGTCAGAGCCAGATTTTTCCCAGAGTCCGGTGGGGGATAAATACGCCTTTGCCTCAACAGACTGGTTGACTACCAGCGGCTCAATTGCGCCGGGAGATCTATGGAGAGGCCTGGGGAAGGAATACAAATAAGGTGGACATCCTCCGACTTTGTATGAAGTGATTTTGCTGTATTTCTCTCCCTCAATTCCATTTTCCCGAATCTCTGAATTACCGCTACTGCTGTTACCACAATAACCGCAAACATGTCTCAAGATTGGACCAAGAAGACCTTCACCCTCAACACGGTAAGCATGCGATCCACTACCATAGTGCTGCAATGGGTCATGTCGCTACTCGCGGAGTTGAGCTCGCGGGAGTTGTTGCTCTGCAAACTGCCAGCTGGCTGCTCAGCTTACAACCAGACAAGCACATTTTTTCCCGCTATGGTACATTGGCACCTTCAATACAAATGCTGACGAAATCGTAAGGGTGCTAAGATCCCTGCCGTTGGCTTGGGTACTTGGCAGTCATCTCCGGGCGAGGTTCGTGGCGCTGTCAAGGCCGCGCTCCTGGCCGGTTACAGACACATTGATACCGCTCTGGCCTACGGCAACGAGGCTGAGGTTGGTCAAGGAATTAAGGATTCGGGTGTCCCTCGCGAGGAGATCTGGATCACCACAAAGCTCGACAACCCATGGCACAAGCGTGTCGAAGAGGGAATCACTTCATCCTTGAAGTCCCTGGACACCGACTACATTGACTTGTACCTCATGGTAAGAGAGAAGAGCATGCTATACCGGGAATCAGCGACTGACAGGCTTGTAGCACTGGCCATCTTCCACCGACCCTACAGATCTCAAGAAGCACCACCCTGATTGGAACTTCGTTGACACCTGGAAGGAGCTCCAGAAGCTGCCAGCTTCCGGTCGCGTGAAGAACATTGGTATCTCCAACTTCGGCATCAAGAACCTCGAGATCCTTCTCAACGACCCATCCTGCAAGATCACCCCAGCCGTCAATCAGATCGAGCTCCACCCCAACAACCCCTCCCCCAAGCTCCTCGACTACCTTAACAAGAAGGGCATCCACGCCACCGCCTACTCTTGCTTGGGCTCCACCAACAGCCCTCTTGCCAAGGACAAGACCCTCGCAAAGATCGCTGAGAACAAGGGCAAGACAACCGCTCAGGTCCTCCTCATGTGGGGTCTGCAGAGGGGCACTTCCGTCATTCCCAAGAGCGTGACAGCCAGCAGGATCGAGGCCAACTTCCAGCTTGACGGTTGGGAGTTGACCTCCGAGGAGATTAAGCAGCTCGATGCTCTCCCAGACCGCTTCAAGGTCTGCGGTGACGCCTGGTTGCCGGTCAAGGTCTTCTTCGGTGATGACGAGTAGACTTGGATACCATGTAAATAGAATTGCAATGATCACTTTCTAGACCAGACTAGTATTCTCTTCTGCTAAAACGAGTGTCTGACCCTCCTCGCTTTCCTCCTCCAAATCGGTCTTCTGAATGCTCTCCTCACACTAGCCGGACTCCCAGGCAATTTGATGTTATGCAATATCACCACTGTTCTCGTCAGTACTCTGACCACTTAAACATCTCAAAACACAAAACTCACCAACCATCAACCCCAACATCCCCGTCGGCAACACCCAACCACTGTAGACAAACCCCCTAAACACCTCCCCTTGCCCCGTCGCCGCCATGACAGCCATCAAACAAGCCCACACGCCAACCAACCAACTCCCCGCCAAACGTATCTTGTCCCCCAGCTCCAACCCATGCTTCGTCCTCTCCAACCCCACCAGCGTCCCCATAAGCAGTACCGTCGCGCCCAGCGCCACGAAGAAATAGACAAACACGAGCCTCGCGACGCCGAACACGGCGCTGTTCTCTTGCACGACTTCTTCGAGCGCCGAACGCGCCGCTTCGATCGCTGCTTCTGCCACCGCGGACGAAGACGAGGACGAGTTACTGGCGTGCGACGCATGCGGTAAGAGCGCGGTCATCTTCTCGCTGTCCGGCGCCGAGAAGCCGATGGACGTGTACACGGTGTTGACGAGCGTGTTGAAGATCAGGTTCGTCGCTTCCCATGCTACTTGGTCGCCTGCTGCTTGCATGGCTTCTTCGCCGAGGTTGGGCGTAGGGCTGGTCGCGGTGCCGGGGGCGGAGGACCGGCGGAAGAGTTCGGTGACTGCGTCATCGCTTGAAGACGGGAGGGAGAGCGAGGCGCTGATGAGTTCGAGTCCGACGTGTGCGGTTTCGTTGCCCTTGGCGAAGTGTAGAACTTCGCCTACGCCATCGGCGGACTTGAATGCCGCGAAGAAGATGCCGTTGACGGTTTCTTCCATACTTTTGACGCTTTCTTGCGCTGCTTCGGAAGATGAGAAGGAGATGCCTGGGAGCTGGGAGAGAAGAGAGTTGACGCGGATGGTGGCGGCGCGCCAGGCTATGAATTGGTTTGCCCCGTCGAGGGAGAGGACCAGCGACAAGTGGAGAGGGAAGTGCAGCAGAGAGTAGATCTGCTGGCGAATGGAGCCAAAGTGGCGTTCGTGCGAGGGGAGAGAAGGGAAGTGAAGGAGGAAAAGGAGGTACTATATTGTGTTAGCATTCTGGTCACCTAGCCTGGATGTATTGGCGATAATCGGGACCGGAGTGTAGAATGGGGAAGACGTACTATAATCAACACACAGCACACAATGTTAGCAATCGTCCCAGACGTAAAGCCAAAGATCTGACCCTTGACGATCGACTGACACCTCTTCGCGAGGCCAATAACGCCTTCACCTAGAATAATGAGCGTGAGTAGACTCATTCGCTGGACTAGATGTGTGCCCTTGAAGGAGATAGTACGCCAGACGCTAGACACAGCTGTACATATGCCTGTTTCGAGTAGCGCGACTGCGTACCAGGTCAGGTAGGCGTTTGCATGCAAGTTGTGGAAGGAGAAGAAGAGTCCAAAGTACACCAGTGCTGCGACGAATTCTGTGCCAGCTATGAGAGACATGGGAAGGATGGTAGCGGTCTGCTTGCGAGTAAGGAAAAGAGCCTGGAAGTATTGCAGGACCAGAATGAGACGGCTGGCCATCATGATGATTGTGAGTGACTTGAAAGAAGTGAGGTTGGGATCGGCGATGATGGTGATATTGTCGTCGGACGAGAGGCCCATTATGGACTCCAGCTTCTCACCGACATCAAAGGTCGGTCCGTTGATGGCGAATCCTAGCATGATACCGAAATGGCATACTTTGGCCATGCGATCGAAGATGGAGTCTTTCGAGAATCGAATGTCGTACAGGCTGACCTGATACCCTTTCTGGAATTAGCGAAGAGATTCAAATGATGGTAGTTTCAAGACTTACAAGTGAACCACAAGATGGTGAAGAAGCCGATGTATTGCGCGAGAGCTTCTTATGTCAGCTTTAGTCATTCCTGGAAGAAGATTGACTGACTGGTAGTGTCATTTACTTCCTTGACCGAGCTAAAGACAGTAAGGTTGGCCACGAAGAATAGATCGTAGAATAGCTCGCTGTGTGTCGCTTCTGACCGTCGCTGTATAAGCGGGCTGTCCAGAGAGTATGCGTCTTTATCGTCCAGGTCTATATCTGATAACCCTTGTATATTGTGCAGAGACCCCGTCTGCGACCGCGATCGACTCGTTCGGCGAAAGTGAGCATGGCTCCTCGGGTCGACAGACCAGTCTGTGCCACTCTCGCGACGGACTAGCGGGCTGGCGAAGAAGGGAAGGCCGTTTGGTTGTTCTTCTGACATGATTGTATCCGCCCTCCTCCTCTTGGGTCAGAAGTTTGGTTATTACGGTACGTGGACGACTGAGTGGTGCATGAGAACAAGGGAAGAGAGAGCCAAGACATTGATTATGAAAAGAAAGAGACATAGTGGCCATAAAGAGGGCGCGTGTTACCTATTTTGATGCCACTTGGTAGCAGGGTGTCGAGGAAGGATGGTCCACCTGTCTACTCCAGCAGGATACAAGTACTGCTACGGGATCTGCACGTACCGGACCAACAAAATTCATGAGACTCATTTCACATGTTGACGAGCAGATTCCTCATAGCGGAAGCTAGCTGCGCGATGAACAATTCGAGTATGTGTGGATGCTGAACATTTTTGTTGCATTGGAGAGTGTGACTCCAGAACACATGAGAAAGAGCTTCGTGGCGAGGCTGCAAGGTCGTCTGGCCCTGTTGCAAAGGTGCTGCCCCTATCCGGTTACTTAGCCTGCCGGTATTCTGCGTGAGCTGGAACATCGCAGTCGGCATTACATAGGATGTGTCGGTAAAGGAGGAGAGCATGATGTCCTGACATAGTAGAGGTCGACTTCCACCTCCGCATCACCCCCGTCTTGGCATCGAAAAAGCCCACTCTTACTATCCTCCTCCCTCCAAATTCTACCACACCGATCTAGGGCTGCCAGATCCTCTTTCTCCGGCGTCCATAAGCTCGAGCGATTCGGCATG
Organism: Elsinoe perseae; assembly: GCA_029448695.1. NCBI lineage: Eukaryota > Fungi > Ascomycota > Dothideomycetes > Myriangiales > Elsinoaceae > Elsinoe > Elsinoe perseae. The sequence continues at coordinate 638,019 of JARDAA010000123.1, forward strand.
TCGACCTTCGGCTCCCCTGGCGGCCGCCAAACAATCTCCAAACCCTCCCCACCCGAACGCGGTTCCTTCCCACTCGACCACGACGCAGAATGCCAGCCCATCATGAAGCAGTACCTGCGTTGTCTGCGCAGCCACAAGGGCGTCAACGACGACCAATGCAGGATGCTGAGCAAAGCGTATCTGCAGTGTAGGATGGACCGCAACTTGATGGCGCCGGATGAGATGCGGAATTTGGGGTACAAGGAGGATGTGCCTGCTGCTGAGCAAGGGGAGGGTCGGGGGGATGGAGGAAAGTGAGAAGCGGCTTCTTGGACATCAAAGATTCTGATGCAGACATGAAAGCCAGATCGAGGGTACTAGGCGAGGCTCAGCGTGGGTACAGGCACACCTGGTAGACGATTTCGCACCAAACAATTTCGCCGCTGATGAGGGGGAGGTGCTGAAAACGGAGCTTGGAAAAGGACACACGAAGAGACACGACAGCGGCATCACCGCGACTGCCGCCATCACAGATAAGCACGGCACGACAAGATCTCAAAGAACGATCGTTTCGATTGCAAAGTGGTATCTCAAGCGCCAGGGAAACCCTCGACGAAGGACTCAAAACAAGCATCGACAAAGCAATGAGCCATTAAGCAGGCGGCCTCCCTACATGTACGCCTCAGAGATGTGCATGTTCGCAGTCCAGCCGGGACCGACTCGAGTCGACCGGAGAGGGCTGGCTACCCATATGTTCCTTCCAAGGATAATGCCGCCAAAAGACAAGTCGCAGTGAAAAAGCCAGGCTAAGATATGCGTTCGGGAGGTAGTAGGTGAAGGCCGTAATGAAATCGTGTTATTGACATGACATGGTCATTCAATTGTGTTCATCGACAAGGTCAAGATCCATAAAAAAGGGGAGAGTGGTCGAATCTGTGATGCAAAGTCCTTTGTATGTACTATTGCGTTGCCCTGATCCAGTAATGCATGTGCGAGAAATGATTCATGTTCGTGATGATGGCGAGGTTCATGTAGCGTGAGTCGTGATAGATTATTAAATGTTGTGGGTATCGTGTGAAGAGTTGCGATGAATGTGCGGCGTGCTATGCATTGGAAAACATCAGACAAGAGGGCGGTGTCGGAGGATGTTCTACATCATCTCCTCGTCAAATTCGTCCTCCTCTTTGAATACTGGCTGCCAGTGGCTTGGCCCAGGATGTGAGTTGTTGACGATCTCTCCACCCTCGGATGGGAGGATGTCACCGGCGATGTTGGTGAAACCAGGGACACGGAGACCAGTACCCTGAGCGCGGGTGTAGGGCGTAATGTTGTTACTGCGGACGTTGCGCTCGATGACCTCTTCGATCTCGCTTCGCATGCGCTTCTCGTCATCGGACTTTTGGAAGGGCCATTCGATGCCGTTGGACTTGAGCAGTTCCTGCAACTGCTTCTCCTGCTCCATCTTGAGCTGAAGGTACCACACGACATCCCGGGTCCATGATACACTGCTATTGAGGATATCTCCCTTGTTGGGACCCTTGTCCTTGTCGTCCATGGGCAAGCCCTGAGTAATGGCACCTGTCCGGCGACCACCTGATGTGCTGAGTAGGTTCGACCCGGAGGGAGGCGACATACTTTGGGCGGTGATGGACGGCGACAGCGGAGAGTTGGTCTGAAGGTGCTTGCGAACCTTTTCGTCCTCCAGTCTGTGCTGAGGCACGAGGTTGGCGAGATCTTGAATGCGCTCGTTGATATTGTCTCTCCTTCTACGCTCGACCATGTTGTGTGACTCACGGCGGCGACGACGCTTGGCCTCGACGGAGTTGTAGGTGATGCCGCCACCAACACCTGGCTCTGCCTTTATGTGCGGACGATGATCTTCGTTTCGGAGGACTTCGGAAATCTGAGCGTGGTGCATATGGTGACCGACTGATGCTGGTGATGGGTAGGGGGAGTTATCGTTCCATGACTGAGCATTCGGTGTGCCATCCCAGTTGGCAGGGACACTGGTGGACATCATTTGTTGGCGCATACCGGCAGGGAATTCTGGCTCGCCGATGTGGAGGTTGCTGAGACCGGGGGTGTGAGGTGAAGCAGGACTTCTGCTCTCTGAGATCTTGCGCTCCATGTTGTGCATGTGCTGGGCGCGCATGACGTTGTTGGCAAAGCCTGCAGACTGTGGCAGGTTGCGCTGCTGTTGCTGCTGGGGAGCTGCACGGAACTGGCCGTAGTTGAAACCATCATGGTTGACAAATGGCGACTGGATAGGTGCGCCTTCGGGTGTGCTGGAGAATATCTGCTGTCCCATAGGCATCGGCATACTTCCACCATTGTTGCCATTGAAGAAGCCCTGCTGATTCATTCCGTTGCGCATCTGGGTGTTGTCGAGACTGCCGGCGAGGTCGGCAAGCTCATCGTCTGCGATACCCGCATTGCCCATGTTGAAGCTATTCTGGCCGAATTGTTGACCATTGTTTTGCCCCAACTGAGATGGGTCGACGTTGAAGTTGTTGTTGTTATTCATGTCAAAGTTGGGCTGACTCGGCGAGAACTGGTTGAAGTTGAAGAAGTCGTTGCCCTCCGACTTTATGTAAGGGGATCCTGCTCCTGCCATTTCGCTCTTTACGTTGTTGTAATGTTCTTCAAAGTGGTCCTCGAAGGAGAACTCGAAAGGGGAGTCGTGCTTTTCGCCGGCTGTTTCGGTCTGCGAATCAAAAGGAGGGAACTCGGTGAAGGATAGTCCGGCTGTGTTAGGCATCACTCAGACTGGTATCCTGTGTACATCTAAATAGGGTTCTTGTAAGAGACTGTATGTGATATGTCACTGGCGTGTATGTTGTCGGCTTACTGTGCCGTCCAAATGCCTGTCGAGCCATTGTCAGTGATGTTCAAGCAGGTTAAGAAACAAGCGCAGAGTGGAGGGGTTGGAGGGGCAAGCAGGAGTCAAGTCCGTTGAAAACCGAGACGCAGGATCATGACAGATCGAGCAAGAGTCGACCACGAATAGACCTGGTCCAGTCCTGCGCAAAGGTGGTACATGACGAAGGGGTTGAAGCGCGCAAAGCCGCGGAATGAGGGTACTTACCAGTCGGGTAATGTTGTGTAAGCCTTGTGCTACCACCGATGATGTTCTGGCCTTGGATCCTGTGCCTCAATGCGACAAGCCCTCTTTGACTCTCTGGTGTCTTGCGGAGGTATGGGGTGCTGAATTGTGCCGGAGCAAGGAGTAAATTGTAATGAGGTGGGGGAGAGTCAAAGAGGGATGAGATGCGCTGCCGAGCGACGACGAGTGTGATGAAGGTCGTGTGTATGACAAAAGGGTCACAGACCGACAAGTGGTAAGATTAGATGCGTGTCGAGGTGGTGGGTGAACGTTAGGAGTCGTAACGGGCGCGGGGGGTGGCTTTTGGTGTGGAGAGGCGGTGGGATGCGTCTAGGCAAAGGCGGCCGAGGAGGTCCTCCTTAGTCCTTAGTCCTTAGTAAGGTGTGAGTGGGCTGAAGGAATTGCCGGTGCTTTCCTGATTCGGTAGGGCTGGTCCGGATTACTCCAGCGGGAAGTTTAGTTTGCTTTAGCGGGTTTTCTCGACGAGGCTTGAATATAGCCGGATAGCTGAGTCGTCAAGATCGTTTCAAATCGTGAGAGTTCGTATGACAGATGTCGAAAAACGGACGAAGATGATCTTGCTTCTTCCGGAAGACTGACAACAATTATGTATTGCTGCGTCAGAGGCGGTTCGGAGGGTGATGGCAGGGAAAGGCTGGTATTTTTGGATGGTATACCACGGGACTAGGCGAAAGGGGTCCCAAGGTTGAGCCGGATATGTACCGATGGTCGACAGATGGTCTTCTGGTAAGGTGACTGACACGAGATGAACCGAATGGATGAGAGATCGGTCGATTGGTTTGACTTGAAGCCCGAATGGTTCGTTATGGCAGTGAGAAGGTTTGATATCTGAGAAAGGTAAGTGAGGAAGATTCTCTTGCAGTTGATATGTTTCAGCAAGTATAACATACCTCTGTTAGATGCCTTAGGCTACGATGACTCGACCTAGGCAGCAGAGTGTTGGTAAATGTTTCTGACTGTTGTGAATTGTTTGCCTTCTTTCACTGTTCAATGGTGAGGCCTGGCCGGAATAAACATGCGGGCACTTTACTCAGAGGAGAAGACGCAATTCCTCCGGGAGGCACAAGTCTCTATATGTATTCGACCCGCAGGCATGGTTTCGCAAGCTCCTTCGTAACCCTGCGTGTGGCTCAATTTCTGGAAACGACATGCAGGACGGGACTAAGGTGTGCGGGTCGATAGTCGTAGTGGAGGGGGAAGCAGTTCTACCGTACATGGTGTCATGTCCCTGTTCGTTTCACACAATCGGACGGACTCATCCCCCCCCAAAATGACAGGGTGACTCAAGGCTATGGACTCGTAAAGCAGGTCGTGTATCAGACGGTTGGACATGCATACGCCTCGACTTCCTTCGGTCGTCATTGTACATGGGTGCAGATCACGGACAGTTGATGGGACGGACGATTATCAAGCTTGGATATTAGAGTTTCCTGGTCTGCAGTACCATTGCCAAGTATATGCAAGTAGTATTTGCGAAGAAATGTATCGCCGTTTGTACATTATGGTTTGATATGTGGGAGGCAAATCAGAGGCGAATCAAGCATAGGCGTCGATCTTCGCGTCCGGGTACCGAAACCGTCAGGGAAATCTGTCCGAGCTACTCTTGGTGTGATCCCTCATTCTGACCGCGACACCTGAGACACTCGAATTGATGCGCATGAGCTGCTACAACTTCTCCACTTCCCATCTGCCGACCAATTATCTCCGGCCAAACATAGATTCGTTCTTTGTTCGCTTCTTCCGCCCCGTTCCCTTGACGCCGCACGCCGCACCTTGTCTCACAGACGACCATATCACAAGCCGAGCCACTGCCAACTTAGACGACTCAGGGCTTGCGCAGATCGAAGATCTACCCACTTCAAGCCTCAAGCCTCACCTGGCTCACGCAACCTCCGGCCCGCTTCGAGATCAACCCTAGATCCTCGACCCACCGAACAAGACGTAAACGTCCGCAGAAGCCGAACGAGGAGTGTGTCAGGTGTCAACTCCTACAGGCAGCTATCTATCCGTCCTCGCGTGGCAGCACAGGCATTACCCAGAAACAGGCGGCAGCTGGATGCAAGGCGAAGCACGGTGGAAGCAAGAGCAGGGGGCCATCGTAGACATCATAATTCACAGCCATGGCATCCGCGTCATTTCGGGACTCTATGAACTCCTTGGGGTGGAGTAGGAGGGATACCACAGCACCTGCAGCTACCAATAACAACGCGAGCACGCCCATTCTGGGAAGGCTGCAGTCACTCAATCCCTTTGGCGGAGGGGGGGTACGTTTGCCCGTGTACGAGAACGAAGGACCGGGGGCGCCACTGCCCGCAAGAACACGACGTGAGGAGGAAGAAGGTTTCTTTGCGCGTAAGTCTATCATATCAAGGTCATGACTCGACTCTGGCGTGCATGCATGAGCAGATCGTACGCTAGGCGCAGGACCCTTCTGGCACACATTGATCAACAGGGTTTGCCCGAGTGTGCTCAGTCTGGGAGTTCCTGCAGTCGAAACGCATGGCCACTGTCCATTCTCAGCTTGACACGTCGAGCTCTGTGTTGGCAGTTTTTGCTCGAAGAACATTGACTGACGGATATATATACAGTGAGCAGATGGGACCGACTTTTGATCTTTGGTGCTCTCAACCTCGCGGCACTCGCTCTCTTTGTCATTTGTTTCACCCTCTTCCCAGTACTTACGTTGCGGCCGCGTAAATTTGCTCTGTTGTAAGTCCTTCTCTCTCTCGCACCCTTGTTTGGTACTAGCGCTACGACTGGCCGATAAGGGGGATGGAAGGGGCTGGATGACCTGTCCAACAGTCGGCACGCTTTCGACGGTCTTGGATTCGCTCGACGGTTTACGTCCAAGCCGGATTCCATATCACGTCGCCACACATTCCCACACGTCTACCTTGGATCTTCGCACGCTTCTATCTGGTCATGCGGCACGGACGGCTGCTCCCTTCCTTGCACTAGCGTCGAGTTTATTCCACACTAGCGCGACCCTCTGGCACACCATTATTGTTGAACGTTTTGTTTTCCTTCACCGCTATGCATTATTCTTTGTAAAGAGAGAAAAATAATACGGTGCATGAAAGAATGAGCTGATAATCTGGTCAGATGGACAATCGCGTCCGCGCTATTTCTCGGCAGTTGGGCCGTCATGATGGGCCCAATGACTTATGGTAAGTTCCATGCAACGAAGATCCCCTCAAGGGCGCAGCTTGGCTTGACTCGTCATCCTGCTGCCGGCCTGGGGGGTCTCGTATTCTGTCGATACTGACCGTCATCCTTCCAGGTCGACACTTGCTATCCGCGGAGCGATTGCCCTTCTCTGCCACCTATTTTGGCTCGATAGCTCTTACGCTATACTTTGCTCTTGGTGTGAGTTCTTGATCGCCCATCACACAGTCATCACCTATATACAAGTCGTATTGTATAGTCGTCGTCGTCGTCCGAGTATAATCGTCACCATTATCACGGAATGCGACGGGCGGAGTCTATTCGCCACATCCCACGCCTAGAGCATCACATCTAGTCACCGCTTATTTTGATAAGACTCAGCTGACACGTTTTGTTCCAGGTAAGAAGCACCATACTAACCCTAATTTCTGCCATTGTGCAACTAGTCTGTCTGGTCTGGTATCTGGTGAGTTACTTCCCCATGGGATCGACGGGGCTTCGGTTCGCCGCGCGATTCGGCGGGCAGAGAGTGACGGCGTGGATGAACGAGTGAACGCCATACGTCCAGACAGCGATAAGATGGAGGAACATGCATATAGCCCGTTATCAATGTTACACTACAGACCAGTATCGTGTCCATCCGTACATGACTCCGTGGTACGCAGTGGTACTGGTCTAGAAGTGTCAAGCGTCAAAGCGTAAAATAGATTGCATTGCGACTGCACAAGAAAGGGCTGGCCTGCACAGGTAAACCCAATCTCGCTCGGAACATGGCGAGATGTGGGCGTACCACTCCGGGCAAGCCGTGCAAGCGCCCGTGTGACCCTGTCTGCTGTATGTGACCCGCCCGCGAATCCTGCCAGCCCAGTCCCAGAAACTGCTTCTGCACCGCCGTTTTTTGGGACCTTCTACAGTACGTGCTTACGGGGCGCCTCAGCCACTGTGGCCGTGTGTGGGGACGGGGCCAGATGATGTGCGTGCATTGCGAGGTGGCTATGTGCACTTCTGTCTCAGATCTATGGCTTGGAAAGAAAACGGTTCTCGGATCAAGGCAGGCAGACGAGGGACCCAGACGACGAGCAGGAGTCATGGGCGGGAAGAGGCGAGCCGGATGATCATCCCTATGGACGAATGACCCTTGTACCACTGTACGCCGAAGATGGAGTTTACGACGCAGACGGGACGAGATGGGATGGATGCGCATGGGAAAATGGGAAAATGGGGGATGTTACTGATGGTGGATTACGAGGGTGCGTAGGGAGGGGATGCAGTTTGGATTGTCTGGAGACGCTCAGGAGGTGCATTGCATTGCAGGCGCATATACTCCTACTCAACAAGATGCATGTATCATACTTGGTGAGAGAGAGCTTGATTTGCTGCTTATTGGCCCATGATTCGTACGGGCTAAATGCAGAATCCAGCAAGCGTCGATCTTTGACGGGTGGGGTGTGCAGTAGCTCGAAGATGTCGTGCAGCTGGGAGCTCTGAAGGTCGAGCTGTGGCCAACGAGTGGATTGGGCGCCTGCACGGGTCTGATTCATGGGCAACCAGTAGATAATACTTTCTAGAGAATATTGTACTCGTGCGTATAGTGAGACGGTGCTATTGCCGTTGATCGAAACGAGTCGTGGGTATGGGACTTGTTTCTGACACTGCCATCGAGACATGGAAAATGAAAGAGTATCATCTGCACAGAGGTGTCATGAGACCTACAAGTACTCTATTTCTTCCGCGGTAGAAACCGCCTCCGAAAAAAATTGTCTGATCATAACCATTTGAACAATTTGTCCGTGACACAGGCGATGGACGTAGTTGTGAAAAGTCCTGTATGCCCACGAGGACGCTTACAAAGACTTCTTGACAAATGCTAGTAGCTGGTAACGCGGCCTCGTGTTGTCGTCTTGTGCTGTCTCTCGCCCAAGATGTCAGTCGTTCGTCCCAATGACAGTGTCCTCGCGGAGTTGGTTGAACGAACAGAACAGCCATGGACGACCTTTTTATCATCCAAGGTCGATTGTCTCACTTGCCAACCTCGTGCCATATATCATTTGGACAATGACGCTGAAGAGATATATAAAATCGCTATCGCATCTCGATCTGAACTCGATTCACAGGTGCTGGATCGATGGTGGGGGATGAAATTGGTGGATTGGGGGAAATCCCGAGGCTGGATGGTGTGGAAGACAGTGGAAGTGGGGGACAAAAGGACAAAGAGACGGGCAATTGTGGCTGGGTCAACCTCTCTTCCACCTTTGCAGAGACTTCTCCAACAGTCAGCGCTGCCAGCCTCACCTCTCGCTGCTCGATGCTCGCTTCTCCAACTCGGACTCCCCCCATTACTTTTCTTCCCATCCGTCATCCTCCCCCTCGGCCCTGCCCCTCCACCCACCGTCGCTTTCTATGCCAGTCTACCCTGTCCAGGGCCAGCTTCTGCCCTCTGCAAGGCCGCGAAACGTCTCTTCGCTTTGCCAAAGCTTCCATAAGCTCTGACAAAAGGGCTTGACCGCCTTTATCCGTTCCGATAGGTTGTCTTCATTGTCGAGGTACGTCGGCAGTTGATCTTTTGTCACTGTAATTTCATCACCTCTCTCCACATTCACATGTCTCTGCCCCACATTGACCTCTACCCGTTGACGTCTCTGCTCAAGCAAGAGCTCGAATGTGGGAATAGTTTTCGGTTGCGGCGTAGGCTCCTGGACCTGTTCTCCAATGTCTCATTGTTGGTCCCTTAAATATTCATAATCTGGGGGAGGGGAAGTTGTTGTTTGAGTGAGGTTTTTGCTCGTTCCTGTACCTGCAGACAGCTACCCTGTATACAACCACTTTTCAAACCACGAGCAATTGACCAGCAACCATGGCGAACAGAGTGCAGAAGCTCAAGAGTGCGGATGAGTACCAGAAGATTTTCCAGTAAGAGCAGTGAGCATACTATGAGAACACCACGTCTCTGACTCTGCTGCAGCTGGGCCGAGACACAGCAGGATGCCAAAGTACCTTCCTTCGCGACCAGAAAGAACGATCCATACGAGGTGAGCTACAGACGCGTGAGCTTCGGATTGTAGCCTACTAACAAACCAAAAGTATCAAGCAGGCTTCAACAACTTGTGAGCACTTCAACAGGTGTTCCTATGCCATCCAACTGACCGCCCACCAGCTTCGAGTCGGAAGCCGTGCCAGGTACCATTCCGAGAGGTCAGAATAGCCCGCGATGCGTGCGATTTGGATTGTACGCGGAACAGATGACTGCTTCTGCCTTTGTCGCTCCCAGACACTTGAACAAGAAGGCATGGCTGTACAGGTCGAGACCGGCAGTTGCACACCAAGGCTTCGTAAGTGGACCCCGTACGCGGTCTGAGGACACTCCAATACGTGCGCATTCGGCGTCTGGAGATCCCGTCAGACTCGAAGAGCCACAAGCATACCCTGCTCCACCCACAACATCGCGGTGCCCGTCAGCGTTGGTGCGGGTCAGCTACTGGACGGCAGCCTTCACTCTTTCATATGGCAGTCTCTCCTTGAGCAGTACTGACGGACAATCAGACGAACCTGCCCGACAATGAGAACACCGAAGCCAACTTCCTCCCCATGAACCCTCGTGTACACGTTTCTCCCACCCAGCTTGCATGGCTGCCTTTCGAGATTCCCTCTGAGCCGCACGATTTTGTCGCCGGTCTTGCCACAATTGCTGGAAGTGGTGAGCCTACACTCCGCGAGGGCCTCGCGACTCACGTCTTCACTGCCAATCGATCTATGGAGAAGAAGGCTTTTGTCAACTCAGACGGTGATTTCCTCATCGTAGCACAAGAGGGAGCTCTAGACATCCAGACAGAATTTGGCAAGCTCTACGTTCAACCTGGCGAGATCGTCGTCATCCAGCGCGGTCAACGCTTCAAGGTCAATGTTGAGGGACCTACCAGAGGCTACATTCTCGAGATCTGGGGCGCCAACTTTGAACTGCCAGAACTCGGTCCCTTGGGTGCCAACGGTCTTGCCAATGCCCGTGACTTCTTGTCCCCAGTCGCATACTACGAAGTCACAAAGGACGACCCCTGGGAGATTGTCTACAAGCTCGGTGGCAAGTTCTTCGCCAGCAAGCAGAATCACTGTCCATTCGACGTGATCGCATGGCACGGCAACTACGTTCGTCTCCCCTTGTACCATCCACTTCACGATACTAACCTACCCAGGTCCCCTACAAATACGACCTCACCAAATTCGTCAACGTCGGCTCCATCTCCGTCGACCACATCGACCCCTCCATCTTCTGCGTCCTGACCGCCCGGTCCCGCGACCCCGCCGCACCCCTCGCCGACTTCCTCATCTTCTCCCCACGCTGGGACGTCGCCTCCCACACCTACCGTCCACCGTACTACCACCGCAACGTCGCCTCCGAACTCATGGGTCTCATCTACGGCGAATATGCCGGCCGCTCAGACGAGTTCCAGCCTGGCGGCGTCAGCTTCGAGTGCGGCATGGTGCCCCATGGCGTGGCGTACGAGCAGTTCAAGGGCGCGAGCGCGGAGCCGCCGCCGGAGATGCGCATCAGTGAAGGAGCGGTGGCGTTCATGTTCGAGTCGAGCAGGCCCTTCACCGTCACCGACTGGGCGTTTAAGAGCAAGCAGTTGCACGAGCATGACCCGAAGATGTGGGATGATCTGGTGGATAACTTCTCCGAACACAAGGATGAGGTGGATGCGTTGGTGAAGAAGGCGAAGGAGTTGGGGATCAAGACGGGGAGTACGGGGATCAATCTCAATGGACCGGATGTGAATGGGACGAATGGTGTATACTGAGATGGTAGCTATGGGTGTTGATATCAGCAATTAGGTAGCAGGGTGTTCATCTATTTGTCTTGCCACCATCTACTTTGTAACCTGAGTGGTTGGCGATCGCACATGACAGGCCTATGCAACAGTGACCAAGTTTGGCGATGACGCGGGACCTTCTTGAAGACTTCCGCCTGTCTGGGCATACTCTTATTACTGAGGGATGCTGCGCAAGGCTATCGCGATCTGTCGGGGTAAGTTCCCCGTATCCAGAAGCCAAGGGCGACTTGATCAAGCCCGAAGATAGAGCACTTCTCTGATGTCGAACATCGTGCTTATGCAGAATTGGCTGGTACACACTACGCTTGACCGCCTTTGACTCTCAGTGGCAAGCTTGTAGTGGAGCTGTTCTCAGATGAAGCTGAAGCGTTGATCTGCGGCTTGAAGCCCTCGAAGAACTTGGCCGTGTCAGCATACCATCTTGTCTTGATAGTGTGGTCTACTCACCCTCCTCCGAAACTCATTCAGCTGATCCGCTGAGCCTTTCTCCAGCTTGTTCTTCTTCATGGCGTTGTACTGCTGTAGCTCTGCTTCGTCCACATGGCTGTCGCTTTTGCGAACATAGACGATGAGTCTTCTCGACCCTGCAAGAATCAGCTTCGTCGAAGGAATAGCAGTAGGCTTTGACTCACATCTGTTGAACTCTTGTGTGGATACGCTCCAAAGCTCCAAGCAAGGGTGTGTTGGTATACCGAGATCCTTTGCCCCAGCATTGCCCTCGTCTTCAGCATTCTCGACAGGAACCCACATGCACAATCGGCCGTCATCGACCAGTGTGTCTGAAGCGAAGGTCAAGATATCCGCAAGCATAGCATCGAAGCTATATGGTCGTTTTGGTGGTATGTAACCAGGTGATCTGCTCTTGTCAAACCAGCCTGGGTCAATGTCGAGTATGAGGGACTCACAAGTGTGCTATTCTTCCATCTTTCATCTTGACTTCCTCCTGGAGTTCTGGCTTGTGGCTGCCTAAGACCTTCAGCCCTTCTCTCACGCCGTATGGTGGGTCGCAGATGATGGCATCGATCCATCTGCCCCTTGCCCGCGTCTGCCCTTCTCTTTTGGACAGTGGAAAGCCCGCTCCTCGCACAGGACTGTTCGTTAGATCCACAACAAGTCCATCCAACCATTTCTGCTCAAGACCGTACTGCATCAAGTTTCCTCTAACACTTCTCTCGCCCTTTCCCTTTTGATTCTCCACCTTCCTCACTCCGCAGCCATCATCATCATCCTCACCATCACCGTTTTTACCCTGCTCTCTTCCTCTCTTCCTATCAAACTTCTCCCTATCCTCCATTTTCGTCTTCTTGACCACCGGGTTCTTCGCCTGCTTGATCTTCCCCCTGACCACTCTGCCATCAAGATCCGAACCCCCAACCATCGCCCCCATCTGCGCCGCCGCAACGAGAAAGCTCCCCGTTCCGCAGAACGGATCATACACCACTTTCCCCTCCCCAGCCAGCGCAAGATTGGCGCTGATCAGAGCCAACTCAGCATCCATGCTCGTCGTGCTGATATAGTTCCTGTGCTTCAGATCCAGCTTTGTGACCAGATGCCGTGCTGAAGTGGCGATGTGTATGGAGAGGAAGATTCGTTCTGGTTCCTTGCTTTGTCTTCTCCCTTCTCCAACGCCAGGTTTGGTGGAGGCTGGAGTGAGAGCTGAGGAAGAATCGTACTCCTCGCTTATAGTGAAGGTCATTACGCTCTCGTCCGATGGCAGGATGGGACCTTGTAGGTCCATATATCCGAATCCATCGATGAGGGCGTGACGTGTTGACTGTGGTCGTTTGCCGCGGAAGGAGTCGATTGTGAAGCGGAATGGGACGTCGTGGAGAGAGGACCAGAGATGAGAGGTGGTGGATCTGAGATTGGTGTGAAGGTCCTCGTAGGTAGGTGCGGTGCCCCACAGAGAGGAAATGGAGAGGGTGAGGATCGAGCGGGAGATGAGTTGAGCTGCAGCCTGGGCGGATGGGAGGCGTATAACAGCAAATGGAGACTGTGGATATCAGCTTTGGCCATGGTGTCCTGCATGCTGTGATTTCGACGCGGTATGGTGGCTCGGATTCGAGGACTTGGTTGCTCAAGGACGACAGTCATGGTACTGGAGTGGCAAGGAAACAGTGAAGCTCGCCTACCTGACTTTGCATCTATATGCAATCCGCAGCGGTATCTTGAGATGTCCTGGCGGAGCTGACGAGATAGCACGTTTCCTTGCCACTCGTTCTCAATCAAGATCAAATGCGACTCACATCTATTCTGTAGTCTATCACTTCCAGCTTAATGCCAAAGTATTCTGCCAGTGCTCGCAACTCTGGCAGTCTGAAGGTCTCATGAAGTTGTACAAAACGTACCAGGTACAGCGAATCATCGTAGGTTCCAGGTGAGGCTGTGGCCATCTTGATTTCCAGGTTACAGGTACTGAATTGCAAGTGTGTAGTACATTGCCGCACACATCGCTACTGGTATGAACGATGACCTAGAGTGATTGCGATATTTTCTCGATGTATTTTGACGGATCTCGAAGCGATTTAAATTTTCCGGTGACGTTGTGGAAGGTTCAACTTATCTGTGGCTCCCATGGTGGCACGATGAAAATGATATGCTTGGCACGGAGTCTGAAGCTTCACGGATTCACGGCAGAGGTCACGACGTAGGGACGCTTCAGGATACTGTAGATTAACAAAGTTGAGACAGAATTCGACAAATTCATTGGTTCTACCCAAAGAGAAGCCAAGCGATCTTTCAAGCCCAAACCCAACGCCATCGCTGATGCGCCCTATCATATCGGAGCCTCATATCGGACTGTGTGCCACCCGCTGTGTCAAAAACTGTTTCTAGCAATACCCGTTGACCCTCAATGTCCTATAGTCTGTATCTCGCTCCTCTGTCCCTCCATGCTCGGAGCAACATCACCTAGGTGAATCGCAATCCTTTTCGTCTCACCACACCAGCTTACCGCCCTGGCCGGCATCCTACCCTCCTGCCTTCGTCCTAGTGGTCCACTCTAAGAACCACTGCTCATCGTCGTCGACCTACTCGCCGCCCAACTGCTCCCACTATCGCTCGGCGTAGCGGGCGTACTCGGCTCCAGACTCAACTGCGCCCGCAAGATCATGATCCACTCGTGTCCCAGCAACTCCGCAGCTGAAGGACGTTTCGCTGGATCACGCTCGAAACAGCGCTTGATGAAATCCAGTCCTTGCTCGGACAACTGCTCCTGACTTGGCAGCTGAGGCGGATTGCCCTGTGCAATATTGTACATAATAGCCCACTCGTTGTCGAGACTTGCCCACGGTCGGCGGCCAGTCGCCATCTCCAGTATCACGCAACCGAGAGACCAAATATCCACTGCACCGTGCCGGGAGCCGGCATTGTTACCGCCCTTGATGACTTCGGGAGACATGTACATAGGCGTGCCGGTCATGGACTTTTGCCGACCACCTCGCGCGGGGTCGCCGACCAGAGTCTTGCCTTGTTTGGCGATGACTTTTGCGGCGCCGAAGTCAACGAATTTGATGACACCGTTGTGGTCGAGAAGAATATTCTCCGGCTTGATGTCGCGATGGGCGACGCCGGCTTCGTGGAGGTAAGCAAGACCCTCGAGCATTTGCAGAGCATAGACCTGGACGACAGTTTCGTCTTCGATGCGGCCATGTTCGAGCAGACCAGCTAGCGAGCCGCCCGAGCAATACTCCATGAAGATGTAAACTTTGTCCCGGTGAGGCTCGATCCCGTAGTAGCTGACGATGTTGGGGTGGTCGAGCACCTGAAGCACACCCATCTCGTCGCGGATCTGTGACACAATGGTGGGCACCATCTGTGGATCCTGAAGCCTGATCTCCTTGACGGCCATGAGCTGACCCGAGTCGAGATTGATGGCGGCGTAAACACTACCGAACGCACCTGCACCGACGAATTGTCCTTGTTGCCAACGCAAGACGACGTTGCCAGCTGATGCCGAGAGATACGTGAGAGCTCGGTCAGCTTCATTCGAATCCTCCAGGACACGACCGAGTGCTTGTCGTTCTGCTTCCCGCTCCTTTCGCTTCTCGTCGATGGAGCGGAGCTGCTCCGCCCATTGCTCTTGGACGAGACGAGACGACTCTTCATCGTCCTTGAGCTTGCTCACATCCAGTCGCAACTTGCCAGTCATTTGTTCGAGACGTTGCTTTTCTGCCTGTGCGGCAACGGTAGAACGAGCACCCATGATGTCAAAGTGAGAGATGAGCAGGGACATGCAGCCTGCGACCTTTGCTCTGAGCTTCGCGTACTCGGTCTCGGAGATGGACAGAATATTCTGTCCCCTCGTCATGACCATGGCAAATTCGAGAGCCACCACAGCCCACCTGAAGGTCTTTCGGTCCGAGGCAACGCAGTCATCGCAGATGAAGCTGACCCAGTCGAGTGCTAGTCGAGTCATCTTGAGATTGTGGAAGGCGCGTCTGTTGGGATCCATGTAAAGCACTGAACGCTGTCCGAATTCAGTGGCAAAAGCGAAACAAGTCTGAATGAGCTCTTGGCACTCTAGGCCGATGGTTTGCTTGCGAACGATTTCGACAGACTCCATAATGGTGTTGGAGAGCTTGTAAGTAGTCTTCCGAATTTTGGCCAATTCCTGGTTAACCCGCGACAGATTGGCTCGCTGGGGTGTGATGATGCTCAAGTCGGAATGAATGCTAGATGTAAAGCTGGCATTGGCGGTCGCCAGACGCTGTTGCGATCCATCTGCGACAAGTCTCATGAAGCCGGTCTTGAGATCCAGATGTGCGGACTTAATGCCGGGAGCTTCCAGTCTGGCGCCGTCCCAGAAAATTGGAGATTCCGACCGCATAATCAAGACATATGGATTGGTAGGATCTTCTGGGTTATCGTCCGCATGGTAGCACGTCCGAAGCAGAGACTGGATATCCTTCGGTCGGTCATGGAGGGCAGGTGCTGCAATGATATAGGTGTTGGTCTTGTCGTCCGGGGCTTGCTCCGTCTCGACCAAGAAGTGACCGGAAACGATCAGAGCATCGAGGAGTTCGCGCATGGCTTCGGGATCGAGATTGATGCTGTACTCGGTGGCATTTTCGAACCGTTGTGTGAGAAGCCGGGAGAAACGGAAGATCTTTCGCTGACGGACACGGACAGAATCGAGAATGTTCTTGTATCGGCGGTCCATCTCGGCACCGGGAAGTTCATCGGGTCGTTTCTGGAGATCTTGTTCGAAATGTCCTGTCAGCCGTGACAAGGACTTGGAAGTGAGGGAGCTGTGGATTATTAGTCTGAAGAAACAAAACAGTGGCCACACAATATACCTGAACTGCTCAGCGACCTCGACGTCACCTCCTTCAAAATGCCGACCAATGTCGTTACAGAAACCCCATTCTTGCTCAAGAATTTCAGCTTCTTTGAAAGTGTTCTTGTTGGAGATGAGCTTCCAGTAGAGCATTTTGAAATAGAACTTGAGCGCATCGAGCACGACATTGTCGAAATTCTCGTCGATGCATGGCGGTAAATCCCAGCCGGGTTCAGGCAGCGCGATCACGATGTAAGCGTCCTTGATCCTCACTGCAAGTGTGAGCAGGATCTGGAATTGCAAGATCATCTGCTCGGCCATCATGGAACTTTGCTGAGTAGGGTCCTTCATCTTCTTGGCGTAATTGAGTCGCATTCTGATGATCTCCTGAATCAGTCTCGAAGGGAAGTTGATGAGAGTGAGCAGCTCCTCAATGTAGGGTGGTAAATGCCTGTCAGCAAAACCCTCGGCATTGCTGATCAAGGTCGACTTGGCCTTGTGAATGACTTTGTTGACTCCGTTCAGAAGGTTGTTATCCCCTTGTAGCGACTTGAGACCGTCCTCCTTCAGTATCCTGTCGATGAAGGAGGAATCGTCGAACAATCGATTCGAGCTCTCACCCTCTGGCCTTGCTCTCGGTTTTGTAAAGTCCAGCTCTTCATTTCCAACCCAGCCTTGTAAAATGGCCAATTCGGTGTTGATGAGTTCAGTCGTATTGTGCCAGGCAATGACGGCATCGCACGCATCCTTGTATGCCTGTGAAGCTCCTACCGGGTTTGCAGTCTGAAATTGCTCTCTGGTAGGGAACAGGCCCTCGATCTTCTCAATCTTCTTCACCACATCCTGAACCTGCTCCGCAGCCGTCTTCCCTGCCTCTGCTTCGCCCTTGATCTCAAATGTCGCGATTCCTTCTACAATATTTTTGACTTGAGCCCGCCCATCCTCGATCATTCGCCGTTGCGCTGCGATTGTCCTGCCGCAAACCTTGGCCCTTACGCCCATCCAAACTTCGGTCTTGAGTGTACTGTCTCCCTGTTGTTCCGTGCCACCAATGAGACGCTTCTTCTCTTGCTTGACCACGTCGCCGGTCAAAACGCTGGCCAACATGGAGTGCCATTCCAACCGCTCTCTGTTCTCAGGTATCTTCAGCTCTTCTATTGACGGTTGCATGTCATCGTTGCCATAATACAGCAAAGTCTCCTGGTCGTATGGGTCCTCGACGTATTCGCCAGTCTTGGGACTCTCCTCATCTGTTTCTGAAGATTCGGTATAGTCGAGATCCGGCGGTCGCGAGTCTATGTAGTCGTCGTTGGGGGCGTCTTGCCGTATCCGCTGAACGTAAGCTTTCTCTTGCGCGCGATAGTCCTGATTCGCGATCTTCCTTGCCCTGTTCGTAGATCCTGTCCGCGTCCTTGCTCCGCTTCCGCTCGATGCAAGCGAGTACTGATGCGGTCTTCGTGGCGGATTATATGCGTTGGAAGGCTGTCTGAGATTCGGCGGTCGCGTCGTTCTCTGCGATACATGTAGCCCATTCGTGATCAGAGGCGGTGGTGCTTCAAGTGTATCTCCTCCGCTGCCGTTCCGTAATCGTCCTGAAGCCGAATTGTATGTCGAAGGTGCCGTCAACGGGGTGATACTCTCGTCGTTGTCATCTCCACTGCCATCGTACTGAAGACCCTGACCTCCATCGATAAAGTACGTGGAACCAGACTGTTGTACTGACTCGGTATCGGTGTAGTAGTCGTCGGAGGAGCTCACAGTTTCGCTGCTATCTACTGCGAGCAATTCCGGTCTCTTCTCTGCCTCCTCCATGATGGGCGTAAAGATCTTTGGAGGAGACGACTTCCAGCTACCATTTGTCGGAGGTTTCTGGTAGCTTGAGATGTTTGGAATATCCTTGTCGACTGCTGCTGGATCTGGAGTAGCGGTTGCAGCCACGGGGACATGCATGGCTTGTTTCCCAGAAAGATCAACGGCGGCACTGGCGGGCCCGACCTCCGATCGTGAATAGGGAGCGAATCGAGCCTCAAATTCCTCAAGCCCTGCCCTGAATCGATCCACCATCAACAGCTCTTCATGCTCGTGGTCCGCGTCGTTTGAGGGAGACTGCAACTACCAGCAAAAGAGTGGTATGGACATGTTCAATAACATGGTCAGCTGTGGATGCACACACACACACACACGCGCGTCTATCACGGCCACAACTCCTACCAGAATTGTTACTTTCCCCTATCGGTCATTCCGTGTCTCGATCTCGACCACGCCGATGATGGAAATGTTACAAGCACATGGGGCGTCACGCTATCGACTCTTTTGCTTGCCCGGGCCTTGTTTTATCTCCGCCCTCGTTACCCTCTCTTTTGCTGCCAACGCATTTAGGAAGTCACTTGCCACAACCATAATCTTGTTTAGCCGTACAGACATGGCTCGGTAATATTCTTTATTTCATCAGACCTATCGGATGCTCAGGACATGTTTCTTAGCCTCGTTTCTCATGTGGTTCCTGCATGTCAAACTCGACAAACGCCACATGATACTGGTCAATGCACACTGAATGTGGCTGCCTTCTTCACACATATCCCGCGCCGCCTGTGTATGTTGGGGTAACCCCTGGTGGTAGTATGGCACCGGTCGTAGGATTGGCACCAAGTGGAGCAATACCAGGTGGCATGAGTGGCTGGTGGCGAGGCACAGGTGTTGGTGCAGGTTGTGTGGGTAATAGTGCTTCCTTTTCTTGCTCCGTCGAAAACGCCCTGACATCTCTGTCGACCTCGACGTAATCATACTACTAGAAGTCAGCAATCGTAATGAGATCACCAAGATACGCACGGCGAATTCTCCGATTTCTACGTCGTCAATGCCCAACTCTTCCTCCTCGATCGATGCTCGAAGCCTGAACACTGGCACGTATTGGCCGATCAGCTTCATTGCGTATAGGATGATGCATGTGGCGACGAACGACCAGACTGCTCCAGCGACTGTGTCTGCCAGCTGGATACCAAGCTGTCGATAGTTCCGATCAAGCCATCCGCCAGGTACTGTCGTCGTTCCATCTAGGTGAGCAATGTAGTCGGCTGCGAAGAGGCCGGTCAGTATATTCCCTATGATTCCTCCTATGCCATGTACTGCAAAGATGTCCAGAGCGTCGTCGCAGCGGAGGTAGAATTTCAACTTCGTCGCGTAGTTGCAACCAACACCGGCCAACACGCCAAACACCACTGCGGCCCATGGAGGCACGAAGCCAGACCCGGGGGTTATACATACCAGGCCGGCGACGACTCCTGAACAGAATCCGACCACCGACCACTTCTTCTCCAGACGGAAGTCGATCAAGCACCATGTAATGCCACCGACCGCAGCCGATAAGTTGGTCGATATGGCGGCCATGACAGCTCTGAGATTGGCGCTCAAAGCACTACCAGCGTTGAATCTACTTCTGTCAGTACGAAGCCTCCCATCATATTCTTTCCAACATACCCAAACCAGCCAACCCATAAGAACACCGTCCCAATGACGATAAAGGTCACATTATGCGGTCTATAATTCAGCTTTGCCGTGCCCAGTCCTTCCCTCGGCCCCAACACAAAACTATACGCCAATGCAGCGAACCCAGCAGCAATATGCACCGGCGTTCCTCCCGCAAAATCTAAACTCCCCAGTCGATAAGCCCAACCAGACGGATTCCAAGTCCAGCACGCAATAGGATCATACACCAGCGTCGTCCAGACAAACATAACTACCACAGCCGGCACTAGCCTGCCACGTTCCGCCACGGCCCCCATGGCAATCGCCACGGTAACAGAGGCAAACATGCCTTGGTAGACCTCGTACAGCAAGTCCGGGATCCGTTCTGACGCAACGCTCGGTCGCGCCAACACGTCCTTGAAGCCAAAGTTACTCAGATCCCCGAGAAACACGCCTGCCGAATGCGAGAACGCGAGGCTGTAACCCCAGAAGAACCATTGGAACGACACCACAGCCAACGACATGGCGGAAAGCCAGATCAGCGATAGAGCAGACTTGCGCCTCGCAAGACCGGAGTAGAAGAAGCCGACGCCGGGCGTCATGAGGACTACCAGAGCGGTGCAGAGGAGGAGGAAGGAGATGTCGCCGCTTTCGTAGAAGAGATTGAGGTTTTGCGTCAAAGAGTCGCCGCCGGTGGGGAGGGTGGAGTTGTAGGGGAGGAGGGGAATGAAGTTCTGCGGTTGTGTTTGTGAAGTGGGAGACTGGCTTGGGGATTGGACACGCGAGGAGGTGGTAGTTGTGGTGGAGGAGTTGCCTCTGGACGCCATGATGATGACTTGAGTGAAATGGACTTTATATCATGGAGAAGTAGAGGAGATGTTTTGGCACTTATTCTGCATGGTCGTCGCGGTGGCCCCTATCAGGCGTGCTCTGCATTCCTGGCCGTTGCCCATGGTGCTCAAGCAACAGGGGCGGTATGATTGGACAGCCTTCATCTGCGGAATGTATACACTTGTGGGCTTTCTTGAGAGAGCTTCAACCTATACTCGACAATACACTCGATGAATAAGACATGAAGGGATGCGGGAGAGCTTGAGGAGTGAATCTGCCCTGAGTAGTGGATCTATTATTCAGGGACATCGGCGGGAAATGCCTTGATGCGCCATACTAGCAGGCGGCTTCACCTCCCACTTCATTGAGCGCCAGACCGGTCAAGCCTGCTTAAATACTTTCTTTGAAGGCTACTGACAGCGTGGAGGTAAGAGGATATAAGAGCATTTAATCCCCGAACTTATCGCAAGGGCCGGAATCCCATGCATTAGTGCTTACCTGCATGACAAGGTAGGCTGTATATTGCTCTGTGAAGAGCCAAAATCATTGCACAGCAGCATACGGCCGAGGCTAGGTGTGATGTCCTTCCGCCGCATCGGTCTGGAAAATGGTACTGAGTATGCAGATATCTAGTGGTATAAAAAGATCATCCAGCGTCAAGATGGGGGACCTGCCTCTCATCCAAGCAATTATACTCATTTGACAACCTCAGCCAATTCTAGTGACTACCACAAGAAATAAGCCCACAATGGAAGAACAAAGACTACCAGAGACCATGAAAGCGCTCATATGCCACTCGAGAGATCGTGATCTTTCCCTTGAGACTGTCTCGACCCCTCAGCCCACGATAGGTAGCGCGGTTGTTAAGGTGCTTGCAGCCAACGTCATCAGCTACCACAGAGAGATATATGACGGCACTCGGCCATACCCTTTCCCTACACCACTGGTGACTGGCAGCAGCGGTATCGGGCGTATTGCTGCAACCGGACCAGACGCAACAAAATTGCGAGTTGGCGATCTCGTCCATATCGATATCACGGTGAGGTCGCGCGATGATCCAACTGAGGTCTTTCTGTCAGCAATCTATGATGGCGATACACCTGGCTCAAAGAAGCTGATGGCGGATGTCTATCGCGACGGAGCTTTTGCCGAGTACATGCGTGTACCGCTCGAGAACCTCAATCGCATCGACGAAGCCAGGCTGTGTGGCGATCCAGCTCATGGTGGCTTAGGTTACGACATAAGTAACCTAGTGTACATAGATGCATTGGCAGTCCCCTTCGGTGGCTTCAAGGACATCAATCTGCAGGTTGGGGATAGCGTGGTCGTCGCCCCAGCCACGGGACCATTTGGCGGAGGGGCAGTCCTAGTTGCACTTGCTATGGGCGCCAAAGTCATCGCGATGGGTCGAAACAAAGAGAGCCTAGAAAGAATGAAGGCCAAGTGCCCTCATCAGGACCGTCTGTCCACCGTTCAAATCAGCGGTAATGTCGAAGCTGATGTGGCAGCTGTCATAGCGGCAAACAACGGTGTTGAAGTAGATGCCTTCATCGACATCGGCCCTCCGGCTGCGTCCAAGTCCACACACATCAAGACGGGAATATCGTCGCTCCGCCATAGTGGAAAAGCGGCACTCATGTCCGGATATCTAGACGACGTTTCGGTGCCTTATCGCAAGATCATGCACAAGAACTTGAGGCTGCATGGCAAATGGATGTGCGAACGGAGCGACATTGCAAATTTGCTGAAGATGGTAGAAATGGGCTTGTTGAGGTTGGATGAGAAGGGGGCTGTGAATGTGCTCGCAACTTACAAGCTCGAAGAGTGGAAAGAGTGTTTCGCCAAAGCAGCGACAAAGAAGTTCGGCGATGTCGTCCACTTCAAGCCTTGAGCATTGGCGAATTGCCAGACCGGCGAAGGTGCATTCACTTGGTACAAGACCACTAGCTTCTGGCAGCCAGAAGGACTGATGTTTGTAAGGGGCATGAGGAGTCGTCGTAGATTACTACGCTATGGTATGACAATAGGATACCTCGTCGCAAGAATGCTTGGTCGAGAATGAACTCAGTGCATCTGATCGTGCAGACAACAGTACCTGTGATAACGATCAACTCTTGCAGGATGTGAATATGTACGAGTTGGGGAGGATTGCAGGAAGCTTTGGCCAGCTGCTCGTCATGTGGCCGTGGTGATTCTTACTTCCTTCTTCTTCTCACTCATGTATACGACAATTGCATATGACTGATCCGCCAACAAAGCCTTCTGAGTTTGCTGCATATCTCTACGCTGTCAGTGCTGGAATAGTATCCTACTTCCAGCCTCCAAGGGAGCGTTCGTCTACCCAGCAGCACATCTCTTTTCTACCGCGATTCTGGTAGTGAAAACATGGCGGGCGGCAGATCATTGCCAAAGTCTGTCGAGGAGTTCAAAGATGACGACCGAGTCTCTTTTGATACCACAAAGAACGCCTACATCCTCGAGTCCGAAGACGGGAAAGAGTACGAATGGAACGATAAATTCTCAAACTGGGTGGAGCAGGTGAGCTGTCCTTGATGAGCACCATAATCGGTCGGACGATAGTGGACAGTGGTTCATGAAATGTGGGACAGCTCTAACTGCGCATCTGCACTAGATGGACGAAGAGCTGGTCAGAGCACAGCAATCCGCCTATGGCACGGGCGAGGTAGAAGAAGCTCCCCAAGAGCAATCGAAGAAGCGAAAGGCAGACGCCAAGGTGATACAGACTCTACAAACATGCTGGATATCCCTGACCCATCCGACCTAGTCTGCTCCTGAGAACAAAAAGGCAAAGAAAGAGCCTGTCGAACGTGTCAACAGTAGTGTTTATGTCACTGGACTACCATTGGGTGCGACCTTCAATGAGATACTGGAGATTTTCGAGAGAAAGGGTGGTCTGATCGCCAAGAACATCGACAGCGAGCAGCCAAAGATCAAGATGTATGCCAACGATGACGGGACGTTCAAGGGCGAGGCACTTATCAGTAAGTCTCCTTCCTGGCTTTGAGAGCAAATCTTGACAGTATCAGCATTTTTCCGCCCTGAATCAGTTCGCATGGCGGTCGACTTGCTTGATGGTACCGACCTCAGAACTTACATGTCCGGTGACATGCGTGTACAAGAGGCCGATATGTCCTTCAAGAAGAGCAAAGAATATCAGCACAACCCGGAGAAGAAAGGTCGATCGGGCAGGGATGTCGCCAAGATCAAGCGCATTACTGAGGGCATGAATGCTCGACTGGCCGACTGGGACGATGACGATCCACAGACACTTGAGCTCGAGGTCAAGCCGGCCAGCAAGTGGGACAAGACCGTTATTGTCAAACACATGTTCACTCTCGAGGAGATGGAGGTCAGGCAATATTCCTTTCTAATAGTTCGTGCGAATGCTGACACTAGGACAGGAGGACGAGAACCTCGTTACCGAACTCGAAGAAGACATTCGCGACCAAGCCAAGGATGAGGAATGGGGCGACATCCAACACATTGAAATCTACGATGAGGAACCGGAGGGTGTGGTTCGCATCAAGTTCCGCGATGCGACATCAGCTCAAAAGGCTATTATGAACATTGATGGGCGTCTTTTCGCCGGACAACAGCTTGTGGCGTACATTCCGGAGAAAAAGGAGGTGTACAAGAAGAAGCATCGCGATGAAGAGGAAGAGGAGCGGAGACTGCAGAAGTATGGTGAGGAGCTGGCAAAGGGGGAAGCTTAGTCTAGGTGTACAAACCAAACGAGCGACTACGCCATGCACGTCAATTTAGCGCTGCTACACGACCTTCTAGCACTTTGTGTCGCCCGCAAAAATGAGAAGAGATGCTCGGCGCCGCTACAGACAAATCATTGTGGACTGAGACCATTACACTGAGTGACTCACATTCAGCGATGCTGCGATCAAGCACTTGTGTCTCCTAGTCGCCGTCAATGGACATTGGTTACAACGCAGGCACGGATTCTACGTAACCATCCTGAAACGTTCGCGAGCGGGTTTCAAGTCTTGCCTACGGCTAATCGCAGAGCTGGACTGTGTAACCTGGCACATCCTTGTTGTGGAAACGCCTTTTAGTATAGATTATAGATCCGGTCAAATTTCTCCGCTGGTACATCGGGATCCCTTCTGGCTTTTGCCGCCATGTTCCTCCTTCGCAACTCGACTGCGTCGCCGTGCATGTAGTCGTGGACGTAGCATTCGCCCACAATTTTACATCCAGGCTCTGCATGTTGCTTGGCCAGACTTTCCCAGTCAGTTGCAGTCGAGGACTCGTGATCTGGAGTGTATTGTCGGAGC
Source organism: Elsinoe perseae (assembly GCA_029448695.1). NCBI lineage: Eukaryota > Fungi > Ascomycota > Dothideomycetes > Myriangiales > Elsinoaceae > Elsinoe > Elsinoe perseae. The sequence goes on from JARDAA010000123.1 coordinate 662,994, forward strand.
ACGACGGGCACACTGCAGCCATAGATGATGCAAATGTAGTCCCCTTCTTCAGTCTTCTCCGGAGCAAGACACAGGATCTTCTCCTGACTTCTGGTGTTATCTGAATCACGCCCTTTGTGGAGAACCACTAATCTTCGCCCATATGTCACAGCCTGTACACGCTCCAGAAAGTCTATCAACATGGGTGAATGCCTTTCGGTCATGATCGTCTTCGTGTCGATATGTGCGTTGCCAAACCAATCATAGATTTGTCTACAGTCTTGTTCCCACGTTGGGTCGGGCTCTTCTCCATTGGCATCGCAATCTGCCACAAGAGTTCGCCAGTAGTCGTCTGGAGGATCCTTGGTCCTGTCAACCCAGTCTGCTGCTGGAGCCCAGTCTCTGGGAATAACACCACCAAGAGCGACAGCTTTGATGTCGCTCCTCTCGATCCGAGCTATACAGAATCCGCGTGCAGCAAGGATACCAGTGTTATTCGACGGGAAATTGGCTTCGACTCTGACAGATCGATGATTCGCGCTATATGAGGGACCAGATCTTCTGATCTTTCCGACCAGGGGGTCAGCTTCACACCGAAACAAATTTCCTCCGCTTCGTACAGTGAACGCTCTCTTGTCGAGAGTGCAGATCCAAGATGGCATGTCAGGTACTAGTGGCGGTATGCTAGACGGTGCAGGCGCCCACGGGCGAAAAATGATATCCAAAGAATTGCTGCTACGTGTGACGAAGATCATCAGATCGCGGCAAACGTCGAAGATGTTTCGTTTGTAGTCGACCTTGAATGGACGTCTCTCCAGGCTATTCAGGAACCATTCGCCGGCAACCTTCTGCTTAGCTTCAGGGTCTTGAATGCTTGAGAGGCTGATAGTTGAGAGGCTTATAGTCGAGAGGCTTCTGGGTCGCCGTCCAGCTGCTAGTGGCGCAACAGGACCACTGTGCAGTCCGGGGCTGAGTCTGCCGTGCTCAAAAGTGTCTGGTTGCCCCTCACGTGCTTCAAGATGTCCGTCTACTGGCGCTTGTACCAATTGAGCTGTGTACTGAGGTCCGCTGGAAGTGTGGTCCATCAGCCCAGGGGAACCGAATTCCGCTTGTCTTGGCGAAGATGGATTCGTCCGTATTTGAGGCGACGGTTCGGGGTACTCTTGCGGCGCGGGAACAATTCCATCTAGCTCTTGTGAAGCAGTGCTTACTTCCATTGGCGCATGCAGCTGGTGTGATGCCGCTGTTGGAGAACTCTGCACGCTAATGCTTGGGCCCAAAGCTCCAGCGTCCAGTCTCAGTCTTGATATTGGCCGCGCTACTGGGCTTGTTGGCGATGCCGCTCTTTCTAGAGTTTGCGACACGGGAGCGTCTCCTCGGGGAGGTGGGTGCAGCTGGATACCTCTCGATGTCGGATTGGCGTCCTTGGCAACCCATAGAATAGCGTATATAATGTCGTGCGGTTGAGACGCCTCAAAAGCAGACATGCTTGACATCAGCTGCTCAAGGGTCATTTGGTTTCGCCTCGTCTTGCCATCTTTAGACTTCCGTCCGATGTTCTTGGACAGTCGAATAAGCCGAGCGGCTCCTGCCTCTTGAATCTCTCCGATATGGTCGGGTGGGTTTCCATAGTACTCGTCCCTTCGGAACAGATTTCGAACCTGATCTTTTCCCCGCAGCAAACGCGAGACTACAGCAACGAAATGCTTCCAGTCGACCCCGTCGTCGCCACAATTCAAAGAAGCAGATTGCGCCATTGATATTTCCTGAACGATCCATCGCCGATTGAACCAACGGCGCCTCATAAGGTCCAGAAGCGCAGCCCATCGGCCCGACGCCGTCTTGTCTAGCAAACGCTCATCCAACATACCACGCTGACGGCATTCTCGAATGAATTGGAAGGCAACTTGACTGTCGTTGTTCGCGGGTCCCAGCCAGACGAAGACATGTTGCGCTTGCGCGTATATCATGGACATAAAAGTTATTTGCTCCGACTTCTCCTCTGCGTTCGATTGATTAATACAAATCGCATCGACCCAAACTAAGCGGTGGTTTCTGATATCACGCAGGCTTCTGAGGGCATAGTTGAGATTCGGCTTTATCTGTAGCTTAACATCGACTCCGTTGTCGTGGACGGTGAGTATTGGTCCAGGTTCCTCATCGCCCCAATCATAGGAGAGAGCCGTGTAAGGTTCCGGAAGGCGGGACCCGTCTGATGACAGATGACCAGATCCGGCATAAATATGTCGTACAGACAGCTCTCCCTTTAGCGGCTCATCGCCTGCGCCTGCGTCCAGCCGGAAGAGCCGAAAGGCCTTCTTGCCTGCTATCTGCGGCAGAGCCGCGAATGCAGGAATCAGGGCGGTCATGTTTAATGACAAAGAGCAATGCAGGATACTGACGAATGATGCGGTTTGTTGATAATGAAGCAGCGCGAGCGCGACGGGGATGGGGGCAAAAAAGACTCACCATTAATCCAACCCTCATACTGATGGTCCCGAGAAATTACATATTACTTCTGCACAGCGGCTGCTACATGCATATCAATGTGCGCCACCAAATCCCTAAAACGCGAGCCAACCTTTGCCTACTTGTGAAGCTACTCCAGTGTATATGGCTCTTGAACACAGCTTGCATGAGTCTAGCGGCAATGTGACCTCTCAAACGTGAAGGCGTAGCAGCTGGAGGCATATAATGGAATTAGCATCCATCCAATACTTCATGATGGCTGCGCGCCATAGCTGAGAAAATTAAGGCAAAAACACATCATGAATGATGTTGGAGAAGATAGGTCGGGTGACCAAAACCTGTCGACGCGCGTGATTGGCGGCAACATTCTGCAGCTTGGGCCACTGCGACTAGCTGCAGATATCTGTTACGCACCAGATGATTCAACGCCGATCTCTTACCAATGGACGCATGAAGCGATGAGCTGCTCCACGGATCAAGGATTTGTTGCACACCGTTCTACAAAGGTGCTGGGTGGACATCACAATTGCTCAGCCTTGTGGTCCTACAATCCTCCTTCCTGCCTTTCCCGCCCAAGCAAATTCGTCCAGTACGATGCGACATATATCTCATGCCCCAGTATCATGAAGACATTTTCTTCATGCCTTCATCTCTCTGAACGGTTCGGATTTTGGCTGTGGTGATGTATCTACCACTCGAGGTAAGTGGACAGCTCAAAGGGCCAGGCCCACCGTTAACGTTCCCAGCGCCGCTCTCTCGACCTCAATCCTTGGCTATCCACAGACTTATCCAGAGTCTCACTGCAGGCTGCTGGCCTCGTTGCTTTGGCAGAGCTGCCCATCGCGGCTCGTCGAACAGCACTGATGGGAGCATCTTCCCCTTTGGACGTGCTTGTTCTATGTCCCGGCCTTCATCAAGAACAGGGAGCGACGAGACTTAATCACGGAGAGTACCCAGCTTGTGCTGCCATGACTACTGGTCACGTCTTTCGTGTTGAAAACGAAGCAACAGTCATGTTCCTGCAGAAGGTTGGGAGAACGGGGTCATTGACGACGATTCGAGCGGTCCGCCGGGGACCATCCGGCTCCCAGCAAGGCTACGCCCATCGTCTCGCGCGGAGTTTCTTGAATTCATTCTCTCGTGATCAGCCTGCGATCGCGATCTTTGCGTACGCAGTGTCAATTCTTCTCACATTGGTAACGCTAGCCATACTAGCCCTCGCTGCTGACTACTGGGGACTTATCGTAATTGGACTTCTCATCTTCGCTCGCATGTGTAATGCTGCCGTGATAACGCATCGGACGCGAAGCACCTGGCACGGAGCAGCTGAGCCAGGAGTGTCTGGCGATCTGCTCATACTTGTCAGCCAGGATAAGTGGATCCGAATGCAAGGCCTTGTGGACGACCTGAAAGCTGTAACTTCTGGTCAGTGGATGCAGGATGCAAGTGCGCTGGAAAGTACCATCAGTGCCTTTGCCACCGTCTTGGTGTACCTAGACGCAGCACTCGCCAGCAACACATCAACTTTGGGCCAATTCCTACTCCTCATATTGCTGATGATCTCTGCTGGTCTACTAGCCATATCGAACGAGTCCACACAAGTACTGCGAATGCATGGTGTCGTCCTTGAGATGGCCAGTAAAAGGAAGGCGTATTCCAGAAGATTGGATCTTGCAGATGACTTGATCGAGCAGATAGGTCGCAAAGATTGGGCATATCGCCTGGGTCTCATCGTGTCGAAAGAGTCTTCTGGCGCTGACGAGATTCCCGTGACACTTTGAGAGCGTCCTCCTGAAGACTCTCCGGCTGATGGCGATCAAAGCATACAACGCCATCATTTCGAATTTGGTCTTGCCGGTGAAACTCAGCTCTTTGTGTTTGACGTTTTCGCGAAATCTTCTGGAGCAAATTTCGACTCGATGATATATTGATAGCTCAGCGAAGTACAGCTACTAGCATCCCACATATCTAAGCATATCACAAGAATCAAGTGGTCTCCCAGCCGTTCATTAATCCCTTGAGAAACACCACCGCCGCCCACGCCCCCGGATCCATGGGTGTCTTCTCCGCCCTTTCCTCACCCACATAACTGCTGCGTCCAAATTTACCCACCATGCCCTCCGTCTTTCTCGCGCCCTGCTCACCTGCCGCAATCGCCTTCTTCACGTCCGCTGTCTCGCTAAACGTAGCCGCAAACGGGATCAACGTGTCCATCACTGTCCTCCCTCCTTCGCGCGCCATGGTGTATCCCTTCAGATTCTCCAAAGCCTGCGAGGCGGCTTTGGCGATCTCAGTCTCGCTCAGACCTGTGCTGGTATTGTTGGAGGAAAAGGCCGTGCGCAGAGAGGACGTAAAGCCAGCGACGTATATTGCCAAGATGGCGCCGAGGGTACCGCCCACGTCTTCGACAGCGTCGCTCAGCGCGTCTAGCACCGGGAACAGCGGCACTGTATCTCCTGACTTTGGATTGCAAAGACCTTGGTCGAGCTGCTTGAGGATGCTGCTGCAGATGGCGCTGACAGCCTCCCCACAGTCGCCGTCGCCGACGATGGTATCCCACTTCGTAATGTCCGGCTCGGCGGCGATGATGGCTTTGCTTGCGGTCTGGAGGGCGGAAGCCAGCGGCACCGCAGGAACTGATGGGCCAGTACCGCCCAGTGAGGACGAGGTGGTTGCTCGGTCAGATGTGGCAGATGATGGCGGCGGTGCGTTCTTGTAGCCGTTACGGGGCCAAGCAGGAGCAGTGGTCTCGGCGTCGAGGAAGGACAGAAGTGTCTTGACTGGCAAGGAAGTAGCGGAGGACAGACCAGTAAGATTGAGAAGGGAGATGGACCAGCCCGGGGCATTGAGAGAGGTCTCGAAGGTGGAGACATAGAGGCGGGATGGAGTAATAGACCATTCTTTCGAAAGGGTGCGAATGGTGATGGTGCTGAGGGCTTCAAGCTCGAAGATGGACATGCCGCCGAGGTTGTTAATAAGGAGAACGTATTCGTCTTTGGGGTTGTATCTGACATATGCGCGATCGGTATCGTTAGGGTCGAGGAGGTACTTCAGCAGGGAAGAGACAAGCTCTTCGGGTGGCGGAATAGGACTGAGCTCTTTCAATCCTGGCTCGTTGTGAATGCCTTGTGCTACGGAGTACGTATCCGATGGTAGCTGCTGGTGATGAGCACGACCTGGAAGATGACAGTAATCGAGAGAAGACCCAATGGTCCCGCAGTTATCGTTGATCGAATTTCCGATTTTCATGCATTGATCCAGAGGGAGATTCTCAGCTGCAGCTTGACCAACAATCTTGAGAATGAAGAGGTTGCCTGCCAGGCCTCGTCGTCCAGTATTGACGGTCTGCTTGCGACCAAGACCTGTATCTTCAGCCAGCCTGAGCATACCCACTTTGTGACCTAGACCGACGGCCTTCTCCTTGGCCAGACCGAAATGAAGATTGTCCCCAGTGTAGTTTGTGATACACAAAATGACTGCTGCATCTGACGGTATCCGCTCAATGGCTGCCAGGATCTGTTTTGCAGACGGAGAAGCAAATATCTCGCCACTGACTGAAGCACTCAGCATGCCTTCGCCGACATAACCGCTCCAGCATGGTTCGTGTCTGGCACATGTTTAGCAAAAAAACACGTATGACAGCACAAAGACTTTACCCAGCACCCCCTCCCGAAATCAATACTACTTTCTTGCGATCATAACTTTTGTTGTAGACGACCTTGTTTGCGGCATCGAGGCCAAGATGGGGATTACGATATACCACAGACTCTAGACCAATGGAAACGACACCAGGTGTATCCGAGAAGAAGTGCTTAGAAGACATGCTACCAGCCTGCAGATCCAATGGTACGGTGAGAATGGTCAACCGCGAGGGAGAATAGCAGGATGATGTAGGTAAAGAGTGCCCCGCACCATCTCGGAATACCCGTTTGGGTAATGCGGGAATCCGGAGTAGAGTGCGGGGTGATGTCGAATGTGGTTATGATTTGGTTCGGAGTATTCCTGCCAGCTCATGCTCACCGTGAATGCTCAAAAAGTGCAAGAAGCGCTCATTGATATCATCATAGTGTGCTTTTTGCAATACTGGCGTGATTGAGTCTTTGGAAAGGCATGCTTGCGGAGCATCGACGCTTGCCAGACATGTCACATGAATCGTTGTCTGTTCGGGAAGTCTCATCAGCCCTTTGAATATTCCAGCCTTTGCTTCTGCTGCATGTCTCGAACTACCGTCGTTGAAAGTGATGGAAACGTTTTCAAGATGTCGCGATGAACCTAGAGCAATGCAGATCTTGTCCAGGCGGACGCTGAGTTGCTTGCAATACTCAGCGAGAGTCAGGCTAGGATACTCATCCATGAGCCTCCGAGTGATTGTGACCATCAGATGTATCTTGCGAAGATGTGGGGTGAGCGGCCATGAGACCAATCCTGTAAGATTTGGATCTGCTCTGAAGAAGTTGAAAGCATACTGTATGTTGACACACCACAAAGCTCTGTGCATAAAGTAATCGAACAAATCCGCAGCGAAGCTTTTACTGACCATTAGCATCGAGGTCTCGGGAGGTTTCAACGAGACTGAAGCGATGTCCACGTCGGCAACTGGCGATTTGACCGCTTCGGCGATCATTAAATGGGTGAAAATCTGATGCCGTATTTCCACGGGCAAACGGAAGAGACCCTCGCTGTCTGTGATGCTGAGACTGCAAAGAAGAGGCATCATGATGGCCGAACACATGAGATGAAGATGAAAAGACTTAGACAAGGTTGATTGCCATGATGTCCGACAAGCCGCGGAAGAGTAATCTGAGTGCTATGCAAGCACTTATTGGTCAGGCGCACAAACTTGCACGCCGGTCTACAGCAGCTAATTTGTGCCCTCGGGAAGCCTCCAAATCATCAATTGTCATGAACGAAGTATTCATACAAGTTGAGAGATGTTTCGACACGGAAGCACCAGGCGTCACCATGAACGAGTGGTGGTCGGAGAAGCGGGCCGAAATTGAGACGCGTGAAGACGCGATCCGGGATCGAGATTCTGCTGTACTTCAAACGACAATAGGATGTTCGTCCTTCTGCGCACAATGTCTTGCAGACCATGAGGACCGCCACATCATTAAAAGGCTATGCAAAATTCTTATGCTGGGGATCTTGAAAACGCTATCGCCCACAACAATGACAATGAACTCAAGATTCCGTCAGGAAAGAAGAGGAAGAGAGGACAGGAGCAAGGCGAACAACTCGATACACGGCCGCTGTACATTACAGATAAACCTGGCGGAAAGGACACCGCCTATCCCTTTCGACCTCTCAAACTTATAAGACGAGCTCAGCTGCCTTTGTCGTTCCTCCACCCTGCACGTCTTCAAGATAAGCGCTTTCAGTCGAGCATATCATGCCTCGAGGTAGCAGGAGACGCAGGTCAGTCCCCCAGACTGCTCATCGTCGGCGATCAAGATGGCAAGCTGCATGCAATCGAGAGAATCCAGGACAAGATCTACGCGATCTGCCAGCTCGCCGAGCACGTCACTATTGGAGACTTCTCGATCGATCAAGTGCCCAAATCTGCGTATGAGAGACCTGCGTCGCATACAGGTGCGCAGGAATGGTGGACGAGCGCCGTTGTTTTGCAAAGTCAGCCAGACACTTCACGACCGAGGAAGGCACCGAAGCTTAACATGCTGATTCGCGATGCCGGCGAAGACCCGAAGAAGACAAAGGTAGCGAATTTCTCCACGACAGCGAGCAACCCTGCGGACACAGAAACACGCACGTCACCGGCACGAGGTCGAGTCATGCCCGGACAAATCGTTGAAGTGGATGTCACGGAGGCATGTGCAGCCTTCATACAGCACTACCTTCAGATGTTGTACAAGTCCAAGACATCAGTCGCCTACCTGGCGAAAGCCCATATGCCACGGTTGCGGAATGCTGTGCGGGCTGATAGTGCGCATGGCAACGGTCGACTGGTCTTATTCCTGCAATCACTGGTGCTCTCGTCCTCAACCTTTGATAAGAAGCACAAGACAGTGTGGTTAGAAAAAATTAAGGACATACTACCCCAAGCGGCCATGAAATCTCCAGAGAGTCAGGAAAAAACCGAAAAAAAGAGTCGTAAAAAGAAGGCGAAGATCAAGCCTGATAAAAAGGGATGTCTGCCGGATGAGGATGAGCACTTCACGTACTGGTGGCTGAACGACGAAGACTTTCCAGCTTCGAATGAGAGTATTGAAAGCAGGTACAGGCGCAGGTCGCTTGCTTTACGCACGCGCGAAGCTTTCTTGCAGTTGATTATCATGTTTGAGCTTGCCAGTCTTACACAATCCGACACTTTCATATCCGATGAAAGCGGAGATCAAATCAGAGAAGAGGTAAGCAAGACGAAGCCAAAGGATTTTACCGTCCCGTCAGAGTTGTTGGTCGACAAGCTGTGCATCTGGCATTCTGTCGACAGTAGCATCAGTAGCACATCGGACAACAAGGAGGCACACGCAAAGAAGGCACCAGACCAGCTTCGAAGCTTCTGCGTAGAAGTCATCGTACCTTTCTACTTTTCAAAAGCGGGGGATACTGCAGCAAGCATCAATAAGAAGCTCGGAGGTCCGAGTGCTCCATCACCGACAAAGAGGCGAAAGATAGGACATGCAGATGCAGCGAAGGAGGTCGGTAGATCAAAGCGAGAGCCGTTCCAGCGCGTGCCAAGTGAGAAGCAGGCACCAAAGAGACAGATCACGCCATCCCTGGTGCGGGCGGCGACAGACTCGCAATTGGTACCTGGCATCAAAAGAGAGCCGACTGAGGCCTCTCTCGGCTCGATACCTCTCAAGCTTGATATTAAAGCCGAAGCCCGGCGTTCCAGCACGATAGACAAGCTGAAGCTACGTCAACGAGAAGTAGACTTCGATGCAATGTCGCAAGCCCAGGAAACACGACGAAAGAAGCAAGCTGAAGTCGAGAGCAAGTTGAAAGAAGCCATTTGTGCTCTGAAGAAGCCAAACCGTACACTTGCCGGTAGAGAGTTGGCCGACGTCGCTGAGCAAAGAGAACTCATGGCCCAAGCGAGGGAAAAAGGTAAGCTTACCACGAATATGCAAGTCGATAAGGGCTGATCATCAGTAGCTTCCAAGGCACAACGTGCGCGCCAACGACAACAGCAGGTTCAGGTCGATGCTACTCCAAAGCATAATCGCATTCGGCCGGATCTGATCACTACAACTCCCCCTGACAAACACACAATAGACAACAGGCAGCGACATTCTTCATCGACCATCTCCAGGATTGTTTCGTCTGGGATCCGACCTCAAAGTTACGACAGTGACGAGAACGGAATTCTAGAGACTGGGCATAGGCCGCGTCATATGGCGATCGACGCTACTCCGCTGCGTGGTATGACCAAATTTGCCATTCCGGTCATTCCAGAATCCTGCATCAAACAACCTGTATTCACTTCTGGTCATGCGCGTAATGCAGGTATTACCGAAACCCCGGTGAGGCCGCGATACGGTGAAGGAGGCCATCAGGGAAATGAGGGTGGTAGCTTGACTTTGGGATCGACGTTAGCGACTCCGATCAAGTCTCCCCGGCAGCATCCGAACCAAGCAGTCACAGGGGTAGTCGTCGCGGAAACGCCCAAGCGGAGTGACAAGGACGCGGAGGAAATCGACATTTATGCCGCACTTGGATGGGACGATTGATGACTGCCTGTAACATAACGAATTGCACAATTCCAAGGCAACAGCTTTCTTGTGACGTTGGGTCATGAACATGTTCGAAAAAGCATATATGAACAGAAAATCAAGAATGCATATGCTTGCTAGAAGGGCTTGACATTGTGAAATACAGGGATCAATGACGCATTAGGCATAGTATACGATGTCAAGCCACCCGGTAGATCTGCATTGCCGCACTTGAGGTAAACATGTTTGATAGAGTGCATGGAGAATCGGCGTTTGGCTATGCGCGCGCCTAATTTGGGCCTTGAGTGGCGAGAAAGTGGCGAATCGTGAGAGAAGATTTCGGGTGCAACGCATCAATACCCCCAACCTACCAAGTGTCCAGACACAAGAATAAAAACAATACGATAGAATGAGGCAGTGAAGCAAAAACCAAAATAAAAGGAGGCGCACGGTGACGACAATGCCCAGCAGTGCCAAGGGCCAAGAGAGGGCACAGTCGCAGGACAGTTGCTGGACAAAGCAGGACAATCGCAGGACAAGGGCAAAGCCGCAACGCCGAACGACTGAAGAGCGACACTTGGCGTCGATTTGCAGCAAAGTGTCGCGTGCCAGCGCCTGCTTGTTCCTTTTTGCACAGGTGACACGCCGATGAAATGAGGAACTGCGGTTCACTCAGTCGGTCCTTGTTTCTATGGATAGAATTTACTGGCGGAGCATGGACGATGTGATCACGAGCGGCTAAGTGTAGTCTTTCATACACCTTTCTTCCTGCCTGTTTTCTATTTCTCTATTCTCTTCGGACTCTCCTCACACTATTCACCTCTCATACCGCTCGTTATGGCTCTACCAAATAGTTTTCCATGGAAGCTGGTCCTTGCCTATGCCCTGGACTGGGTCTTTGTCCTGTGAGTGTAGCTTCTGTATCGATCGATTCCTATAAACTAATTATCCTCAGTGCCATCGCTGCCGTCGGTGGAGGACTTTCCTTTGCTACACCTTATAAACGTACCTTCAGTCTTGTCGACCTCAGAATATCAAACCCCTACAGAGAAGATGAAATCGTTTCAACTGGTCTTCTCGTAGTCATCTCCCTCATCATCCCCGGTCTCATCATCGCTGGCATCGTAACTCTTCTCTTCCCACCTCCCTCAAGCTGGAAGGACGTCAAGACATGGAAGTTCTGGCAGCGAAAGATCTGGGAAGGAAACGCCGGTCTGCTCGGTCTGGGTCTGTCTTACGCTCTGGCCTTCACCATCACACATGTCTTCAAGAACAGTGCTGGAAAGCCCAGGCCAGACTTTCTCGCCCGCTGCCAACCGGACCTGTCTGACATTCAAGAGTACATCCGAGGCGGTGCAGGCACAGATCTCTCGCCTCGCTGGTCTATCGTCGATGTGAACATCTGCCAGCAGTCAGACGCGGGAACACTCGAAGAAGGATTCAAAGCATACTTCTCCGGCCATTCATCGGCTGCGTTTGCTGGTCTCGCATACCTTTCTCTCTGGCTGTGCGTCAAATTCAACGTCACCTTCCCTTACGTTCAGCCATACACGGCGCACGAACTTGCGGCTGCTCCAGCAGAAGATCAACAAGTTCTTCCAACTTACGCTCCAGCACATGAAGAAAGCTCCAGGAAGACCACTCTGGTTGACCGTCATCCCATTCAGCTCTACCCTAAAGCCGGAGCTGGGCCGCCTGTGTGGGCCATCGGCATCGTCTTCATACCTGTCCTCTTTGCTGTTTGGATTGCCTCAACCCGCTACCAAGAATACAAGCATGATGGCTTCGATTGCATCTCCGGATCACTCTGTGGCCTCCTAACAGCATGGGTTGGATTCCGGACGTACCACAACAGTATCATACGTGGTCCGAGCTGGACTTGGGGGCCAAGGAGCTGGGATAATGCATTCGTGGTTACCAGCTCAGCCAGGCAGAGAATGAGTCTTCATAGGAGGGGCGGCGATGCTATGGAGATGCAGCACAAGGAGGTCAGACATAGCGACGATGATAGGCCTAGTGCGGATCTTGATCATCAGGAGCAGTCGAGATTGGCGCGGCCCGGTTCTAGTGGTCAGCCGTACTACTCTCAGTATTCCGGTAGGAACAGGTAAAGGCGATGAACGACGCGACGGCCGACTGCAAAGTAAAAGTAAGAGCATCTGGGCGCATGGAGCGAAATATCTAATTCTCAAAGTAATGTTCTATTCGAATGTCGTTGATCTTACCACCCACGTGATTGCCCCGCCCCCACCTCAATCCGCCGCATCAAAGCCGCATGAAAGCGAACTACCCATTCATGCCATTCATGCGATATCGCTGTTACTCATTTCAATCCGATAGCATATCCCGCTAGCTCCCATCTCTCCTCCTATATCCATAATTGTGGCAGTCCAAAGAAACCATGTCCTTCCCGTCACTCTCCCCCGACGCAGTCCCAACCATCACCCCCGCCGAACTCTCCTCCTTCGCCTCCTCCACAGGCATCTCCCTCTCACACCTCTCTCCCTCCGAGGCAAAAACCTACGCTCACTTCGCCACCTCCTTCGACAACAGCTGCACCACTCTGCTCTCTCTACCACCCTATGGCGACCCCCGTCTAGCCCCCGTCCCCACCGCCACGGAGCGCAAGTTCCTCACCCCTCCCGCCGCCGCCAACCCGCTGAACGCGTGGTCCCAGCAATGCAGCCTCAAAGCATCGCACCCGACGAGCGACAGACTGAAAGGCAAGACGGTAGCGTTCAAAGCCAACGTTGCCGTCGCGGGCGCGGATCTGAATCTCGGAACCCACCCGCGCTTCTTTCCCGGTGGGAAGTTCCATGTGCCGACCTATGACGCCACGGTTGTGCGCAGCGTGTTGCTCGCTGGTGCCGAGATCAGAGGTATCGGGACGTGTGAGAATTTCAGCTTGTCTGGGGTGAGCGTTACGGCTGAGACGGGGGCGGTGGGGAATGCGTGGCAGGGGATGAGAGCTACTGGTGGTAGTTCGAGTGGGTGTGGGACGCTGGTCAGTCTCAAGGATGTGGTGGAGAAGACCGCGAAGGGTGGTGAGAAGCATGGTGAAGGGATGGAAGGGGTTGATCTGGCGATTGGAGGAGATCAAGGTGGTTCGATACGCTTGCCGGCGTCCTTTGGTGGCATATATGGTTTGAAGCCAACATTCGGACTTGTGCCGTACACAGGAATCGCAAGTCTTTTCAGTGCGATTGATCATACTGGTCCAATGGGAAGGAGTGTAGAGGATGTGGCGTTACTGTTGAGTGTCATAGCTGGTGCAGACGGCGTTGACTTCAGGCAAGGACCAGGGGTACCATTGGAGGGACAGGGAGTGGATTATGTTGCCGAGATACAGAAATATGTGAAGGAGAAGAAGATGATTGGAGAGTGGTCTGGTAGTGCAGCTGCAAAGGGATTGCGGATTGGAGTGCTGAAGGAGGGGTACGAGATCTCCGGCCTGGACGACGAGGTGGTGAGAGTCACGAAGGAGGCCACCGAAAGATTCAGGGGCATGGGTGCGGAGGTCAAGGAAGTCAGTGTCCCAATGCATAAGCTGGCGCCTGTACTATGGTCGGTCTGTTGCAGGCATGGTCTGCTGGATTGTGTCATGAACAGACCTAGTTCACTACTTGGGTTTCCGATGCCAGGATTCGAGCCCATTGCGAGCGGGCCATCGCAACCAGGCACTGCAACCACAGTTACAGCCGCGGAGTCCAATGGACCTGATGGAAAGGGCAGAAGTATCATGCAAGATCTCTTTGACTACATCTCGCCGATCAATCCTGCTATCTCGAACGCATTACTGAATGCCCCTTTACTGGCTGAGAAGTACGGGCCTGAGCTGTCCCGCAAAGCGCAGCTACATATCCACGAGCTGACTGCGGCGTTCGATAGCATATTTGCAGCAGAAGGTATCGACCTGCTCGTACTACCGGTAACAGGCAAGGTAGCACCTCTTATCCCAGAGGGCATCACCAAGGAGACTGTCCATGATGGGTCCGGATCTCAAGTTTTCGACCCGGAGGATCCTCACAAGTTGAGTACAAAGATCAAGACGACTCTGAGCCCCGGGGAGGCGGCAAAGAGCTTTGTCGGCGTCACGCTCAATACGGCAGGGTTCAATCTGACGGGACACCCTGCCATCAGCTTTCCCTGCGGATGGGCGAAACCCCACGACGGCGCTGGTCCAGAGGCGACTGGAGGCAAGATGCCTGTAGGTCTGCAGATTGTCGGCAAGAAGTTTAAAGAAGTAGACATCCTTCGAGCGGTCAAGGCCTGGGAGGTGAAGGGTGGAGCGATAGACGATGTTTAGAACTGACGTGAGTGACATGATATATTTTGTCTCGTATTCACGACTCTCTGTGGATTGCATTGTATATATGCTTTGATCTCGACGGGCCGACGGCAGGGGAATGCTCTCGTGATCACTCGGCATTTTACTACAAGTGATACGCTCTGCTAGTAAAATAGCAGAGAAGCAATCATTGCCTCGCTTTGGTGGCTTGAGGGTCTCTGCTAGTGCCTCATGAGATTTCTGCGGCCTCTCCCGAAGCGTGCTGGCGGCGAGCTGAATCTTACGACTCCATCGACCTTTTGTACTGTAAGTCTGGTCCTTGAAAATCAACACTGTTGGGCTGAAAGCTACATTATATCCGCATCCAAGTCCATGTTGTGAGACGTTGGTCAATCTCGCATATGAGATACACAAGACAGTCATGCCAGACCAGACGATCTCGCTGGCATCGCGAAAGCCTTGAGTGCAACTCTTAAACACGGAAAACTCGCGGTTGCAAACGATAATGCCAATGCGATCTGCATTACAAAGACCTGCAGGAACAGAGGTGATCCGAGGGCCTGGTACGGTATGATATTTGCCACAGACAGCGCCGTGATCATTGACGTGGCAACCAGCACCAGTCGAGGCGCAACCAGCAGTGAGACGATAACCTTGGCGGACTGTGGCAGTGGCGTTGTCCGGATGAAAAGGATGGCGTAGGCAACGATGTAGACTTCGGATAGAGCGTCGAGTAAGCACACTACCCACCATTCTAGAGACTGTGGCCGTCAGCATTACATGACTAGCTGATAGTCTCAGTGACTTGCCTTCTCCGAGCAACTCAAGATCTGCGGTTCGTCGCTGTATAGTGGGCAATCCAGGTAGAGGAATAACAGAGCTAGGATGGTCCAGAAGCTGGCCATAGCTATCATGACGCAGCTGGCGAGCTGATGGTGACGATCGTCACTGCCAAACGCAGAACTGACTAGAATCCCCATCGAGAGTTTGATGAGTCCATAAGTAAGCGTGAGAAGGATCATAGTCGCTTGCACAAGCTAGTCCTGTCAGCTCATGACCATGTTCGAAAGGGGTCGCCAATACTTTTCCCGTGTTTGTGATACTAAAGCTTTCAATTGAAGCTGCATCAGTCCTTCCGAAGCCGGCTTGCAGCGAAGCAAATAGCAATCCATGCTCAACGATAGCGATGATCTCAGTGGTAGTCAGCGACGTGTCTATACGGAGTGGAGTAGTCGATTTACCGCCGCAGTGAAGCATATAAAGTCCTGCGCACGCAAATTGCGGCAATGCAGGATCAGCCGCGTCGCGATTGCTAGAATGGGATACACCAAGGTCAAGACGCCACAGATCCAAAGAAAGCCTGACTTGTCTGTATCGGTGATATGAGTAAGGTAGTAAAGGTACGACGAGGACATTGTCTGTTCAGCCTGTGTGGAGACAACGATACTGATCTATGCTTTCAAAATCGGGCCACGAATGGGACGCTGCCGGTGCTAATATATGCCAACAAAGAGGCACAAGTATGAACATAGAAGCTGGTAGTAGCCATGGTCTCATCTGATTGCGTTCGCAGGAAAGGCTTCCCAAAACTCACACACTGTAGTTGACTTCTTGTAATTCACCCGTTCCGCTGAACTTCCCTTAAAGGGAGGTTACGGAATAGGTTGTGAATGTTGGTACGCTCGGTAACTACCACGAGGCCTGGCTACGTACCACAGAGTGGTCACCAACGGTTAGGTCCAACCTTGAGGTACTGACGCTGCGTAGTGTGAGATATAACTACCTTAGTGCCGGTCTCGGCCCGAAGCCAGTCAGCTCCAAACTACCAGCGCTGTACCTGTCGTTCACGCACCGTTGGGAAGTCGTTTTGCGACAGCGGGCTTTGATTGAAGTTATTTTTGAGGTGAAAAACTGCGGTTCGGGAGCTACGCTAGAAACGTTTTGCCGACTTCCAACGGGTCGGAGAGCTCGGATTTCGAGTGGTATCTTCTTGGGGCCAAATGTCTTTTGAATACTGTCGTTGAAGGACGCCGAGAACCTCGCAGGCCGATCAGCATATACGCTCTTTTGGGTCCCTCCAGGGCACGCCGAGCGCTTCGAAGATCTTCCGCTCGTCTCTACCTTCGATGAGGGAGCCCTCCGTCAACTTCTCCCTGCCTTTGCCTCTCATGACGTCCTTGTAGAGCCCCCTCTGATTCAGTCTCATACTATTCTTGCTTGCCAATAGCCTCATGCTCCGGTTGAAAATGTCATTTCCGGTGAAGTAGATAAGTGCAGCGCCTAGCTCAGTCATCGGGACAAGTAGGAAGTCAAGCCTTCTCCAAATAGTGGACGAAGGCAGACATGAGGCCCCGTGCCATTTGGTGCCATCTTCGCGGTTCGTGGACGCGAGTGAGCACTTAAGAAAGCCGCTACGGAAAAGCGAAGGAATCAAGTCATCGAGTAACGTTGATCGCAGGTGAGAGACTGTCCATGTCGGATGCGTAACTACTAGATCGATGTCGCTGGAGGTTTGTGCACCTCTTCTGTAGGAGCCCATTGTGTAGATCTTGATGTCCTTGTTAAGCTTGACCGCTGCTTCGTACACAATATCGGAATGGGCTTTGACCTCTGCTCTTGCGATCCTACCATTGAAGTCTTCATAATGCTCAATCCCAAGTCTCATATTCTCTGTAAGAGTCGCCTTTTGTTGGAGATCATCTAGAGTTTTAAAGCCTTGTGCTACAAATTTCATTCCTTGATTAAAGCCGATACCATAAACACCAAGGAATAATTGCAGGATCTGGTCAGTAGGTTCGGCTTTGGCGCTTTCTAGTCGTCGAAGAGCATTAGTGCATACGATTTCTTGAATCTTTTTCGCAAGTCTGTCGCCAATGTGTGGCAGTCTCGCTGCTTCATCTGCGGTCCACACCTTGATAGGATGATTGCGCAGGGTGGTGATGGCTTTTCGGTAGGCTACAGGTCTCCAGGTGTCTTGGATGTTTGTATAGTACTCTGCCATCTCCTGCAGAATAGCGATGGTAGCCGCGTTCGGACCGTTGTTTGTCTTAGCCGTATTCTTGTTCATACACTGGAATTTGTGCTGCCATGCAGGAAGCTTCGCTGCAGTGGCCAATTTGTCTTCGTCACTGGAGCTCGACCCTGGTCGGCTGTCTGTATCGTCTTCGTCGAGCATCTGGAGCGAATTAGTCAGGGATTGGACTAGTATCTTCTGACAAGCTCAGATGCTCACCAGATCGTGGGCTTCTCTAGCTTCTTTGATCGCACGCTCGAATTCGTCACCCATGTGTAAGTTATTATCTAGACCCAGGGTCTCTACTGTCGGATCCAGATCCCGAGGATCTGCTGAAGTAACTTTGTTCCGCCCCGATGATTCATCTGAAAATGCGGTTCTCACTGTATTTTGCGACGGCGTTTGCGGCTGAACCTTGCCCTCTGGTTTCAGCTCCAGGGATGGCTTCACCAGCTGCACAGTTTCTGCTGGCTTTGGTAGAACTGGAGCAAATCCTTTGATCTCGTACTTGCTTTGCTGTGGATCGAGGAGCGTACGATAAGAGATACACTCCGCCGGATAGTGCTCAATAACAGTGTGAACATGACTGGGAATATGATCTAAGCCTTCAGAGGTCTTCATATAAGCTCGAACCTGGTCGTAATTCATGCTGCGATCCACAACAAGATGAGTGACCTCCGAGGACCATACTCGCGCACGAGTAGCTCCATATTCTTCAGCCTTCTTCATACGAAAATTCCTACCGGGATTGTTGTCGGTATTAGGAAAAAAATCTGTTCAGTCAGTCGCGTCAGAGACCAACATGTAGTCCTTTAAGCTTACAAAAATGGCATCCGTCGAATATTTTATTCGACGTTTGAGCTTTTCTGCTCCCACTTGGCGGTTCCTCATTTGTATCTTGCAATACGCTCACGGACCTGCTTGGTTTGATGAACACAGATTGCGCCGTGGCGCCGGTACATGAAGCCTTACTCTCGAGTGCTTGTCGGCATGTCGCTGTTGGTGCCGTCGTGGACCTGTTAAGCGCTTGCACCTTGCTGCTGATCGCTGCCAATCTCAGAACAGATGTGTCTGATGTCGCAGTTACATGAGAGAGCCGACTATCATCTCTCTTGCGCTTCAGTGTTGTTATGGATCGCTCGAGCTCTGAATCACGCTCATCGCTGTCGTCAATGTTGTCGAGAAAAGTATAGAGGCTCACCTTGTCACCATACCGTGTTTGTCTGTCATCGCTTTCATTCGAAGCCATGGATAGGTGAAGCGAAGGAGCTATCCCTGATGGACGACTCACCGATCAAGATGGATTGAAGCGATGATGTATCGTCGAGGACCTTGAAGGTGTCTTGGTGGGCTTTTGAGCAGTGACCGGCACTAACCGGTTTCGGTTTAGTAGCAGCAATTGTAGATTTGAAGATGCTCAAGTCTTCTTGCTCACGTCTGCCATTGTTGCTTCATTAGAATCAGCAAAGCATGTTTGCGCCCTCAATTCGGTGTCTCAGAGCGCTGAGATGCATCAACAATGTCGAGTATGCGTCTCTTGCCCATCGATCATACTCTAGCTCCTCCGAACCCACCCTCGAGCCATCCAGAAGAGATCGCGCTCAAGGTCCACAACCCCTCAACCGACCTCTCGGCCTCCCCGATCCACCAAGAGCTGGAGAGAATACAGGTGTCGATATCCGCAGCCTCAAACAGCGACGCGACGACTTTGTTAATCATGACAAGCACTTGCAGAAGCGGGAGAAGCTGGCAAAAGATCTCTTCCGGCCGTACTTCAGGGACTTCACGGACATGAAGTACTTCAAGGGCAAGTTCTACTATGCGCCGGATAGAATCTTCAAATCGCAGTTTGCCCGATACTTCCCGAATCTAAGAGGCCGGACCCTGGAAGATGTGGATGCGGACACAACCGATGTTTTACATGGACAGATCAGTGTGGTGAGCGTGGCAAGCTCGAGTTGGGCGCAGAAGCAGGCAGACGCTTGGTGTCAGGAGCGTCAGAATCCTGGACTGGAGGGATTGCTGGATCACTGGCCCGGAAGGAATGAAGGGCGGAGAGCACAGCTCGTGGAGATCAATTATGAGCCTAACAGCTGGAAGTACTGGATTGTGAAGATATTTGCCAGCCAGCAGAGAAAGATCAGGAGTCCATTTAGATGGGGAAGGTATTTCACGGTGCACAAGGGCTTCTCACAGGATCTGAGATTGGCCATTGGCATGCCAAACGAAAAGGTCGGGCAAGTGTATCTGGTCGACGAGAGATGCAAGATAAGGTGGGCAGGACACGCCGTGCCAGAAGACTCAGAGAAGGAAAGCATGGTGAGGAACTTGAGGAGGTTATTGGCAGAGCCAGGAGTTGTGCCTAGCGAGAAGCCAGTACCGGATGCTATTGTAGCTACCCAAGAAAGCTCGATGCCAGAAGAGGCGTTGAAGACTCCGGCCTGATGCTTGCGCCGAGCAATACTGAAACGCCTTCGCTACTAATATCAAAGATACCCAGCCTCATGTATATCATGTAAAATAAAGCATTACCAGGAAGCAGAACGCAATGAAGCCTCCTAATATGAACCCATCTCTTCTCTTTTTATTCCCTATCCGGCTCATGAGACTATTGATTCCCGGCACTTGACTTGCAGCCCCGACGATTCGGCGGTTGATGCTCATCAGCGTCTCACGTTGTAGACCAAAGCTCTCGTTCACGGCGTATGCCTGACTAAGAGCACCGTCCGCCATATTGTGACTGTTGTCTATTCGTCGGCGCTCATCTAACATGTACTCGGCTTCTGCTGCTTCCGGATTCGATGAACGATAATTGTCGATGTCGTTTCGAACGTTCGAGAGGAGATTCGTCCTGTCTCGAGTTGCAGAGATTTGCGACTTTATCCGCGCGAGTTCCGTCCGATGTTGGTTGAGTACCTCACGATGGCGCACAAGATTTGAAGACTTGACAGCCGACTGCGAGGCTTCCGAGTCCAGTAGTCTCGCGAGTTGTCCGATGAGACCTGATCGCTTCTCGAGTAGTTCCTCGATCTGCGATTCCGTCTTTGTCTCCTCTTCGCTCGGCTTGGGCGATATGCTTGTGCTCGAAGAAAACTGTGAATAGGTGTGGAAGAGGTTCTCGGTCTATAGAGGTATATCAGTATAGATTCAAGCACAGCGATAGCAACAGCTTACCTGTGTCTCCAGCGTTCGCAGCTGCTGCCGCAGTTGCGCCCAGCTACCGGTGGCCAGGGACATTGCGGGTGACAACGATACTGCCTCCTATTTTGACTTTGCGTATTGTTAAGAATTATTCGGAGGATTTGAGAAGAAATCGAGCCCGGTATGCTAATTACGAGGTCAATCGTTAGCTGTCTTTGTTCGCTGCCTGCCACGACAAGGGAGGAACTGGGACCTGACGTTCATGCTCAGTGAGAGCCCGAGGACGGGCCGATGCGATGCCAAGAGTTTAGCGTTCGTTGCACCCACAGCGCACTTTTCGAAATGTTCCCGCTGAAATCTTTGAACACCATCTTACTTCAAAGTCCCGACCAGATACAAATCTTGCGCGACAATACGACAAGATGGTAATGCATCTTAACATCGATTGGCAAGCGACTTGCTGACCACCGACAGTCTACCACTGGAAAGGTCAAGGCTGCGCAGCTCTGGGGCAAGAACAAGGAGGATTTGTCCAAGCAGTTGGAGGAGCTCAAGGCGGAGTTGGTTCAATTGAGGACCCAGAAGATCGCTGGTGGCGCTCAGTCGAAGCTCAACAAGATGTATGGACTGCGATATTGTTTTCGACTGCTGGGAGACTAACATTGGATCAGCCACGATGTTCGCAAGTCGATCGCTCGCGTGCTCACCATCATCAACATCAACCAACGCTCGCAATTGAGGATATTCTACAAGAACAAGAAGTACCTTCCGCTCGACCTCCGACCAAAGCAGACTCGCGCCATTCGCAGACGGCTCACGAAGCACGAGGCGGGCCTGATCACAGAGAAGCAGAAGAAGAGGCAGACGCATTTTCCTCAGAGGAACTACGCCGTCAAGGCATGAGCTCTTTGTTCTCCGGTGATTTCTATGGGTTGCAAAAAGGAGCGTTGAGTTCAAACGGGCCTCTGGCGTTTCAGAAGCAGCATCAGAGTCAGATGGCACATTTTCATGGCCAATGGCCATTGACTCTTTTATTCCCGATATAGAGTACAGAGTACTACGGGTATACTAAATGCATCAAACGGCTCTAAAATGACAGGCTACTTCCACCAATCGACGTGCGCAAGCGTCTTGATGCCACTGCCAGCATACAAAAAGGCGCCGGGAACCACGTATCGGTAGCATTGATCAGCCAAGCTCCCATGTCTGACCCGAGTACTTGTCACTTCATTTCATGGAAAGTCGCTGCAATCAAGTGTCTATCCAGGGTATCATAACATGTCTACCATATTTACTGACCTAAACGCCACCCACAAAGATGCTGTTTCCCAGTCGACGTGGTTCATTTCAATCCACTAGTTTCCTTCCTCCATTTCCTCGTCGCCACTATCTTCCTCGTCGATCCACTCCTCGATCTCTTCTGTCGCAGGATTTGAGTCAGCTGATCCAAGCACGTCTGTCAGCTTCTGACGTAGCTCTTCTGTATGCTGTCGGAGCTTCTCGTCTTCGTACTGCTGTATGTTGTAAAGATTGATCGTGTTTGTGAGCCACTTCCGACTGGCTTGAAGTAATGATGTGCTCTCGTCGTCAAGATTTGATCCATTTACGCCCTTGTCTCCTCCGTCAGGCAGGGTACCTTGCCGCTTCTCTGCCATGAGGTGTAAACACCAGCCACCCAGATAGCAAGCTTCGACACTTGTATCGTCTTCCAATGCCAGTCTTTCCAAGACGATCATGGCATCTTCTTCCAATTCTGCTTCCATCAAAAGCCTAGCGAGACTTATTCGAGCAGCAAAATCGGGCACTCCTTCATCGTCGGGATCCAAGTCTTTCCATACTGCCATGCTCCGATTCAGAGCGCTCTTTGCTTCTTCCACTCTGACTTGGCTCAATCTCACGCTTGCTAAGCACTGCAGTACCCCTGGGCTCTCCGGTGCGTACATCATTGCCTCCGTGATCAGCGTCTCGCACTTTTGCTCCGCGTCTTCCTCCCAGCTGAGATCGGTCATGTAGATTTCCACGACGCTGCAAAGTGCGTCTGCCACTCGCTCCCTCTTCTCCTCCTGGAGACTTTCGACCTGTTCCCTCGATGGAGTCGTCGGCGCAGCCTTTGATAAGGTCTCCAATTGGCTCTTCAAACACGACACGCCTTTCTCGAACCAACGCACGGAGTCAAACCCTCCTTCCTCACTCAGCTGCGCAAGCCACATGAACTTCTCCGCGCCTCCACCGGCTTCCTCTGGCATGGCGCCATCTAGGTCCAATCCAGCGGCAAGTAAGAAAAATTGTCTCGCAGCATCCTCATCTCCAGTTTCGATGCTTATTTCACCAAGCAGGTTGAGCGCAGGAAGAGCGATCGGAAGCGGCGTTGTTGCTCTCTGCGATGTGAAGTCCGGATCAACCACTCGGAGTAAGTTTTGTGCGTGTCTGAGAGCTTCCTCGGGATTTGATTGCTCGAATGATTCTAATGCTAGTGCATACAGTTCTTCTGCAGTCTTCGAGGGCTTTCGTGCATGAGTTGCTGTCTTGGTCTGCGTCTTTGTTTTGGCCATGCTGTCACTTTTCCACGTTATAAGAGTGGAAATGATATTGGTCGTTCGCTGAATATCTTCGAACTAGATATATGATGTTGCGAGTAGAAGCAAGTACTACTTTGCCGTCGGCAACTTTTTTTTTGAGATGTCGAAGAGTTTCCTTTTCGGGCTTAGCGCATTGGATGCTGGAGAGCATCCCACTTCACCAGATGCTTCACCACTAATCATACACGCAATCCTAACATTGACTCAGCAATTCATACAAAAAGCAAACGAATGGTCGTTGACTCACTGCATTATCTATCAGGTCCCACCGCGTGCCCCCTAGGCTGCGCATGAAGTAGTACCCCGGAGGTCTACATACCTCTACCAACAGTATGGGTCGCGAAGAGCAGACCGAAGAGCGAGAAGTGCTTGACTCTATCTTTCCAGAAGAGATCACAGATATCTCACCGACCGAGTATCGTATATCTATCGATCTCGATATACCGCCAGAAACTGAAGATGATCCTCCTTCGCCTACCCTCCTACTCCACGTCTCTTACCCTGAAGCGTACCCCGACGAAGCACCGCGGCTAGATATCCAATCTCTGCCGAATGCTAACAAACACCCGCAATTTGACGTTCAAGAGGATAAGGAGCAATTACTCAAGTCGCTCGACTCCACGATTGAAGAGAATCTCGGCATGGCCATGATCTTCACCCTTGTCACAACCCTCAAGGACTCCGCCGAGCAGCTCATCCTTGATCGACGCGCGTCAATACAAGCTGAGCACGAGGCTGAAGTCCTCAAGGCTGAGGCCGAAGAGAACAGAAAGTTCGAGGGCACGAAAGTGACACGAGAGACGTTCCTTGCCTGGAGCGATAGGTTCAAGAAGGAGATGGAGGAGGAGAAGGAGCGGGCGGAAAGAGAGAGGGAAGAAGAGCTGAAGCGGAAGAGAATCAAGGAGGAGAAGAAGATGACAGGGAAGGAATTGTGGTTGAAAGGACTGGCCGGTAATGCGGAGGAGGACGAGGGAGAGGATATTGTGGAGGGGCTGGCTAAGGTCGAGGTGAAATGAGCCAATGGCACATCACTCAGGCCTCATCTTTACGCGTATGTCACAACCTTGGATGAACGTACGCACGAGTGCGCGACAGAGTATTCCCGTGGTGAAGGGGTATGCTGCAATTCTATCAGCCACACCACCTCCGTCTCGGATACTACCACCCTTGTCGACCTCGACATTCGCATTTGCCAGCTTATCCCATGCCGACTTTCAGGATCGCCGCTACCATGTGGGCGTCTCTACCTGATGCCGAGTTGGGTCTTAGGCAGCCTTCGTACATGTAACCGCCCAGGTAAATATACTCCGCCACACTCTGCATCGTTGTGCTTTCATCCTCTTCTCTTTCAATTACTCATTTACTCTTTTCCACGATGCTGTTTGTTACCGTCGAGGTCTTTTAAAAATGGATGACACTACGTCCAAGTCTGTTGTTGTCTCTCTCATTCTGAAGCTGCGCTGATACACAGTCGCCCATCTCTAGTACCTTCTGTATCACACGGGTGAGACAACGGAGTCGCCAGAAGCCATCCATTACGTCGTATCAGACTGAATTTCACTATCATCTCCGCCTTGCTGCAATGTCCTTGCCGAAGACAATACTGACACCATGTGAACGCCTGAAGACAAGCATAGAATTTTCGCCAGACTACCACACGATTCAACTCCATAGCCTCCAGCAGACAGCGATCACGACACGAAATCATGGAGAACACACGGTACTGTGATCTGGTACGATTTGCCTGTCGTGATCAGGGCAGTGATCTATGCAGATCCACCATCGACGATTTTGGCACTCCTGCCTTCATCAATGCTACCTTCAACAAGACCAAAGCCCCGCGCATCGTCCTCGAGCTGGACTCATGGAAACCCAATCCCCTCAGCATACCTGAGAGTCAAGCTATCGAGGTGCGTTTCATCTATCTTCAGATTCGGGAATACACAGACGTAGTCATCACCTACAAAGACTACGACACTGTGGTCTATCTACTCTGTGGCGACGACCATGCCAACCACGCCGAGACCAACAGGTGTCATGATCTTTGCGTCACTTTGCTTCCAAAAATCTTGATCGGCTCGACGTTCAGGCGCGGCGAATGCAGGGGTTACTCGAAGGTCGAGGTCAGGCGAATCATTGAAGTCATCAGCAAGTATTCCGAAGCTTTGGTGTATCTTTCCCGAGGCAATGGCAAGAGCGAATACGATCAGTGCGATACTATATTTGCTTTGATTGATGAGTACAGAAATTAAGTACAGCAGTGGGTCCTAGTAGATGGTGGAGGCAGGACTAAAGAAGCGAGTGAATGGTCAAGGAAAACGGATGCAGCTGGGTCGCCTCCGATGACTTTGCGTTATCCGAGCGCGGCAGCCGTTATGGGGGCCCCTATAGATCGATACTGCAGGAACGTCGATCTGGCGCCGCCCCGGATAGGATGAATGCGAGAGATATGTGTTAAGAGAGCCTTTCCGTTTGGCAGATTTGAGTGGATTGTTTCCGAGACATGATGGAGTACATCATAATATTTGACTCCTCGATCGCTTTCTCTTCTCTGTTCCCCCGTCTTTCTCCACGATTTCACGACATAGAGACGACTGTCGACAGAGGTGTGTCACATCTGTCATGGCTATACTCATAGCGTCTTGTCACTGATATCGTTGCCACGAGACCATCTGCAGGGTCAGCCGTTGGCCATTGGCCATTGACAACAGCTCTGGCACTCAACTCCGGCCACTTAGTAACGGAACAGACTTCCCTCACAAGATATCATTGAACTAAAACGACAGTAGATTGACGCCCACCAATATGGGTATTGGTGTATCCTCAGAGTAAGATAGAGGAATGCATACCACGGTCGGACTTCCCCCCAGAACGTGGCTTCTGTGATCGGCGCATCAACGGCACACTTCCGAGGTCAACTCCCATCATCCACAGTCTGCACTGCCGCTCAAACGTCCCAAAGTCGTGGTAGCCAGGGTCATGGACTTGCGGGGTAATCTATTTCACGTTGATATCTTTTGGAGCGTCTGTGGAAGGTAAGTTCTTCCTACTCCTCTGCCATAGCCATTTGCAGAATCTGCTCGACCTCATGTCAAATGCCAACCATTTCCATCATCCTCAAGCAGGTCGCATAATGCCTCGGCCGGCGGAGCATGCGGTGATTATTGTTGGTGCGGGTCCTGTCGGCCTCCTCACAGCTCTGAATCTGGCACGCCTTTCAGTCCCAGTGCTTGTTCTCGAAAGAGGCTTAGGTATCGATCAGTCACCGCGCGCAACGTCCTACCAGCCATGCGCCATGGCAATAAGCGGATGGTGCAGCGAGCTGGCTACAGTGAGGATCCGCTGGGTATCTGGAAGTTAGACGAGGTTTCCCATCAGCATGGCATGGATGATTGGATCAAGACGGCTACTGCTGACAAAAAGGAAGCAGATCTGGCCATGTATGAGTCGCTCAGGGATAAAGCGGCTCAGCTGCGGAATCGCATGAAGCAATGGGACATCGGCATGGATCCTCGCTGGATGGAGGAATACGAACTCCTGGAGGTTGTCGAGGCACGCACCGCACTTCGACCCGCAGTGCCTGATTGAGATCCATGTACTATCTGCTGTTCAACCGCTGGACTCTCTGCGAGCATGACACCCATCGAGTGATTTCCCGGGATCTTGTGCACGGCGTTGCGGAAAGATACTGCCACTAAGCCAGATAAATCAAACTGCCACATTACGAACGCTATCGATACGAGACCTTCCCTCACGATCGATGCACCGGTCAATAATTTCAATAGCCTCCTTGACCTCTGTCATTGAGATGCCGTGTCCCCCACGGCTCTGAAATGACGTGGTCAGCGGCTCAGGCAGATGACAGTGCTTCAGCTACCAGCATCTGTCTACACACATCTCTGCATCTGGGTCGTATTTGTAGAGGACTTGAACCTCTCTCCCAGTCCAGTACGCGCAAAGACAGGTTGAATGCCGGTACATTCACATGTGCCAACATCCCCGAATATCCTTCTATATTCAAGCATTGTGAATTAGAGGCCTACTTGGTCATATTATATTCACGCCTCCCTTGATGTCTCCATGCTATTCGCTCAAGGACATATTGTATGTAGATGCCACACGCTAAAGCACGGAAGAATCGCTGCGTTGACTAGGACAGTCCAAAGTGTCTGCCGATGCACTGGGGTCAAAGTCTTGACACTTGCAATGTGTTCAGAGCTGCACGCAAGCGGACCTTCGAAGACTGGTAGTAGTCTCAAATGTAAAGTGACATGCTCACTATAGATCAAGCATGTGGTGCTAACGAGAGAAGACATTGCTGATGACAGCACCGATTGCGCGTGCAGTCTACATCTCTGCTGCAATACAGCATGACCCAGATCATTGTTGCAGCAAGACAGGAAGGAAGGAGGTCAGATAGCAAGACAGCGGGGTAGAAACAGGGCATGAAGACCGTGCGCTGTTGTTCCTGGCGATCGATATATAAGCGAGGTGTTCACGCGTGGTGATTTGCAGATCCGTCAGCAAATTTCGCGCCTGACCTTCCGAACTCACAGCAAGCCGGCTTGGTAGGTTCATTAGTTCTCGTTCGGCACGTCGTAAGGTATATTGAAGCACATGAATGCGATCGTCATGGGCTGCTACGCGAAAGGCCGAGTAATCCGTGCGCTATGATCACAAGAGCAAGAGATCTGAATACAAAGTTAGGCGCGTCCGAGTGGTGAGTCTTGTGTTTCTGTTGTCTACCTGTATTGCTTGCTTGCACGCATACAGATTCAAAGCCATGGCCCGGCTACTAACAAGGCTGTCTGTTGCCATCGCAGTACTATTATTGATCATTGCTGTCAATGGTGCTCCAACCACAACTTCCGCAGCACCAGCAGTAACGAGCCCTTTGGTAGGACAGGCCTCGAGCGCGATATCCGAGAATGCTGTACCCGGCAGCAACAACCCTGTGGCCCAGGCTCTGGCAAGCCTTGTGAGCGATGCTACCCAGCTTGCCCGGGTTCTGGCATCAGCTTGGACTTGGGTCGGTTTTGCACTAATCAAGCTGTTCACGCCCGAGCTTGTCTACTCTTACGGAAAATCACCACCAGTATATCCAACACGTGTGTAGACCGCTCAAACAAGCGATATGGGACTGACAAGATTTACAGCTCAAGGTACTGGTGATGATGGCGGCTGGTCGGAGGCCTACACGGAGGCGAAAGCCTTGGTATCTCAGATGACCGATGTTGAGAAGGCCAATATCACCTTTGGAGTGTCGCAGACAAGGGGGTGTTCTGGTTTCACTGGTAGTGTTCCTCGACTCGGCTTCCCTGGAATCTGTCTCAACGACGCTGAAAGCGGTGTTCGTACTGGCAAGCTTGTATCGGGCTATCCAGCTCAGCTACACGTTGGGGCATCCTGGAACCGGAAACTTGCTGGCGATAGAGCCGTTGCTATAGGCAAAGAATTCAAGAAGAAGGGCATCAATGTCCTGCTCGGACCTGTTGTTGGACCTCTCGGGCGTGTCGCCAAAGGTGGCCGGAACTGGGAGGGATTCACAAATGATCCTTACCTCGCGGGCAGTCTGGTTGAACCTACCGTGGCAGGCATGCAGCAGTCTGTCATCGCTTGTGTCAAGCACTTTATCGCCAATGAAAAGGAGACCAACCGCAATCCATTTCTTCAAGGCTTCATCCCTGGCTTTGCTAATGAGTCTGTCTCATCCAACGTAGATGACCGGACTTTGCACGAAGCATATCTGTGGCCTTTCTATGATGCACTCCACGCCGAGGCGGGATCTATCATGTGCTCATATAACAAGATCAATGGTTCTTACGGATGCGCAAACTCGAAGACGTTGAATGGACTACTCAAGACCGAGCTGGGGTTCGAGGGTTTCGTGGTCAGCGATTGGTACGCTGAACATTCCGGCATCGCTCCCCGGAATTCTGGCATGGATATGGTCATGCCGTCCTCGCAGTTCCTCAATCCAGAATCACTAGCAGGTGCCGTCGCTAACGGATCTATCGCAGCGACAAGACTCGATGACATGGCCACCAGAATTATCGCAGCTTGGTACCGCTTCGCTCGCATTGACGCTCCGGGTCAAGAATCGTACACCAGTGTTGATGCTCGCGATCCTGCAGACGAGGCGACAAGATTTCAGAGCGCGGTCGAGGGCCATGTGCTGGTCAAGAATGTCAACAGTGCGCTTCCTCTGATCAAGCCTACCACGCTGAATCTCTTTGGCTACGACGCGGTAGGTGGTTCAAACACCTCAGGCCTGGACTCGACGCTGTACAACTTTGGACAATCAAACACGAGATCATACACCAACGGAGCACCATTCACCGGGCTACAGGCCTTGCTTCTGTTTGCTTCAGTACTACCGGCGGGCAGTGCCGGACCAGAAGTAGCACTTCAAGGAACTATGGTCACGGGCGGCGGGTCTGGTGCGATCACCCCGACTTTGTCATTTTCCCCGTACGATGCCTTCCTTATCCAAGCTGCTCAGGACGGCACAACCCTGAATGCAGACTTCACTTCGCAGGAGCCGACAATCAAGTCGCCTAATGATCCCTGCATTGTCTTCATCAATTCAGCCTCATCAGAAGCTTACGATAGAACGACACTTGCAGACTCTTACTCCGATACACTAGTGGTAGATGTCGCCAACAGCTGCCGCAACACCATGGTAGTCATACACAATGCTGGTATCAGGGTTGTGGATCGCTGGATTGACCATCCAAACATCACAGCTGTCATCTATGGTCATCTGCCTGGCCAGGATAGCGGACTTGCCCTCACCGAGATCATGTACGGCCGTCAATCACCATCCGGCCGGCTACCATATACTATTGGTAATACGGAAAGCTGATTACGGAAGTCTCTTGGACCCTAGCTTTGCAGACCCGAAGAATCTGCTGTACTCCCAGTCAGATTTCTCAGAGGGCCTATACATCGACTACAAGTCCTTTATCCAGCGTGGCGTCTCTCCTCGCTTTCCGTTCGGCTACGGCTTGACCTTTTCAAATTTCACATATTCCTCACTTTCCGTAGCCAGGAATGCTGGCTCGAATTCATCACCACTTCCCGCCGACAGGGTATCACCAACCACACCAGCCCCACAAGGCGGTCTTGTATCTTTATACGACATCATCGCCACGGTGACCGTCACAGTGGCCAACACCGGCACCGTTGCAGCGGCAGAAGTTGCCCAACTCTATCTTGGCATTCCGAACAGTGGTCTGCCCAAAGCGCTGCGAGGTTTCGACAAGCAGCTGGTGCAGCCGGGACAATCGGCACAATTTAAATTCCCGCTGCGACGAAGAGACCTGAGCATATGGGACGCACGCCAACAACAATGGGTGCTACAGGCCGGTAGCTACGATGTCCAAGTCGGCAAGAGCGTGGGAGACATTCAGCTCACAGGAACCCTTGTGCTGTAGTCAATGTTGATTGAATTGATTAGTCGCTTCCCTGCCCAGCCTACTCCTTGCTAGGCATGATATGATGGTGTGAAACACTGGTACTGGTCCTATTCCTCGTCTCGCGACAAGTCCTGTGCCCGGATTGCTCCGGCTACTCTTACGACAAAAGAAATCAAGCCAGCTCGGCGGGCTTCTCGACTCCATCCTTCTCAACCACGATGTGCAGATCCCGCCTCATGACGATGCCATCACTGCTTGATCCCACCAAGCTCTCCTCATCACTGGCGCCGTCATTGACTAAATGCGACGTGCCGACTGTGATACCCTGCTTGGTCTTCGCGGCCTCCAGGTTGCGCATCTCCGTACCATTGACAGTGCCCATCTGGGTGTTTCTTGTCGCTCCAGCCTGACTACGACCATAGCTCGTGCCGTGACCAGATGAACCAGTAGCGGACCTGATACCGTAGAAGACGCGGAGGAAGAGCGCGCGTAGAGGAGGCAAGCAACCAAGAATGATGACAAGCCAGAGCTCAAGGGTACCCCAGAGCATGAAGTGGTTGAAGTCGTAGGTCAGATCGTCGCTGTGCGCAATGTACGGCAGCATCTTCATGCGGAGAACGACGCCGACAGTGGGAATGAGACCGACAGCCATGAGAGAGCAGACGCCGAGCTTGACACGAACGGAGGTCTGAAGGTTCCAGACAATACTGACTGGCCAGAGGGCAAGAGAGACATCGGCAAGAATCCCCACGGCTGCGGAAGGAGTCAGTGACGAGCATGGTAGAATGAGTAGAGACACGTACCACCATGGAAGTACGACCAATTCCCAGCGATCTTGAGACGAGGGCAGGAGCCTTCGAGATATGGGAACCAGAGCTTGGCAATAGGTTCGCACTGGAAGAAGGAGAGGAAGAACTGGACGATAGCGGACAAGCCAATTAGAGCACCAATGGTGTAAAGGGCGATGGAACGTTTCTTTGCCGTCTTGCCTTGGATGTTGAGGAGGAGGGCAATGATACTGAACTTGGCGAATGCACCAGCTGGGAGTGACATGAAGAGGGCTATCCAGACCCATCGCAGGGCTTGGAAGATCTGCGGAAAGGTGAGGTCCTCGACGTGGTTACCGAGGCCGTTGAGCAGGCTGACTATCATGGTGATGCCACTTGCTACCGCGAATGCCAGGGCTATCGCGACCCAGATAAAGTCCCATCGCCATTTGCCTGCCGACTTCGAGGCAGAATATCCACGCAAGCCGACCAGGAAGACAGCGATGGACATGCAGATGATGACCAAGGTCATCAGCGTAGGTCCAGCGCCTCCATATGGGTTAGGAGCAGCGGCCACGACGACGGTGGTAGCTGTACTCGACATGGCGAGCTATTGTCGGATGAGAAGGAGGAAGAGAGAGTGTGCGCCGAAGAAGTGATGGAAACAGAAATTGCAAAAGTAGGGCTTTAAACCAGCTAAATAACTATATGGTGTGAATAGGAATTCCAGAAGAGGAAATCAAACGTTATCATTAGGCGATGAAGTGTCACCCACACCATGGTCTGTATCGCCGAAGGATGAACGAATTGAAGTATAGTAGAATTGTGAACTCTCGGAGGTGTATTCGTCGTCTACAACGCTCGAACGGGAAATGCAGGTGATAAACGTGGTACTACCGGATGGAAGATCGTGGCTTCAGGGACAATCGTCTAGTCTAGAGCTTGAGAAATGCTTAGAAAGACTATTTGCAAGCTCTGATGCCGACGTATGGCGGTGGTGAGACA
This sequence comes from Elsinoe perseae, assembly GCA_029448695.1. Lineage (NCBI taxonomy): Eukaryota > Fungi > Ascomycota > Dothideomycetes > Myriangiales > Elsinoaceae > Elsinoe > Elsinoe perseae. The sequence continues at coordinate 695,323 of JARDAA010000123.1, forward strand.
TTTGTATGAAGCTGAAGTTAGGCATTTGGACCGACGCCAAAACGGCTACGGGGAGGTCGTGACGGTAGAGCACTGAGCGTTGAACCGCTGCAGCCCAGCGAAGCTTACGCGTGGATTCCGCGCGAGACAACGGATGACCGTTGGGAGACTGGAATTAAGTGTACTTGTCGGGACGAAATGCTGTGTACAGTACTGCCTAATGGCATGTGGAGAAGATTCAGATCGTGCAAAAAGGCGGCCCGCTGGCCACGAGCCAAAGACGTTTTCCTAGTCCACATAGAGAGTGTCTCAGCGACGAACTTTCTGCGACAGCCTGCTGTTAGATGCTGTTAGCACAGCAGATTCGTCGTCGATACACAATATCCTGTCGGTCCGTAATTGATGCCCAGTCAACCGCTGGTAGCGCACGACGTCTCGGGCTGTACCAGATCTTCTAGGCGAGAAACGCAACACGCTCGTATAGCTCGTCAGATGCGGCAGCATTACATGTCCCTGATGGTCAGCCTGACGTCTAATGCTGAGACTTTTGGGATAGGGCTGGGGAATGCCCTACCTCTCTCGACTCTAGACGTGGCGTACTGGAGTCTCCTTGGTTGATTTTACTTTTGAACCCTGAGGTTTCCCCTCATATCAGAACCCTCATTTCACGACTTTCGCGTACGTCTCAGGTCTGCAGCTTCCTATTCGTCCTGCACAGAAATTTGAGAATAAGAGGGGTTGACACCATGATCACGGTCTATGTGTCGTATGTCGCGGATTTCGGCTGCTGTTATGGGTGCAGAGACTCGCAGTGATGTTGATTTGATCAAATCCTTTGTATTGCTGCAGTAGATTATAGCGCAGAGAGTGGAAGATGGGTGTCTGTGATCAACTTTTGAATTATATCTGACCATTGCGGAAGCACGGCATCTATGGATCGCACGGGGGCGACATAGCTGTACTAGCGCTCGGCACAATCGCCCGGCACAATCGCCCTGAAAGTCAAAAGACCGTCTTAATACAATTGAGAAGATGCTGTTGGATCTGCAAATGAAAGTGAAGCGAGTACATCAAGGCGTTGATCTGGGCCATCGCGAGCCACTCAAGAGCACCTGCAGGGCCTTCTCTCAAGTTATATGTCTATTGGGTGAATGGTCCCCCCGGGTTCTGCGCTGACTTCTGGGCAAGACCTCGAGAGCTCGGAATTTATTTCCGATGTATACAGGAACGTGCCACGCGGAGCGAAAGGTTGTCGAGAGCCATGGAATCGCCACAAGCTGTTGGAGACGGAGAAACCATAAGCGAACTCGTGTTTCATAATCGGTCTGACGATAGAAATCCTCGATCACCTCCTAAACTGACGTGGATAAAACATATCCAACATCAGCGCTCCGACGGATGGTCTTCGCTGACTCAGCAAGTACTTCATCATGTGATCTTCACAGTTGGCTGTCGGATGTTATCATCAGACGCTCTCGTTCATCCACGTGTCGCACCTTGAGCTAAAAACGTTACTCGTCTGGTCTCAATTCGGCGATTGTTCACCTCCTTGCTGTGCACCTAGAAGCAGTCTTTCTCATGATTGGTAAAAGATTGTTTTCCTGGTACAGTCCAGAATGAATAGCTGCTCCTTATGAGGCTGTTGTCGGGTGAGACGGAGCCATAGTTTCGCATGACAACTGTCACATAAGCGCTTCCGTGCATCGTTACATATCGGTCGCGATTTCTTGGACCGACCTTTGGAATTTGGCACTGTTCGCAACGACCATTCCTACATCATGTTGCGGAACTGCGAGAACGACAGTAATTACAAAGCCGCGTCCGGTAGTATACAAGCTAGGTCGACATCGACCCTTCCTGCATCTCGATTCCGAATGGAGAAGGGCATCGTAACGTGTAACGCCGCTTGGCTGAAAGGACAGATCCTCGCTGTCAAGGTACGCTCAAAGCTATCACGGCCATGAGCGCGGTCGCAATGTGAGAAAGGTCGGCACAGGGTAGTAAGTGTGACTCGCTCAGCTTAGTGGTTCTACCTAGATGACTATCGGAGTTTCCTCTCCATTGCATGTCGACAACCTTCGAATCATCTTGTCAAGCCACAATCGACCTTTTCATCGCAGGCGATACAAGTGGGCACATAGTCTTGGACCTTGTACTGAAAACAGTCATCAAATTTGTCTTGGCCGGCCTTGTCGAAGACACAGATTCCTTGATACTCGGTGGATCCAAAGAACTTCCCTGAGGCTTTCCAGCAACAGTATTCAGCCGCATTGACTCTCGTCACCGAACCACCAACGACGCATGCTTCGCCAGCCACTAAGGTCGCGAAGATAGATGAAAAGATGACGCCGAGTGCAAATTGGAGCTGCATGCTGGATGATAGTTCGTCGCTCGAATCTGTTCCGAATTAGGTTGACAAAGCATTCTCGATATGGTATCGCTCACATTTTGCGGAGGATTTGCCTCAGAATTTGGATAGATACTCGTGTGATCCTGAGTGGGATATATATGAGGTGTCCGTCCTTTGCAATGGTGACCTCTGATGGATTTCTCGCGGGCCTTTGGTCATCCTGGTGATCGTATGGCGGTACTTATGCTTCCCAGCCGACCCAAGACGATATCGCTTGCCACCAGGAAAAAGTCTAGAAAGTTACATACCCTCCAGTACTACCGGCTATTCGCTGTCGAGAACATCTCGCCAGCCGCCACGACAATTAGTACTACCAGCTTTTCGCTGTCAAGAACATTCGATTCCCCGCATCTCGGAACTTCTGGATGTGATTTACCAAGTCCTTCGCCTTGGTGCTAAACATGCGAAGAATGGTAGCTTTTTCAGACCGCCTCGACCCCCGCGAGACCGATCGTGCATGTACTTGCAGAATTCAGAGCGACGTCTGCAGGGAAAACAGCCTGGCATGATCAAGTGAGGGTCCCTAGAACAGAACTAGATCTGTATCGGGCAAGTCGGCTTGCTCCCTTCGCTTACTTCATCCCCGCTGTATACGGACCGAGAGATACTTCATCTATTCCGAAAACTCAACATCGCGCTTTCATTTATATTCGTGCGACCGTTTCTTTTTTACCGTATTATGCTGAACATACCCAGGACTTTGGAGTCACAGGGTGAGCGCCACGACAATGCCAAACATGTAACTATTCCCTTCAAACGCCACGTTATCTGGCAGTACTGGTGAGTCCCATGGTGCCTGGTTCCTGGCTGAATACGGATGAATCTTGACCGAAGGGAAGCTGCAAGATCAGACGAGCCTTGTTCAAGAGACTCGAGTGGCCTGGGCTCACCTCTGATGTACTCGAGAGCCCTGGAATGGGCGCTGATCAATCTGAGGATATCTGCACCACGTGATATGTCTGGTAATGTCGTCCCATCATTCCGGCACCCTGCAAGATGGCAATAGTCTCTGCAAATTTCAATCAATAAGTCACTTAACCGCCGGATCCCAATCTATTTGCACGATATTGCCCTTGTGCTACGAGTGACAGGGATCTCTGTACGAAGTCACTCACACAAGGTACAGTTTCGTCGTCTCATTGTCGGACGAGTGCATTAGGATCCTTTCAAACTAGTTTTCCGCTACGCTACCGAGGCATTAAGCCCTTGCGAGCGCCACCAGCACACGCCTCTCGCTCTCAGCAGCAACGAGAGTGGTCGCGGCTATACACGGACAGCAGGAACCATTCTTGGTTCACACCGTCGAGGATATACTCTGAGCGAAACGAGCACGGCGCGTGGTAGACCGAGTAAGGTAGAAGTACTGATGGTATTCATGAAGAGACCAAGCAATATATTGGCAGCCATCCCGAGGCCGGTCAGAGCGACAGAGGAAGGTATATAAAATGCCTGATCTCCTGCCGGTGGCAGCGATCGACAAAGATCTTCATTCACAACACTTGTACCTCAATCTAAGTCAGATCCAGATCGCAGATCATCATGCGTCTGTCCGTCCTTGCCCTCCCAGCATTGGTTGCTGCCACTCCGGTGCCTGATACCTGGAGTGATCCCGTACCAGATCCAACTCAGACCCAGATGACTGGTGTCAGTCGAAAACCTGACCAAGGTCAACAAGAGACATGTACTGACAATACCAGGTCACCTACGGGGGTACCGGCTGTCCTCAGGGCTCTGTTGCCTCTGTACTCTCCGGTGATCGCACCTACATGACCCTTATCTTCGACTCCTATGTCGCTGCCCTGGGTCCATCTACCTCCATCACCGAGAACCGTAAGAACTGCCAGCTCAACATTGGCCTGCGCTACCCAGGAGGTTTCCAGTACTCCGTCTTCAGCGCCGATTACCGTGGCTATGCTGCTCTTGACAAGGGTGTGACTGGTACCCAGAAGTCTACCTACTACTTCTCCGGTCAGACTCAGCAGACCAGCACCGAGACCACCTTCACTGGACCTATGAGCCAGGATTATTTGATCCACGATGAGGCCGAAAGTACTTCCGTCATTTGGTATGTTATGTGGCCCTATGAATTGTACCAGAAGCCGTCCTAATCCGCGGCAGGTCCCCTTGCGGCGCCGAGGGTCTCCTCAACATCAACAGTCAAGTTCGCCTTACCAGCACGGACAAGACTGCAAACGGCGTTCTCACCACCGATTCCATTGATACCAAGTTCACCCAGAAGATCTATGTCAAGTGGAGGAAGTGCTAGAGCGCTTTCGCTGCTGGACAGGTCGTCCAGCCTAAGCAGTCCTATTTGGTTGGATTTGACTTATGTGATCCTATCCATAGCTGCAATGACATTGTGCAATGCAAAAGTGCCTATCTACCTGCACCAGGATGCCCAGAGTCATTTCTTTGAAAGAGGAGACACTTAGTTTGACCGGTGCTCTGCCGCTGTGCATCCCCCACGCCACGACGACTTGCAGTTTTCAATATCTCCAGAAGTGATGTGACTGGAGGAGATGTACCTAACAGTTTGGGCTGTCCAATGCGTGAACTCCTGGAAATTGGACTATCCAATTGGCTGGCCTCGATAGACCTCTAAAGAAGCACTCATATCCAGCCACAGTCTACCGCGCTTCCGATCGTTCGTGGCCCTATATATATGACAGTATCTCTCTTTGGACATTAAGACACACCATGAACGAGCAAAAGATCCAATGACGAGGCCTGTAAGTTGCCAGTGGTTTCTCCAACATGCACCGATCCCCTGACGCTGTAATCCCTTGCCTCGGCAATGCGCGGTGGAGTGCGACAGTTTGCGAGCTATTTGGGAGATAGTTTGTAAGCCTCCCTATCTCAGCAGGGCCTGTACCATGACTATTTCGTCCATATCAGAGAAGTCCGCAGGATCGCAGGCCCCGTTTAACGGGCCGAGAACACCTCGAAGACGTGATTGCTCCACATTGGAGAGACGCAGCCCTAGTCGATTGCACCATCCTCACTGATAAAGCATGATTGGTACCACTCCACGGAGACCTCACAGCACAACTTTCAGTTATAAGCTTGATTGGCCTCTCGGCCCCCATGTAAGCGCAGGAGTGCATTGTTGACATTCCACGGCTGATGATGGTCCACAGCGTAGAAACGGTGAATGGCTTCGATGCTGATATCGCCAAAGCCCCGAATGGTCTCAGCAGCAGTGTCGCGAATGGACAAGTCAATGGGGGCAAGCATCATAGCGTCCGGACATCGACAGTGGAATTGCTGGATCCAGAAGTTGACACGGCTCACCAAAAAGTCTCATATCCCACGTCCAATTTGAAGCTTGAGGACCGCTACATCGACGAGGCGCGCCCACTGCGTGTTACTGTCATAGGAGCAGGATTAGCTGGCATCACCGCTGGTATCCTTCTGCCTGCAAAGGTGCCGAACATTCAGTTGACAATTTTGGAGAAGGATCATGATGTGGTAAGACTTTTTCCAGCAAGATGATCATGCAACTAGCTCACTTCTCTGGCAGACTGGTACTTGGCTTGAGAATATCTATCCAGGCGTACGGTGCGACATCACTGCTCATGTCTACCAATCTACCTTCGCTCCTCGTACGCAATGGACAGAGAAATTTGCTCAAGGCAAGGAAATAAGAGAATACTGGCAAGAGTTGGCCCGAAGATATGATGTGTACAAAGTGGTGAAGCTGAACCGCAAGGTAATTGGCTTGGACTGGGACAGAGCATCTTCCGTGTGGCGGATCAAGATTGAGGATACGCAAACAGGCAGGGTTTCCGAAGAGGAAGCCGACTTCGTCCTACCCGCATTGGGACGCTTCAATGCATGGAAACTGCCTGACTATCCTGGTATTGGGGACTTCCAAGGTCTCCTCAGACACACATCGAATTGGGATCCGACCTACAACCCCAAGGATAAGAGTGTTGCGGTCATCGGAAATGGAGCCAGTGGCATTCAGGTCGTGCCAAATGTTCAGAGGGTGGCGAAGAGGGTCGATCACTATGCCAGATCAAGGACTTGGATCGCCACGACTTGGGCAGGCGATGCGCGGACATTCGAGGCCCAACCGTACAGTGCTGACCAGCTGAAGGACTTCGAGAATCCGGAGAAGTATTTGAAATTCAGGAAGGAGCTCGAAGCTAAGTATTGGCGCAACTCCCCAGCTCTGCTTGCTGGCAGCGAAGCCAACAGGACAAAGAGGGAAGAGTATATCGAGGTCCTCAAGCAGCGGACAACCAAGAAACCTGATCTGGTTGATCAGCTGATCCCGGATTTCAGCCCGAACTGTAGACGACTCACACCGGGACCTGGCTATCTTGAAGCTTTGGCGGAAGACAACGTGGAGCTGGTCCAGACACCGATCAAGCGAATTACAGCTACTGGCATTGAGACCGATGATGGCAAACACAGAGAGGTGGATGCCATATTCTGCGCGACAGGTGCCAACGTTGACATGGTGCCCCCTTTCCCCATAAAAGCGAATGGTATCGATCTTGGAGAAGCATGGAGACCAGGTGGAAAATACGGCTGGCCATACACGTACCTGGGTCTTGCCACTCCTGGGTTCCCAAATCTCTTCTTTGTACATGGCCCACATGGAACTGGACCTTCGGGAACAGTACCTCATGCGGTCGAGGTGCAACTGACTTATTATGCCAAAGCACTACGCAAGGTAGCCACTCAAGGCATTAGGACCATCACACCATCGAAGCGAGCAGCTGACGACTTTGTCGAGTATGCAGATGCCTTCTTCCCGAAGACCGTGTTTGCGGACAAGTGCAGCAGTTGGTACAATGGTGGCAAGGCAGGTCAGAGGATCCACGGTATCTGGCCTGGTAGTGCCAGCCATGTTACGATTGTCAGAAGAGAGCCGAGATGGGAGGATTGGGAGTATGACCATGTGTCGACCTCGGGAAACAGATTCGCATACTTCGGCAACGGTTTCACCAAGCAAGAACAGGATGAGAACTACGACATCACGGGATACTTGAAGCTACCGGGTCAAGATTTGAGGGACATCCATGAGAGCTGGTGGGATCTGCCTTGAGCTTCTATTTGTTGTTAGACAGATCGAATGCAAAGGCCGGGTCCATCAAATTGTGCGAGCATATAGTTGCTATCCTGCACGTCCGCCAATGAGTACGTCAAATCCTTCCAAATTGCATGGCTTGCATGGAAGTACATGGTTCAAATGCCTTTGGGCCCCCGACCGGTTGATACGGCTACTACCTCAGGGTCATTCGAGGCGCATGTAGGATCTCCGTGATTACGGTCAAGCTTTAGCCGGTGACTAGGTGGATGACTGATGGCACGTGGCTGAGGAGATTACATGCAAGATGGTAGTCTCCACGTATGTCGGTCAGTCGATCTCTTGGCCGGTCTCGGCCACGCCAATGTGTCTGCTACAAAGATAGTACGAAAACCCTAAGATCCCGCAGAGATGGGCAAGTATGGCGTGCTCCCCAGCGAATCTTGGGCCCCATAGAGTTCTCCACTCAGCGTTTGCTTCCACGCAGGGCATCTCCTCGCAGCAAGAAACGTCTTGAATATCGTAGAGCCTTTCAAACACGACGAAGAAAATTTCGTTTCTGCCGCCATGCCGCCATGCCGCCATGAATGATGCGATCGCTGCATTGCGGAAGCGTTCCAACACGGCGTTTTCGGGAACTCAGACAGGGACTTGCCATGCGACATGCGTACAGGTATTACTAGTGATATGCATATGAGTATATGGTTAAGAGTTGATCATCGGCTTTTCTGAGAGAAATCTTTTCTTGTTACTTTCTGATTGTTGTTGTTCTTCGACTTTCGAACTTCACCAAGCTTGCTTCTCTAAGATCTCACAGCACAACATGACGGACTCATATATTATAGACGATACCGATGGAGCGATCAGCAAGGGAAAGAGATACCCAGGTGAGTTTCCATGATCCTCATCGGCGTATGGCCTGGCGATCTGCTGCCGACGCCACCTCTGCGAAACTCGTCCTGATCAACCCATAGTCAAGTGGTATCGCTCGACGTTCTTCAATGCCACAATTCTAGGCCTCTGTAATTTCTCAGCGCCGGGTATCTGGGGAGCGATGAATAGTTTAGGAGCTGGTAAGTCGTATACGAAATGTCTCCAATATCATATACCATCTGACAAGCGACCAGGTGGAGCCCAGAAGCCATATCTTGTCAACACTGCAAATGCGCTTACCTTCTGTCTCAGTAAGTTCAGGAGCACTGTGCCGAGCTTGTACTCACCATCACCCGTGCTGCCGTCCTTGAAAAGTGGTGGCTGACCATTCGGTAGTGGTAGTGTCTTGCTACTTCAGTAGCGCGATTGTTCACTATATCGGTATCAAGAATGCACTGCTTGTCGGGACCTTAGGCTATGCTCCATATGCTGCTGGTCTCTACACGAACAATCGATTTGGCACTGAGTGGTTGGTACTGGTTGGAGCCGCTCTGTGCGGACTCTCCGCTGGAATCTTCTGGATGGCCGAAGCGGCCATCGCGATAGCATATCCTGAACCGTACAACAGAGGAAAAGTACTTGGGTACTGGCTCACTTATCGTCTGTTCGGTCAAATCCTGGGAGGCGCCATCAACCTTTGTCTCAACGCCGACAGGAATGAAGCCGGCAAGGTCTCGTATACAGTCTACCTGATCTTCATCGCTCTACAGTGTCTCGGACCTTTCGTCGCTCTTTTTCTCAACAAACCTGATCAAGTACAACGTACCGATGGTCGAAAGGTTGAGCTATCAATCTTGAACAATCCCTGGTTCGAGATCCGGGAGACTACCAGATTATTCTTCACCAAGAGATTCCTCCTTGTCCTGCTCTTTATTGGCCAAGCGGTGTACTCAGAAGCTGTCTTTTTCACCTACCTCTCCCTATGGTTCTCCGTTCGCGCTCGGGCTCTCGGTTCATTTCTTTCCGGCATCATCGCCGTCACTATGGGCAATGTTCTCGGCAACTATCTTGACAGAACGAAGATCAACCTCAAGACTCGATCTCGGTCATCTTTTTTTCTCATCGTCACACTTCAGGGCGGCTGGTGGATCTGGGCTACGGTGCTGGTGACGAAGTTCAAGCAGACACAACCCACGTATGACTGGGCTTCATACGGATTCGGCCATGCATTCGCCCCATACATTTTCCTCTGCATGGGCTTCCAGATGAACTACCTCTTCTTATACTTCATCATCTCCAACCTGGCCATCGACCCGCAGGAGGTCATCCGATATGCAGCATTGCTCAGAGGTACCGAGTCGGCCTGGCAGGCTGTAAGTTATGGTCTCAACTCTATTGTCATCTTTGCCGAGGTTGGCGGTGTCTATCTTAACTTTGGACTATGGGCGATCAGTTTGTATCCTGCTTGGCTAGTACTGAGGCATTTTGGAACAGACAGCCATAAGACAGTGGAGACTGGTAGTGATACGGACTTGGATCAACACATTAAGGGCGAAGGATTTGCTGGAGGAGAAGCGAAGGGCGCCAACAGCGTGAGCTCTGAAGTGAGATAGAATTGGTCTGATAGATCAAATAGCTCCCTAAGTAGCAACCCTGGCAGTACGTGGAAGCTCGCATAAAGTCATGGAATACAAGCTCATCCATCGAGCAAGAAATTCGAGACAAGACGTTTATCTAGATTCTGTCGATCTATCGCGAAGCGATCCATTGCAAATTAGTGCGCCAAAACAAGGACACTACAAAAGTGTAGCTGCATGTTCACCGGATCCTCGCCACTAACCTTCCACCACTGATCTCTCCTCGTCTCATGCGATCTAAGCCTTCATTGACGTTTTCCAATCCCTCCACGACACCGAGGATCCGAGGAGGCAGCAGTAGTCCTTCTGCAAGCAGCCGCTCCAGCCACAACACCAATGCCTCGCCCACTTCTGCCGATTCATGGAATAGCTTCACTGGCACGCTATGGTGGTGGGCACCGGTCTTGTGCTTCGGTAAGCCGGTCAAGCCGGTCAGATGAGAACCTTTCTCTTTGATGGGTTTGTCTGCGGGATCAGACGGTGGTGTCCCAGGCGGTGTCGGTTCTTGCACCCGATCATTGTGTACGCTGTGACTTTGCAGACATCGAGCCAGGTGCTCCGACGTAGTCTTGCCCACCACGTCGATCGCAAAACGCAGGCTTCCATCTGTGACTGACCGCACAATTTCGATGGCTCGTTCAGGGTCATGCGAATCCACCACAAAGTCCGCGTGGAAAGATGGGTTGGCCGCGAGAGTTCCAGCATGCTTCCGAACGTCAATCACCGTGATAGTCCGTAGGCCGCCGAGTCGTGCGAGTTGATTGATGATGAAAGCACAGGTTGAAGAGCCGCCCCAGATCGCCAGCCACTCACCTTTGCGAGGTCGGTCGTAAGGTCGGATGCCGTTGACGCATTCTTCTCGCACATCTTGCGGTAAGCGCAGAGGATCGATCTGTCGAACGATGTCCACCAGGTCGGGACCTTGAGAAATAGCAGCAAAGTCGAGGCCGGTGCAGATTCCGAGAGCTAGCGCACCAGTGACGAATGCGACTCCAACGGCTGCACCCTCCTCGGATGAGATTGAAGAGGGCAGTCGGACGATGTTGAAGTGACTGGATACCACGTATTCCTGGTAGGCTGCTTTCCGCAGGTCGCGATAGTCCGTTGATATGAGAGCCACTCTATCACCTTGCCGTAATCGACTACTGTCCGAGCTGGCAAGCGCAACGTGTCCGACAAGCTCTCGTCCAGGTATGTATGGTAGTGTCGGGATACCGAAACCATAGTCGCTACGAACCTGTGAGCTTGGTCATACACTCTAACTTCTGCTTGCCACCTACGGTGCTTTCCAGTCTATAGGATTAAGGCCAAGTACCTCTGTTCGGACCAATACCTCATTGTCCGTGTGGATGGCTGGTAGGGGATATCGTTCCTCTAACTCGTACTTTTGACGAATTGCGGGTAAGGAGAGGACTCTCTGGCTTTGCGGTATCGACCTCATCTTCGCCTGTATGAATAGTGTTGTTATACGAGTCTTGGGACACAGACTCAAGGGTCAACAAGTGAACGACCAATCCGCATGCAGCCAAGCATCATCACACGTGCGAGGTACTTTACCGGTACTGATTCTCACCTTCGTGCCCGCGGGCACTCACTTTGTCTGCGATACCGGCCGTACGGAATTCATTCCTGGTTGTTTGACACGTGAGAAACATTCGCAATTCAGGGCTAGATGCAAGTTGACGCAAGTCCTCCACTCTACAGAAGTGGAGGAGATAACCGCCATGGGAACGATTGTGATGAAAAAGTAAAAGAGGAGGTCTGACCTGTGAGGTCTTGTCGTTGCCGTCCCAGAAGGGAATAGCGTCATGGCGTGACAGCATTTTAAATGTCACCATCCTCAGCACTTTCGGAACATCCTCACCTGGGACAACCAGAAAAAATGTCATCTATCAGATCAGCAGCTATCAATTGGAGAGGTAGGCTGTGTTGGAGATGGAGAGGGGTAGCAAGTTCTTCGTCCGGTATGACTGCAGCTCGAATCTATGCGGAGTCTACCATATTGATCACGACGGTGGCAACATGCCTTCTTTGAACGGAGTGAATGGCACTAAGCCGAGAAAGAATGTCATCATAAATGCATTCGTCGAGATGTGTGAGCACCATACCCAGCAAATCTGCTTTGATGACGGGCCCTCGATTTGAGCTCGCAACTGACCTACCAATTGTCACTGCCCTCTACCCATTGCCTGCTGATATAGACTAGGCTCAGGGCACCAAGCACCAGGACTGTATAGGCATCCAGACGATGAATCGTGGAAGTTCAATGATGTTGATCACTGGGTAAAGCTCGCGCAACTGCTAGAGGATGCATCCTTTCATGGCATCTTCATTGCGGACGTTCTTGGTAGGTAATGATCCCATCTCCCTTGACTATAACACATGTCTCGATTCTGTTATATGATCGCCAATTGCCCAGCGTCCTTCACCGTTGCAGTCATGTCAGTAGAGAGCTATTTCACTGACTACGCATACCAGGTGGCTACGATGTCTATCAGGGTAACCTCGACGCTGCCAAGCGCTCCGGCGCGCAATTTCCTGTTAATGCGAGTGTCTCCTGCTTGAGTCTTCCCGGAATCCGAAATAAGCGTGCTAACTGCATTGTAGGAACCTTTGAGTGTTGTCCCGGCGATGGCGGCAGCAACAAAGTCACTTGGATTCGGCGTCACTATATCGACCAGCTATGAGTATCCTTACCACCTTGCTCGCCGTCTATCTACCATAGATCATCTTACCAAGGGACGTCTGGGTTGGAACATCGTAACCTCGTATCTCGATAGTGCATCTCGCAACATGGTGGGTAAAGAGCAGCTTCCTCACGATGAGCGCTATGCCAAGGCAGAGGAATACGTCCAGGTCATTTACAAGCTACTCGAATCTTCTTGGAGGGATGATGCCGTCAAGCTGAATCGAGAGAAGGGTATCTATACACAGCCGGATCTCGTTCGTGAGATCAATCACAACGGCAAGTATTATCAGGTACCAGGTCCCCACATCTGCCAGCCGAGTCCACAGCGCACACCCTTGCTACTTCAAGCTGGTACGTCGAAGGCTGGGAAAGACTTCGCCGCACGTCACGCCGAGGCTGTGTTTGTGTCGGCTTTCGCTCCCGAAGTTGTTGCTGGTAGCATCAAGGACCTCCGCCAGCTGGCTGCAAAGAATGGTAGAGATCCGAACAGCATCAAGGTCCTCGCACTCGTCACCGTCATTGTGGATGAGACCGAGGAGCTGGCCCAACAAAAGCTCAAGGACTATCGCCAGTACGCTTCGCTTGAGGGTGCTCTTGCCTTATTTGGTGGTTGGATCGGAGTAGATCTGTCCAAGTATGGCCCAGACGAAGAACTGCGAGAGGTTGAGAGTAATGCCGTCAGGTAAGCTATATGTTGTGGCCTCATGGAAATCACGCTTACGAGAACAGATCGACTGCTCAGGCGTATGCTCGCTTTTCTCCTGGAACAAGCAAATGGACTAGAGACACCATTGCGGAGCACATCAGCATAGGTGGTAATGGTCCGGTCCTTGTTGGCACAGCTAGGCAGGTTGCGGATCAACTTGAGATCTGGTTAGATGAGGCTGATGTGGATGGTTTCAACTTTGTAAGTGACCCTGACCATTGTCTGATCACGCGTGCTCACATGCGCAGGCGTATTCAGTCTTCCCGCAGAGCTTCAAGGATATTATCAAGTTCTTGTTACCAGAGCTTCGAGCTCGAGGCCTTTTCTGGGATGGATACAAAGTGCCGGGAGGCACGTATCGGGAAAACTTCTACCAAAAGCTAGGTCAGACAGGACCCCCAGCTGAGCACTTTGCTGCCAAGTACAGATGGCGCGCCGGTGTGGCAGCTGAGGACGCTCCCGTTCCTGAGTGATCCCCGCCACAGACTCGCAATATAAATTTTCCAAATGCGTATGTGCATATTAAATGGTGCTGTTATGCCTGTGTTGTCCGCGTGGCAGTCTGTCTACATGCTAGCTATTCCGCCTTCCAGTGGTAGTTCGCTGCAGGATGATCCGTAGGTGGTCTAGCTTGCCCTTTCTTGCCGTACAGATTCTCCCGGTAGGTGCCGCCCGGCACAGCATAGTCTTCCCAGAACAGTCCGCGCTGTCTCAGTACCGGTAAGAGCTGCTCGATCACCTCCTCAAAAGTGCGAGGAAACAAGGCATAAGCGATGTTGAAGCCGTCCACATCAGCCTCTTTGACCCAACGCTCGAGCTCATCTGCCACTTCTTCCGCCGTACCTATCACTGTTGCACCAAGGCCGCCCACTCTGATGTGGTTAGCCACCGCTGCTTTCGTCCACTTTGCCACCTTTGGAGAGGCCTTCGACCAGCCTTCCACGGCTGAACGAATGGCGTTGGATTCAACATGACGGAGCTCCTGGTCATCGTCGTACTGATTCAGGTCGATGCCCGTCCATCCACCAAAAAGGGCGAGAGCACCGTCCTCGGAGCCGTAGCTAAGGTACTCCTGGTACTTGGCTTCGGCCTCTTCTGTCGTCTTGCCGATGATGGGACATAGCATGGCCAGAAACTTGATGGTGTTTGGATCACGACCGTACTCGGACTCCGCCAGCGAACGAATCTCTGCAATGTTCTTGGCGACCACCGCAGGGCTGTGACCAGCGACGAAGATGGCTTCAGCATTTCGTGCGGCGAAAGCTTTGCCGGCCTTTGAAGTGCCGGCCTGCATGATGACCGGAGTCCGTTGGGGAGATGGCTCACAAATATGCGGCCCTGGCACCTGATAGTACTTTCCCACATGATCAATCGTGCGAACCAATGCAGGGTCTGTGTAAACTCTTGACTTGGGGTCAAGCTTCACCGCATCGTCTCGCCACGATGATTGCCTGCGAAGATTTAAGATGCTGTCACATTGGAAGATAGAATTGCCTACCATAGCTTGTACATTACCTCGACGTACTCTTCGGCGATCGCATATCGCTCGTCATGCTCAGGCTGCTCGGTGTGACCCAAGTTTCTGGCAGCGGAGTCTAGATATCCAGTAACGATCTAGTTCATCAGCGACCAACGTAATCAATCCAGAGATCAGACATACATTCCAACCCACTCTCCCCCCACTCAAGTGGTCGACCGTACTCAGACGCCGGGCCAAGTGGTACGGCTACTATTCATCAGCATGTAGTCCTGTCGGCGGTTGCCAGCCAACGCTGACCTGCTCATATGTTGTTGCCAGAGTCACGCCAAAGCCCAGACTCTCCGTCGCTGCCGCCATAGCTGGTACCGTGGCAAGCGGTTCCTGCATATCAAATTAGATTGGCCACCTGGTGAAGGAGTCCAAATACTCAAATTCACTGGCCATTGAGCGCCGCTGACCACAGCAGGGTCTGGATTTTTTGGTCCTCTGTAAACGTCGTACGCTCCCTGAAGGGCGATCAGCATCAGATCAAGACTACCACGCACAATCACCACTACGATACAGCAAGGCCCTGTCAATATCAAGAGCCAGCGCAATGGCAGAATTGACGGAGGGAGAAGCTCACCAGGACGTCCGCGATGAACATGCCATGAAACTTGCCCTTCTCCAGGAGCCTCGCTAGATCGACCCAGTGCTTGATATTGTTGAAACCCGATGATTTGTCGTCTGGATGAGCCCATAAGCCGGGCGATTGGTGTCCAGAGCATGAATAGGGGTCAGCTTGGAGCGTCATGATAAGTATTGCGGCCTACAGGACTCAACAAAGGCGTTGATGATGAGCTGCTTCTTCGGATTCGACCCGCCATTCACACCATTGACTGGAACTTTACTCATGGTAAGGCGATGATTCTTCCTATACTTCCCGTGGTCTTGAGATGCTCGTTGATGCAATGTATGGTATTAACAGGTAACCAAGTTGTAATGTGTAGTGCGGCTGCTTTGCGTGCACAGTAGGAGCTATCCACAAATGACCAGTCCCGAAGAGCCCGAGGGACGACGTAGCTATGTTCATAGCCGACCATGATTGCTGAAATGGTGAATGCCCTGGTCTGACCTCGCGGCTGGTCTAGAGTTCGGCTCTGAATGATGTGATGCACGACCCCACGGCAATCACAGATCCCTGAAGCATACTTCAGTGAAATGGGAAACGTGCAGGGTTCATCTGGTTGTCTTGGGACGAGGTTGGCTCGCGATTCAAGCGTGCATGGCGTGCTTGAGACTGTAAGATCCACATACGCCGCTGACAGCCAATCACGTGGTCCGCATTGGAGGGTCCCTTTCCAACTTCAATTGGCTCATTAGACTTTCTTTGCCCATCAGCAAGCCTGCACGATATGCATCAGCGATATCGGAAAAGTGTCGCAAGAGCGTGTGAGAGCATCTAGGGCGTTCGATTCGACATTACACTGCACGATGGCATCATGTGTGGCCAACGTCTTGTAGGCGGGACAGGATTTGATACAGTGCGCCAGGTGGTTCACCATATGCATGAGTCGCGGTGTCAATTTCGCCCTCTCTGTGTGATGTGAGTAGATCTGCATTTTTATATCCTGCTACCAGACTGCCGGGTCGCGTCCTCTGCAGCGTTCATTTTCTCCCCAGCATAAGAGCATTCTTCTTCCACCATCTTCATTGCGCATCAAAAATTCGACCATGGCGGGCGGCACTTCGACTTCTGGTGCCACCTCTACGGAGACGGCGGTCGTTCCACCGCTTTCACAAGCCGCCGGATACGTCGTTGTCGTGGCTATCGGCTTCGTGATCGCATTGGTGATGATATGGATCACGAGATTGCTCAAGAAGACAGTCGGGGAGGACAACAAAAAGTCTGAGATGTTCATGACGGCCAACCGAAGTATCAGGACGGGCTTGACCGCTTCTGCTGTCATTTCCAGCTGGCTATGGAGCACTGCTATGCTTGGTTCCACGCTGGTTGGCTACAACTATGGGATTGCTGGGCCATTCTGGTTTGCTGCCGGGTATTTGTTCCATCTACGATTGCGCAGATACGATACTGATCCGATCCAGGTGCTCTCCCATGATTGTATTCTTTTCGCTACTGGGTATAGCTTGCAAATTGCGGGTTCCAGAGGCTCATACCTTGCTCGAAATTGTTCGTATTAGATACGGAACAGCTGGACACATCGTATGGATTATACTTTGTCTCATTAACAATATCATCGCTGTTGCGAACATGCTTCTCGGGGCTTCTGCTGCTATCAGTGCATTGTGAGTAGCCCCCCTGCAACCCACGGTCGGAAGCTGACTGGTCAGAACTGGCATGAACATCACAGCGGCGACCTTTCTACTTCCTGTTGGAGTCATCTTGTACACCTTCATCGGTGGCATCAAGGCTACTTTCCTGACGGATTACTTTCATACTTTCGTCATACTCATCATCGCCTGCTACTTCACTGTCAAGGCGTTCGTAACTCCTGAGATCGATTCCATAGGCCATCTTTACGACCTGGTAGTAGCTGCAGGTAAGATTCACCCTGTGGACGGGAACAAAAATGGTAGCTACTTTACGATGACAAGTCATGGGGTAAGTCCGCCGCTGCTGCCGCTCCGCCCGGGTGCCAGGACTCAGCCTCCTCCGCCTCAACATCTTGTCTGACCATATCATAGGCTCTCATGTTCGCTATCATCCATGTACTGGCTAACTTCGGACTCGTTATCATGGATACTTCCTTCTTCTCAAAGGCTTTCGCTGCCAAACCTGCCGCTGTTGTTCGTGGATACGTTGTGGGTGGGATAGCTTACTTCGCCATCCCCTGGTGCCTCGGAACGTTGATGAGTCTGATCGCGCTTGGCTTGGAAGGACAGCCGCTATTTCCGACGTTTCCACGACGCATGACAAGTACGGAGGTATCCAATGGTTTGGTACTACCATACTCGGCGATCGCCATCGCTGGCAAAGGAGGGGCTGCCGGAGTACTTCTCATCACTTTCATGGCAGTCACTTCGACACTCAGCGCTCAAGTTATCGCTGTCAGCTCGATCATCAGCTTTGATATCTACCGACAGTACTTCAATCGTGGAGCAAATGATGCAGATGTTATTCGGTGGTCACATATTGGTGTGGTCTTTTTTGGGCTCTTCTCCGCGGCATTCTCCACGGCTCTACACTACGGTAACGTTGATCTCGGATGGACTCTGTATTTTCTGGGTAAGTATCTTGCCAATGACCTTGGATTATCAATCACCGGACCCTCCTTTATGCCCCGTTTCACTGACAGCTCGCAGGGGTTCTGACGTGCCCGGGGATCTTTCCTACTACATTCACCATTTTATGGAAGAAGCAGTCAAAGCTTGCCGCCATCGTCTCTCCTCTGCTTGGTCTAGTCACAGGTCTCGCGACATGGTTAGGAACAGCTCACGCTTTCTACGGCGAGATCACAGTAGCGTCAACTGGCGGAACTCTGCCATGCATGTACGGAACCGTAGCTTCCGCCTTCTCACCAGCTCTGTACTCTGTTGTCATCAGCTTAATCAAGCCAGCCAACTTCGACTGGAGAGATTACCGCAAGGAGAAGCTGGCTTTTGATAGCGATGAAGATCTGAGCCGGCCCCACTCGAATATCCTTGAGGAAGACGCCAACAGCTACGAAGAGAACAAGAAGCAGTTTCGCCACTGGGGTAAGATAGCTGCGATATGGTCAGGCTTGACCTTCGCAGGCCATTGGGTGCTATGGGTACGTTGCCTATGCTCCTGCTGAGTTGAACAGTCACTGATATGGTTACTAGCCACTACCAATGTATGCAGCCAGGTATATCTTCAGCAAATCCTTCTTTACCGCATGGCTGGTCATTGCCATCATCTGGCTATGGGGGACTCTTCTAGTTGCAGGCTTCTATCCTATCATCGACGGAAGAGAGCAGCTACTATTTATTTGGAGAGCATGGAGGGGCAGGCCAGCAGAAGTCAAGTCTGAGTCGAGCAATAGTGCTGTAGAAGTCAGCACGAAAGCGGAGATCAAGGCAGCGCAATGAGCGGGATGGACGATTTAGATAGACGGATTGCTAGATATATAGAAGATACCTTGTAGATTTGTCCCTAGTTCTGCTTGTGATGAAAATTTGTGGTGCCGTCCGCCACCCCGGGACGACGCAAAGTTCTATACATTGAATGATGACAACTTCCGACTACTGCTTACTGGGAACCAGCACCAGTCATCTTGGACCACAAACTCTTCAAGTCATCAGCTGATAGACTGCCCGTTGACCACGTCCTTGACCAGGTTTTTAAGTTTCCATCCGGAGGGCTTGGACCGGTCGCTGGAACGCTGGCAGATGAACTGGATAGCCCCTGGCCATTGCCATTCGTATTGCTGGAAGAATCGCCCGATGGTCGACCAGAGAACAGACTAGAAGGGAAGGAGCTAAATGGAAAGCCCCACGACGAACCACTTCCGGACATACCGCCTGACGTACTGCCGGAGGAGCCGCCAGACGAAGTACCTGCTGAATCTCCAGTAGAGCCACCAGTCGATCCACCACTAGCGGGCTGGCGTATTGGGGCTGGCTCTCCGCTGCCACCGTCAGTGTTACCGGAGTCGGATGTGCTACCTGTCGAACCACTGGCTGGAGCGCCGGTAGAGCCATCACTGCTGCTGGGTGGCTGCTGAGGCGATGGTGCGGATGCTGGAACACCACCCGAAGCACCATTGTATGCAAGCAGGTTGTTCGTGCCGCTTGGAACGTTGCGGATGGCATCCTTGACAGCACGATCTTTGATCTTCTGGCAAAGTGCTACGGGATCAGCGGATCCCTCAGCAGCGAGAAGGTAGGCACCCAGACCGGTTATGTAAGGTGCTGCCATCGACGTGCCTGACATGATATACTTCTAGCAGTCAATATATGGTAAGAACAGTGTAGTTCGGGATTACTTACGGTGCCTCCATCGGTACCAAGAGACGTGATCTGCACGCCAGGAGCAATCACGTCGATAACAGGTCCATAATTGCTGAAGCTGGCGAAATTGTTATTACTGTCTGAGGCAGCGACAGTGCAGGCGTTCGGAGCAGAAGCAGGATATGTGTTGCTGGCATCCTTATAGCTATTGCCAGCAGCAACGGAAACGAAAATGCCATTTGCTGTTGCAGCGTTGACGGCCTCGCGAGTCGCGACCCAAGTGCCCCAACCACCAAGACTGAGGTTGATGACAGTACCCTTGGGGCAGCCCCGGGTCTTACTATCCTGGGTGGCCCAGGTAATGCCGCTGACGATGTCCTGGTAGCGACAAGTGACGCCCTTGTTGCACGCCTTGACGGCGATGATCTTAGTTTTCTTCGCCACACCGTAGGTCTTGCTACCAATACTACCAGCGCAGTGAGTGCCATGGCGGCCAAGATCGTCGTTGGTGCCATCCGTGGGCTCAAAGTTGATGCCGAACACAGCCCGGCCCTCGAAATCGGGATGGTCAACAGCCACTCCAGTATCGACGACATAGCTGCACGTTCCTTCCCCGGCAGAGTCATCAAATTTGTAAGAGTTTGATGCACTGCCAGTACCCTGGCTCAATTTTGCCAGACCCCAGTTGCCAGCCTGCTGTTCGACTATCGCATGACCGCGAATCAACATGTCTGACTCGACAGACGCAACGGAGGGATGTGCTTCCAATGCCCTCACTTCTTCTGGCGTCAAGTTCATGGAGAAACCCCTGAAGCTCTCGATGTGATAGGTCCGGCCTGGCTCTTTGTGTGCGATAGCGGCATGACTTCTGATGAAACTGCCCACGTCGTCTTTGTGGTCTTTCAAAGTGATGACATACTCGTTGGGAATAATGCTAGGAGTGGCATCTCGTGGAAGCAGATCTAAATGGGCTGGTAGGGCGAAGGTGGTCGCCGCCAGTGATGCGAGAATGAAAGAACGCATTATCAAAGAATGAATGTCGGGCTCCTGTTCCCTCAGTTGGTGAGAATGCGTGTTGGTAAACAGCTCTCATTATGGAATTCTACAGCATTTTGTCCGAAGGCCTGATGATCATGCCCTGAGAGCCCAGATTGATGGAGTGATATGGGTCCGACCGAAACTGAGGCTGATGCAAGGATTGATGGTTGAGTGGCGGTTTGAAACATTTCTCCATGTGTTGCGGCAACCAGCAGAAGTCAAACTGGTGATGTCCTCGACCCACGACCATGGATTCATAGTTCCAGATTTTGACAGACACTGCCATGGACGGGTCTAGCGACCTAGGGTTCTTGCAGGATTCCTGCCTACAATTTTATGGACGAAGTAAAACATATGACAGTAGCAGCAGATGGTGTACAAGACAGTCTTTCTGGACCGAGGCTTGGTTCTTACCTGGATGTGTCTCTTCATGTCGGTGTGACCAGGGCTCTTTTCAAGTTGTTCACATTCACATTCATAGCAAGTCGAAAGCAAATGACCTGGACGTTGCTGGCAGTCTGTGTCCGCCGTGTGATCTCGTCGGGATTCCTGTGATCAACATACGGCCAGACTTCACTACATGCTGTTGTGTAGAAGCCAGGTGCGGACATTGAAATTTTCCGTTCCCTGCTGGGCATGGAGAGTGAAGGATCGTCGCAAGGTGCTGTGCTGACTGAAGCGTCATCTTCACGCTCATCTCCGTCCTGCTCTTCTTGCACTCATTAATGTATCCGACGTCCGACATCCTAACATGTCTTTTTGAAGCTTTGCTCTTTCAAGACTAATGCTGGGATGCATCGACGACGGATCTTTAGAGACGTTGGACGTCCTTCGCTCGACTCCAGACAATCCATGCATTGAGCCAGGTGAACAGCTAATTGGAGGGCAGCTGCACTCTCACGCAGTAGATATGATTACAAGGGAGGGTGCACTCCACACCATGTGCATCTGTTGGTAGTTGTGAGACCGACAGGAAAGAGATAGCAAGTCGCTGACTGCTCATCTTTCACCTTCTCAACAGAGTCGAAATGAATTCTGGCCATTCTTCGTGGCGATTTGGCTGCGATGTTGCTCCATACAAGACGGAAGTCAAGCATGTCCGAGCTCATGATTGACCTTGTCGACCCTAGCGAGGTCCTTATACATATCAATTCCGACAAGCTCAAGGTTGTCTGATCCATGTGAAAGGAGTCATGACCATCAGGCTCCTTGACGGCAGACAAGCTGCACGCTACTCCGGTAGAGGCTGATCGATACAACTGCATGAGACAGTTTTCGACTATCGGATCTTGTCCTTGCGAATGATGGTGGTCGCTTGCTATCGGGTTAGTCGGTCAAGTCTGGCCAGACTAGCAAGTCGCTTATCTTACCCATTCCAGCATCTCTAACCCTTTACTTGGATGCCCTGATAGATGCCGAATTTCATGATGGAGTTGAATATCGGGTCCCTTGCTCAGACACCATTGTCGTTGTTCCATGGACCTGCTAATCCTCCTCTCCTCGAATTAAGTCTAGGCGCGTTTCTGGACCAGCAATGTCGAGGCGTTGGAGACAAGGAATCCTTGATGGACCTGTGGACTGCTACGAGATGGACGTACAACGATATCGGTAATCGTAGCAGTCTAATTGCGAGGTACTTTCGATACCATCTTTAGCCTTTCCTGTCTCAAGCACTTTGGCTGCTCGCATCTTCGCACAGGCGTTATCGCTGGAGTACCACTTCCTCGTTATCTGATGAGGATGCTTGTCAATGAATTCAGCATGACAGACCCCACTAGCGGCTATGGTCGGTCCAGTTACAACGTTCCTCTACTATCCAATTGACACTGGCAGGTCTCACGGGGGCCTCTCCTACATACTTCAATGCATTTACTCACGACATCATACACCGCCGCCTCACCACAGTCGGTACTCTGCTCCCGCACGCTCACGCCAAGATCGTCGACAAATCTGGCGCCATAGTCCTTATCGGCGCATGCGGCAAATTATGCATAGCAGGCTATCAGTCACAGAAGGGATGCTACAATAACGCTGGGAAGACAGCGGAAGCGATGGTTCGTGACGCTGATGGTGTGCTCTGGCTGAAAACTGGCGATGAAGCCGATTTTGATGAGCAAGGGTACTGCACCATCACAGCTCGCTTCAAGGACATCATCATTCGCGGCGACCAAAACGCATATCCCCTTGAGATCGAAGAACGGCTTGTGACTCATGAAACTATTGAGCGAGCTGTAATCGTCGGCGTTAGTCATGCAAATATGGTGAGGTGATGGGTGCTTTCTTGCAATCAAAGATCGCGGCGAACAGGCCAAACGATGAGGATTTGCGGGCATGGGCCAGAGAGAGAGTCTGGGAAGGCACAAGACGCCACAGCACATCTTCTGTCTTGGGGAAGGAATCGTGCCATGTAACACACCAATCACGAGCAGTGGCAAGGTCAAGAAGTTTGAGATGAGGGAGCTGGCGGAAGAATTACTGCTCAAGGGGATCAAGGCAAAAATGTGAACGACCGAGCAGATGCTGAGGTGGTGTCCAAGGACAAGAATGGTTTGTGTTGAGATGCGAAGACCGCTGTAATGTAGACCCAATGCCGGCATCAATGGGTAAAGATGGAAGTGTAAAGCATCTTCAACAGGATCGCCCTGTGCAAAGCCAAGCTGAGTAACATCGTAGCTCGCTTCGGACTGAATCATCAGTCCGGTCCTGGTAGCACAAGCAATCTCTGCATCGTGACCGAACTCTCTGATATTTTGCCTACCAGCGTGCTGGTAGGATGCTCGTGCTAATATATCGAATTGAATGCCTTACAGATACACAGCGCCTTGCCCAGAGTTTGACATCCTCACCCCGGTCCACCTTCAAGGGATATAATGCTCTCAGGTCGGGCAGGACTGCCCACTGGAAGAAAGGCAAGAACTGTCTCTCAACGAATTCGGGAAAAACCTGATCAGATCGTGCCGTCCATGATCTAATGGCGATTGGGCCTTCACTCCAGGATGCTTTGCAAATTTGGCATTTGTGAAGTGAATTCCCTTTCACGATTGACGATCGGGGCGGGGCTGCTCAACCATTGGGAAGGTAAGTGTGAAATCGCGTACCTATACCGTTTCAATAGCCTCCAGCAACACCTTAGCAGCCCATGTCCTATAAGAATCGGCGCTCTCACACTACATCACATTTCTAAGTAAGTGCTATTCGATGGGGACGAAGCTCTGAAATATGAGCATTTATACGAATGTGATTAGCCTTCCAGGCAACAGAGATATGGACGGCACCAACTTCCGGGTTCGAAGCGGGGATTGGGATTTCAAGGAGATTTCAGACCGCCGCCAGCTTCGTAGGCATGGATCAGACCAGTGATCAGTAGCTTCCTGCATCTCACAGGCTCGGCCGCGTCTTTGTTAGCAAGTCGAGGGACTGCTTGCGCAGGGTTCCGAAGCTCTATACAGCAGTATGGTCCGCAAGATGGCAGCAACTACAACAACGATGTCAACCTCTTTCTCTGGCCTTGTAGCGAGTTGTCCGATAGAGTTTACTGTGCACACTTCTCTTCTCTTCTCTCCCAGATCCAAAACATTTCTTTCTAATGTGTCGCTCACTATCAACCGTTCTACTGGCTTGATTACCAGAGTAGACAAGCGCACAAACCCTCTATTCACCATCCAACCAGGCGACATCGACCTCCGCCATCTTGTTGTTCTGCCCGGTCTGGTTGATGCTCACACCCACATATTCCTTCACTCCTACTCTGAAACTCCTAGCATCAATCAGGAGCGTGACGAGTCACTCGTGGAGCGTACTCTGCGTGCAGCCAATCATTGCCGCACTGCTCTGCTGGCCGGCTATACTGTATACAGGGACCTTGGAACGGAAGGAGCTGGCAATTATGACACTAATGTCCGCGATGCAATCAATCGTGGCTTGATTCCGGGCCCGCGAATCTTTTGTGCCACTGACCCACTGGCATCATCCTCTGGCTACGAGGTCCGCATCGAGTCCCGCCCGCGCGTAGAGCTTCCGAGGCTCTCCGATCCTTGTGATGGTCCTGTCACCTGTCGAGCGGGTGTACGTCGCCGTTTGGGTGCAGGCGCAGACGTGATCAAGATCTACGCCGACTACCGCAAGCGTGAACTGCGCTTCCCTCAACCAAAATGGCCAGGTTGTCCAGACGTGCTCTTCCCACCTGGTACTCATGATGACACAAACGATCCAGAAAAGCGCAGGATTGGTGATGCTAGGAATCCAAATCTGCCACTATTCACGCAAGAGGAGATGGATGTCATGGTTGATGAAGCAAGGAGAGCGAGGGCACCTGTGGCTTGCCACGCCAGTGAGCCTGAGGCTGTCATCATGGCCGCTAACGCAGGTGTCACAAGTATTGAGCACGGCTTCGTGAGGAGCAACGAGGCAATTGAAGCTATGCGGAAGAATGGGACGATCTTTGTGCCGACGCTGAGTGTCTGTGAGCTCTATGCGGGCAAGCAAGTGATGAAGACGATACTTGAGCAAACCAAAACTGCGCTCGATAAGGGTGTCAAAATTGCGGCTGGCGGCGACACTGGGGCCTTCCCGCACGGTGAAAATGCGAGGGAGATTGAACTACTGGTCAAGGCTGGCCTATCGGTCGAGGAGGCTCTGACCTCGGCCACCCTGCATGGATGGGATGCTTGTGGTGGCGATTGGTGTGGTAGGAGATTTGGGTCACTTGAAGAGGGTTGGACTGCTGATCTTATTGCTGTGCAGGGCGATCCCAGAGAGGACGTTGCGGCGATGAGAAAAGTGAGTTGGGTGATTAAGGATGGACAGATCTGGAAGCGTGAGGGTGATGCTGTGGGAATGCTGTGACAATTCACGATCGAGCATCTGGAGCCCGAACGCGATCATTGCCTGGCGTGTCGGACACATATTAGAAGCGGGCACAAACCACAACTTACGCGTTCGTCCGATATGACTGCATTCGGCAAGGGCGATGCTACCATACCAGTCTCTGCGGCCCCTCTGCTGCAAATTCGTAGTGGTACTCGTATCCACCGGACTTACCCGTCATCTTACAGGCACTCAGGTGTTCAACCCTAGCTCTTCAGATCTACCTAGATTGCGTGGGCGAATGCGAACAGTGCTCGTTCTCCTAGCCATGAGGTGCCGTTCTCCGTCGGGGATGGACAGACTTCACCCCTTCTCCATGGTATTCTTCCTTGGGGTGAGTTGGTAGTGGCCGTAGCGCCATCAGGTGCTTGTTGGACATGTTAGATAGAGGAATGGTAAAGCAATCGAAACAACTCAAAAGCTCCTTCGAGATTCGTCATCGAGTGCACTTCAGATTTGGGATCAATTGGCCTTAGGATCCATTGGCCTTGAGTTGAAAGTAGATATGAACCTGGCGCGAAGCACCTACCTCCGTCGTAGTGTCTTGTAGCGCGAAGCGGTCTGACGCTTGGTCTTCTACTCTCACTTCCCGCATACTTGCCTTCAGGAGTTTTGGTCACTCAGACTCGTGACCTCTACATCGATTGTACGCGCGGCCAAGATGATGTTGCACTCGACACCGCGTCTGATGCGTCCTATACAGAATCCAATAGTGCGATATGTCGAACTGCTTGGAAATGTGCTTCTCGCAGAGATACGGACATATGGAGGTGTACTCTCGTAGACAGTCCACTCAAGAGCCTTCGAGTCCACTAACATCCTCTGACAGTACATGGGCACATAGTTCCACTATCCGCTGCCCGCGGCAGAACCGTCCCCTCTTGCGCTGCCCCGTCTGAGCGTGATACCTGCCAGCTCTTCTTCGAAGGCCTGACGCCGCTGAATTCATGCAAGCCACCTTATGATATATGAGCAGGATACCCGTGCATATACAACCCGCTACAACAACTTATCGGCAACATTCCAACGGCTTACTTCAATCGGACAGATGTCCGAAAAGCAATTCACGCCCCGGAAGACTTCTTCCACGATGTAAGCAGCATATATCTGTATCTCGCTAGGCACCAAACGCCCTCGCTCGGCGAAGACTCTCGGTAACCAATGAAGGTCCATGTATGAAGTTGATGTTGCCCTTACCTAGTCTAATTCTTCTGTCGTCGTGTGGCTCTATAGCTGTGGCAGGCCTGGCTCGGGCACAACTTACCTATCAATCATCTTGTCTGCCAGTGCCGCGATAGATTGAAGTCGTGTTACAACGTGTTCGCCTGGCAGTCGTACATGCTCTTACATGTGGCGAGGAGTCCGACTGCATGTGGCGAGGAGTCTAGGTATCCGATCAACCGTGCAGTATTTCGTGCTTGAGTACTTCAATGCGAGTCCCCTCACTTTATACACTCATGGTATTTGAGTCGCCGTGTGCATTCGTAAACGCGACCAAATCGAAGAGTGCTACAATTCACGGTAAGGATACGATCTCCATATCACGTGTATAAATACAAGAGCAATGTGTAGGAATGTCGTGATCTTGTGAGAAGAGATCTTTCGCGCCTCACGCTACGCTGCTTGAGCCTCATGGTCCCCTGCATCTGGCAGTCATGTGGCAGTTCACGGGTGGGAGCAGATAGCGAATAGAGGGATCGCCCAGCACACTCAGTCCGTATAGCATTGTTCTCGCTCCAATATAACAGCGTCAATCCATGTGCCATGGTGCTCCTTTTACCCTACTAAAGTCCTTCTCATCAACGAGGATGCTTGCTGGCCAACCTTGCATTCATACCAACAATACACCTGACCAGATCCCAATCACCATTGTCGCCGACCCAATCACAGACGACTACACCGGCCGACCCATCCCCTCTGTTCTCCTTGTCATGATTCATCGCCAAGTGTCCAATGACGGCAGGATTGACTTTTGCAGCAACACGATCAGGCCAGCACCCAACCTTCCAGAAATTGCTCGCGGAAAGGAAGTTGAGGTACAGCGGACCTCCCCTCGCCTCGTTGATGTTGCACTCTTCTCCACTCGACCGGTCCAGCTGCTCGCAACAAACGCGGATCTTCTGATCGATGTTTTCGGTCTCCAGGACCTCGCAGAAATCTTGAACACAGACATCCCCGTGCCTGTCATTAGGGGTGTTATAGGCCCAATTCTCGGCGTCTAGGTACAGGCCGCGACCGTCCCACTCGCCTCGCAGACGATCATCAAGAGCAAAGCGACGCATTACCATGATCTTCCCGCGAACTTCACCTAGAGTTGGTAGGCGTGGCTCGGTGAACCATTTGTCGTCCCCGGGCCGAGCATAGTGATCTTTGAGGATCATTGACAGTTGAGCATCGTTGTGTGTGCCTGGTCCTTCAAGCTTGATGGACATTATGACCGTCTCGGAGGGGTTGGCATCAAGGAAGGAGCGAGTTTCGTTGACCAGGTCACGGAGATATTTGTTGCCAGTCAGAGAGATGGGAAAGACTCCGTGGACAAGGATGAGGTTGTCCCTCCCCGGGTCGTCGGGATACTCGGGCTGCACCCGAATGTCGAAGAAACGGACACCATTATCGAGCTGGGCCCGAATACCCACTGCTTGACAGCGAACGGATGGCAAAGCTTTATGGCAGGTAGGAGAATTGTGAGTGCCTGGAATGGACAAAGCAGATAGTGGTGTTCGATCGTTGAGATGCAGCATCCACGAGTTCAAGTCCGAGGATGAATATACTGCCAGGAAGGACTGGGCTGGTATGTATATTCCGGTGAACTGCTTGTGGGCATCGCCACCGAGAGGAACGAAGGTGGCGGATGAATGCGAGGGTGTCGGTGCATCAATACGGTATCGTTGACCATCATTCTCGAAGGTCAGACGAGTGATCTCATCAGGTCCTCTCTCGGTAGGCCTAATGTCGGTGTTTGTGGTAGTAAAAGGTTCTATCCTAACATTGACATCCTCTCTAGCAAATGACTCCGCGTTGTCGGCCAATTGACGATTCGTTGGACTAGGGATGGCTCCATTTGTTGCATTTGACACAAAGGTCGTGATATTACGGGTGAAG
Organism: Elsinoe perseae; assembly: GCA_029448695.1. Taxonomy (NCBI): domain Eukaryota; kingdom Fungi; phylum Ascomycota; class Dothideomycetes; order Myriangiales; family Elsinoaceae; genus Elsinoe; species Elsinoe perseae. The sequence continues at coordinate 724,055 of JARDAA010000123.1, forward strand.
TTTCCAATTCCTTGTGGAGCTGCTGCCAAAGGATTGGGAGAAGCGTATCTCTCTACTAATTTGAGCTCCAATGGCGAGTCGGTGAAATTGCGAATCTTCAATGGCTCAGACATTGTGGGTAATGATGCTGGTAGTGCTGCTTTACGTGAGGAAGATGAAAAGATACCCATGAGAGGCAGCCAGTGACACCAATGCCAAAGATGCCGGGATGCTCCTCGATCTGGACCCTGAGGCTCTTCTACTGTTTCTGATGTCGATCGGAACACGTCGTTGGTCGTGTTTGTGATTGGTGGTTTCAAGAAGACGGAAGAGGGAAATGCAGAGTTGGCAGTTCACGGTCACCTCTCGCCGTCCTGTGGCCGCGTTGCCTCTTCTACACACATCACGACTGTGCCGACATGGCGTAAATGTCTATACGGAATGTTACAGCACCTAGGATTGCGATCTCACTCTGCCCTCTGTCCGATGCCAGCCACTGACTGAACCCTTTCCCAACGACAAGAGTATCGTACAATTCGATCCCTATTTGCGTGAAGAAGAAGTACAACAATTCCAACAAGTGTACAATACCGAGCCCATAATCCAAATGTCCCAAATAGGTAGGCTGTATCTCAAGCCTTCGGAATCGAAAAGGAGTCATGTTCCAGACTCATCTGTTTACTGCCCAAATCCTGCGCCATTGCCTCCAAAGCTGCCCCTGTTCTTCCCACCCCATCCTCCGCCCGTGCCAGACCCCCTACCACCTCCAGTGCCACTTCCTGAGCCAGAACTAGTACCTGTACCTGCACCTGCACCAGCACTTGTGCCTGCGCCAGCACCTGTCGTTCCGTCCAGCGGCGCGGGGATTGTGTCGGTAGGGCTGCCACCGTCGGACCCGAATCCATTACCCGGGTTGAGTCGATCAGCCTCCTGGTCAGTGACGACACAGCATCTATTAGACGAGGGACCGGGGCAAGAGCCGGAAGTGAATGTACCGGGGCAGGTAGTGAGGCAGGCGGAGTTGGTGTTCAAACCAGCGCAATCGTTCTTGATGCAGCATTGCACGTTGGAGGAGGCGCCAGGGCAGCCGCCTGCTATCGACTGACCACCAGCAGAAGAGCAAGATGAGGTAGTGAGGCAGAATCCTTTACCCGTTTAGGATTGTCATTTTGTTCACAAGGAAAATTGGACGTACCCGATAGATCAGCTGGTTGGACAGCACCAGTGGTGGGGCCGGGAACAGAGCATGGCTGGTTAAGCATCTCATTGCCGACTTCACCACCACCTTGACCGCCTCCTTGTCCACCGTCCTGGCCATCGCCTTGACCTCCGCCCTGATTGCCACCGGATCCTCCACCAACACGTCCACCGCCAAATCCTCCTCCACCAAAGCCGCCACGGCCGAATCCGAACCCGCTGCCACTGCCACCAGAGCGACGGGAGCCAAACCCTTGACCAAAGCCACCGCCCATGCCGGGGAAGGTAGCAACAGCAGAGGTGGCCGAAATGGCAAGAAGGAAGAGAGTCGTCTTCATCTTGGTCAATTTGAATGAGAGTTGATAGAAGTGAGTGAAATGGTAGTGACCTGCACCGGGAAAGTAAGAGTGACCTGCACTGATTACGAAAGAAGGATGGTAGTATGGGATGTGCCTGCTGGACTGATTTCTATTTTGCAGGATGAGATGGATGTACTTATACCATCTTGCCTACCGCGTACGACAGTGAATGGATGTGTATCTTCGATGATGGTGACTACATCGTTCCACTCACCTGTGCAATCTCGATTATGGTGGTCCAGCGAGGTCGATATGTTGCATAGACATTTTCAACGATGGATGCCGGTGATCTCGATGCCATCACCGAGACATTACTGCAGGAGGAGGCAAAACGGGCTGCAACAAGTCTTGGTATTCGCCTTGCAGCCACGGGCGGTGCAAGTTCGACGGTACGAACAACCTCCAACATCGTCATGGGAACATGCTGAATGTACTTCTCGGAGCGGTAAGTTGAGAGGTGAGACGGAGGAGGTGTGGTGTTGAAACGGACCATGCGTTCAATGCGGACTGAAACCTGGTCATGCACGAGGTGGTATGCAGATATCAGAGCCGTGTACTTGTCGATCACCGGCATGATAGTATGCTCTAGCAGAGTGATATGGCCGATCAAGATCGTCCCGCGACATGCTGGGCGAGCTGATAGGCCACCTTTGACATGAATAAACTCGAGGCTCGCCGAAGATGAGGTGAATCGCGGAGTCCCCACGATCTGATCTAGAGATCCAACAGCTAGAAGGATTACTATTTGTAAAGCGGAAACCCATCCGGGATAGCTTGTGTTGGTGCCAACGATTTCTGGAAGCGCTTTGGGAACTCCTGCAGGCAGCCTGATCGTTTCGCCGTGGAGCAGCTGGACGATGGTAGTCCGCTCCTGGGCAAAGGGAGCGATGACAGGTCTTGACCTACATCAACGGCTTGATCTCGTTCCCCTTCATCTGATCGACCGGCTCGGGTTATGATCTGGCCCGCATGTTGGTCCGCTCTTTTCAGGAAGTAGAGGATGTTTCAGCAGCACATTGAAACACTTTGAAGAAGCCCCTGACGACGTCATGGGCTTGTCGATATCAATGGCTTTCCCATCGTTCTCCATATACTTTGCCGTTCCGTATTAAGGGTTGACGGTTCATGCCAAAGTATCCGATGGTCGATGATGGACATCGTGTCTCAAAGGACTACTCCTCGAGGTGAAGGCGTCGGTGGCTCCTGTCAGAGTGAGTGGCGCTGCTTGCCACGGTTCATTGACATGTCTGAAGCGCCATGATCGTCATTTTGCATCAAAGCTTCTCTGGGAAAAGAAATCATCTGACAGCTGGATTGTGGTGGATGCAAGTAACGAAAAGCTTGACAAGCGGGAATGGCATGGTTCCGGTCGACCAAGGCGACGATTATGAAAGACGAGGCTGAGGGTTTCATGTCAAGCCTCCATGTCATCGGCACAGAAAATAAACGCCCACATTAGTCTCTTCACTTCCAGATAGTGGAGCATGTTGGTATGTGCCGGTACTGAACGTTCAATGAATCACAATTACGTTGTAGCAACATGAAAGCACGAGGCGCAGTCCGTTATTGTAAATTCTTCACACAGTGCTTGCACCTGTCCGCGCCTCGAAATGGAGGCGACCTCACTTGGGCTTTCCTGCAGGGAGCCTGCACCCGTTGCGACGACTGGTGATCAAGCACCATCTTCGATTGGTCTCTTAAACCACAGTATACCTCCCGCCGACCTTGCTAGGCTCTGCACCGTCCGTGGCCACGGCCCCGTTCAACAACCTCCTCAGCTCCCGCACAGCACTAATGACTTGTGGTTCCGTGTCGCCCTCGATCAAGACGTTCATCTTCGGCAAATCGCCCACGCCCGGCTCCTCACCCGGCTTGTAGTATCTTCCCTTGGTTGTTATACTGACGCCCGTGCTCTCCAGAATCTTCGCGACATTTGTCCTGTTTGTGACAGCCCATCTTGCCTTCTGGGGGAAGTCATTGATCTCGAGTTTGTAATGGAACTCGCCTGCATCCGGGCCGCGATTGTCGATGCTGGCTCCTGCGCGAGCAGTTCCATGAGCACCGAGACGGGAGTTAATGAGTGCTGCGGCGGCGGCAGCACGATCCAGACGGGACCCGCCAGTGTTAGCAGGTAGAGAGATCTTTTCGGTACGTTCAACCTTGATCTCAGAGTTGACGTCGACGATGCCTTGATCAACCTTCGGCATTGCTGCAGGCTGTTCCTCGTTCTTGGCGTAGACCTTGATCTCGTCCTCGTGAGGTGGCTCCTTCTCCTTTTCCTTCTTCTTGTCCTCTTCTTCCTCGTCGGCCTCGCCTTCAGTACGGAACGCGCGGCGTTGACGAGCAAGTTCAGCATCGTGCTGAGCCTGGATACGCTCGAGACCGTGCCCACCAAAACCTCCGTAGCGTTTGGCCGTGCCTTCCTTAATTCTGGCTTCGAAATCGTCTGCCATCTTTTGAAGCTCGTCCGGAACGGGAGTCTCGGACTGTTTGAGAGCTTTGACAATGTCGAGTGAGAATCGATCTTGTTCAGGAGTGATAAATGTGACCGCAGTGCCGAGATTGCCTGCTCGCCCTGTACGTCCTGCACGATGTACATAGTCCTCGAGATGGCTGGGCACGTCAAAGTTGACAACCAGGGTGAGCTGTTTGACATCGAGACCACGCGCGGCGACGGAGGTGGCAATCATTATGGGCACATTGCCGGCCTTGAAATCGTCCAGTGCTTGATCGCGATCAACTTGTTCTCTTCCACCATGAACCGATACGCACGGGTAGCCCACTCTCTGTAATTTGCCGAGAAGTACGTCCGCAGTCTCCTGCCGTTCGACGAAAACCAGACAGCGCTTGTCATCGTCCGATTGAAATTCGTTTCCAATCAGCTCAAGCAGGCGGCTCATCTTGTCTTCTTCCTTGACGACCTTCACGATCTGAGTGATTTCCTTCGGCACTGTGCTGCGGCCTCCGACGGTGATCTGAACTGCAGACTTGAGTTCTTTTCTGGCAAGACCCTCCATCTTGCGAGGGAAGGTGGCCGAAAATAGTACACACTGCTTGTCGGGGCGAACATTGCTGAGGATCTTCTGAACCTGGGGCTCGAAACCCATATCGAACATGCGGTCTGCTTCATCCATGACTACGTATGTTACGCGGCGTAAATTGATGACTCGTCCCGAGTTGGCGGCAAGAAGATCGATGAGGCGGCCAGGGGTGCTAACAACAATCTCTGCACCACGCTTGAGCTCAGCAATTTGTTCGGTGATAGGAGCACCCCCATAGGCGCAGCAAGCTCTTAGCTTGAGTGCCTTGAGATACGGTTTGCATTCCTTGTGAATCTGCGTGGCAAGCTCTCGTGTCGGGGCTAGGATCAGACCGATCGGTCCCTCCATGTTTTCGAGGGGACGCTGGTCTTTAATGTGGCGGAACATGGGCAGGAGGAAGGCGACTGTCTTTCCCGAACCGGTCTTTGCCACGCCGATGACATCCCGACCGCTCATGATTGCTGGGACGGCTTGAGCCTGGATGCAGGTCGGCTTCTCGAATCCGAGGCCGCGAATGATATCAAGTACCTGTGAGCCTAAACCGAGTTGTGCGAATTTCTGGACGGGTTTTGGTACATTTGCACCTTGAACCTTGATGTCGTCAAGCTCGAAGCGAAGCGACTTTGCCTCTTCCTCAGTCATGTCGTGCAATTCCTGGGGCTCCGTATAGAAGTCTTTTCGGAAGTCTTCATACTCGATCTTCTTATGGTCCACGACGGGGACCTCTTTTTTCTTTTTCTTTGCCTTAACATCTATCGCATCGTCGTCACCCACAGCATCCATGATGCCATCCTCGTCGAACCCAAGTTCTTGCTCGAGCAGACGGTTGGCGCGGCGGGTTGATTTTTTCTGAGGTGCGTCATCCAATTCTAGCATGTATGCATCTAGCGGGTCGACTTCCTCCTCGTCATCGTTGGTCATGTGTATATCACCATTCGTAGGAGCCACAGTGCTGGCAGCTTCCATGGCTTCGGCAGCACGGCGTTCGGCGGCGGCACGAGCAGCGGCTACAGCTGCTTCGTCCTCATTAAACTCTTCGTCCAACTCACCGTGATCTTGATCGTCCTCCTGTTCCTCCATAACAGCATCATCGGCAGCTTCTGCCATTGGTATCCTTGCCAACTTGCGCTTATTCGCATTGTCATCGTCCATGTCGATAGCAGGCCCCGACTGACTCGGACTGGCGCCGTCTTCAGTTTTGGTAACGCCGAAACCGGCCGAAATGGCTTTGGAGGCCGACTTCGTGGACTTCAAGGACGAGCCTGGGCAATCAGAGATGAAATCTGGGCAAGTGAAGGAAAGCATACCAATTGTCCCATTTGTGGTTGGCTTTCTCTCGGCGATACTGTTCGCTCCGACATCCCCGTCCAGAGCTTTGCCATTCAACTTCGCCCGCGCTCGGTTCGCGATGGCCTTAGGATTGAACTTGCCGACAAATGGCTTTGACGGTTCGGGAGAATGTGCAGCAGAACCCTCACGAGTCTTCGGTGTTTGGGGAGAAGGGATGTGGGCTGGAGAACGTGCGTCAGTGCCTGAGGACGCTGGACGACCTGCTAGCTCAGCTTCCTTTTTCTTCTTCCATTCGGCCAACTTCTTTTGACGCTCCAATAGTTTAGTTTTTCTGTCCCGTTCTTCTTTCTCAGCCTTCTCCTTGGCCTCGCGCTCTTCCCGGACTATCCTGTCCCTGTTGGACTCTGGTGGCGGGCCACGCTGTGCCACCGTCAATGGGGATTTCGAGGGCTGATTTCTATTGTTGGAACGAACCTCGTTGTTGTCTCGCCGGTCTCTATCGGTGCCTCGACGATCCCTGATGTCGGGCTCGCGTCTGGGTTCTACGCTTTCGCTGCGTCGTACTCTTTTACGTTCGCGCGACTCTGAGCGGTCTCGATAGCTGCGTTCATCTCTCAGTCTCTCGCGACTGCGGTCGCGGCCGTGACGCTCACGTTCTCGGTAACGGTCTGGTGATCTTTCGCGCTTTCTGTCTCTAGATCTGTCGCGACGGGGTGGGCTATCATCCCGCGACAGACGGCCTGAGCGATCTTCGTCGCGGCTACGGTACAAGTCGTCGCGCTGAGTCATGGTAAGCGCAGGTTTGGGGGCAACGGTGAGGACACGCACCGGAGGGGAAAGGCGACGAGGATCTCGTCTGCTATCTCTGTGATCACGACGGTCATAGTCGCGACGATCGCGACGGTAGTCGTCACGCCTCGCAGGCGAGCGATTGCGCCGCATGCTGTCCAGTGTTACTTGGTACGCTTGGTGTTTGCTAAGGGGGCTTGTTGTACAAGTGGGTACTCTGAAGCTATGTCACAAGAAGACCAATGTGACGAACAAACACGGAAAGATGAGCAGAGCTCGAGGACGGCGGAGAACGTATAGTGCTAGCCTGGAGGTTGTTTGAACACATAATAAATTGAAGATTGAGCTTCACGAAGAGCTCTGGAATTCTCCGCCAGCCGACTTCAGATACGCCATGCCATTTGTGGCTTGGTCTCCGTCGACTAGCTTCCCGCTCGAACTTCCGTCTCTCTCGCGACGCACGGACTCTTTTGGATGACCAGCCACGCGACACGGAGAGACTAAAGCTTGGATAGCTGTGTCAACGGCCAACCCACCAGGTTTTGAGCGCTTTCCACTACAACAGACATACTCGGCTACTCTACATAGAGATTTCAAGCTTATCACAGTACGCATTGGACCCTACGTGCCGGTCATGCTGACAGTCCGTCTTCCACTCCGTTTGGCAGCCCAGACGCGTCTCTGTGGTCATGTCATCTCCCGATCACTCCTTAGCAGGCGCGTCCTGCTCCCTGCGCGAGGGTATGCGACTCCAGCAAAGCCCAAGAAAGGGTCTATCGGCGAGACAGCAAAGCGTGGACGAGCACCCAAAGCGGCAGCGATCAAGAAGGCAACTAAAACGACAAGTACTCGCAAGCCAGCAGCAAAGAAGACCTCTACCGCCAAAGCACCGTCAAAGACAGCCGTAGCCAAAGCAGCCTCGCAACAGCGCGCCGCTGATCGCGCGGCGAAGAGCAAGGTGAAAAAGGCAGAGGCAGCCGCCAAGAAGAGGGAAACGGAGAAGAGGCGCAAGGATGCAGCAAAGGCAAAGGAGAAGGCAAGGGCGCCAGCGCAGAAGATCAAGTTGCTGAAGGAGCAGGCCCTTTCTCCGCCAGTCAGGCCGTCCAGCTCTGCGTGGTTGGTGTACTGGCAAGCAGCGATCAGGCAAAACCCAGAAAAGGTCAAGGGAACGGGCGCGATGATCAAGTACCTAAAGGAAGCCAAGCGAGATTTCGAGCAGCTATCATCGTCCGAGAAGGAGAGCTATACGCGGCGGGCGAATGAAGAGAAGGAGCAGAAGCAGAGGGAGTACTCGGCCTGGGTGTCAGGCAAGTCGGCGGAGGACATCAGGCTGGCGAACCAGGCAAGGAGCAAGTTGAGAGTGCTCAAGGTGAAGGGGTACAACGACATCAAGGATGATAGGCAATTGAAGAAGCCCATGCCGCCGTACATCAGGTTCGCGGCCGAGCGGGCAGACAGTGGGCAGCACTCAGGAACTATAGTGGAGCAGGCAAGGGAAAGTGCGAGAGTATGGAGGGGTCTCAGCCAAAGCCAGAAGCAGGTAAGATATCCTTGTTTGAATTTTCTTGATTATGATACTAATATAGAGACAGGACTACGTCGATGCGTTCGAGCGCGAGACTGAGCAATACAAGAGGGAGTACGAAAGGTTGTACGGGCACGCTCCTCCTGTCAGTGCAAAGGAGAAGAAGGCAGCCAAGTGGTAGACAGTCAACGGGACAAGCTGGTCTGGTGATGGCGTTTGAGCGTGTACAGATCTAGAGACAGGCGGTATACCACGTTCGCAAGTTCATGTCTGCCGTAGATTTGGTGGAGAGGAGGGCTGCTTTTCTTTTTCTTCCTGAATGACTTGAATGGCGTCTGGTGGTCGATTTGTCGAGCAGGTCTTCGACGATGAATCAACGGACATGTAGTCACTGTCAATCACATAATTATTCAACAAACATGAACGATGATTATGCTTGACATTGCGCGGTATTTCTACTGGATTGTCAATGCAAGTGGCGTCAGCGGTCATTGATCCAGCTGTCGTGAAGGGTGCGATGCTTTTGGCACGAATATTGAATCTGCCATACATTCATTCGTAATGCGTGAATCGTGAGTCTATGAAGCGTCAGTGCAAGTCTAGGGCGATAATGACCAAGAGAACACACCTGTGCGTGCATGTCATGAGGGCGACAGCTTCTTCTGGCCCTTCCAGTAAGCGTCGAAAGAGTCCTTGTCATCAAGCATCCATGTCGAGTGATTACATGATCGCATGTGCTTGTCCATCTCCGCCTGCCTGCCATCGCGGTAGGCACATTGAAAGTCCATATGACTCGGGCATAGGACGCCCTGTTGATGCTGCTTCCTCTTGTGGGATGACATGTTGGACGAGTCATCACACGCGTAGTCGCACTCGGGACATTTGAAATGCTTTTGCTTCTTGTGAACGGCATTGATATGTGTCTTGAGCTGATTCTGGGTGGTGAAGACCTTGCCACAGTCTTCGCAGGTGAATTCTTTGGGGTTGTGACGCGCCTTGTGGACCTTGAGCTGAGCCTTTGTGGCATGTACACTGCCGCATCCAGGATAGTCACATTCGAAAGCCTTTTTCCCGGAATGGACATAGTAATGCCGTTTGAGTTTGTGAAGGTGATCATCTGAGAAGGGCTCAGGTGGTGGGACATACGTGAGACCCAAAGCGCGGGCCTCCTTCTCCTTCTGGATGTGCTCGTTGGACTTTTTGGTGATTTTTTTGACACAACCCTCCCATTGACAGACGTACCTGTTGTTGAATTTGACAAGATGGTTCTTCTCGATATGTTCTTGGAGGGTATCTTCGTCCTTGAACGCGCCAGCCAGGCATCCCTTGACCTTGCACACGTGTTGCGAGGCGTAGTTGGGATCTGGCTGGGAGTACTGGTTGTTCCCAACATACTGTGGTGTCGGATACGAGGTGCTGGGATAGGATGATGTGTCGTATGTTTGGGGCGTTTGGGCAAAGAACGGAGTGAATTGCCTTCCCATGAATTGCGTACTGAATGTCGAATTCAGAGGATCCATCATGAAGTTGTCGAACGTCGACGGCGGTAGCTGAGGGGTCCTGGCGTCTGATGTTGCCGGCGAGGACATGCAATCCAAGCAATTGTCGAGTCCATGGTAGTTGCACCAATCGTTGCAGTCGTCAAAACAAGCCGTGGAAGGATCGGCACATGCGTCGAGACTGTCTGCATTGCAGAACTGGTCAGAACAGCTCATGCCGCAATGGGCGTCGGTACAAGCGGTGCTGCAGACGTCAGTGCAGACCGGCTCTGTACAATGAGGGTCGTCACACTCTGCTCCGTCGTGGACTGGTTCCGGACACTCTTCGCAAGGCTGTTTGCAAACGTCGGTACAAAAGTCGTGGCAGAAGTCGTCCCAGCAGAGACTGTCCTCGGGGCAAGGTTGATCGCAGCAGACGACACTGTGGGGATGAGATGTCTTTGCGCGTTTCGCGGGAGGCTCATCCAGAGGAAGATTGGGATCCCAGAGATCGAGAAACAAGGGATCTGTAGAGTCCATGTTGGTGGAAGAACGAGAGTCCAAGTCCCTTGACTGGAGGCTCTTGCGTATCCGAGGGGGCGCTTTAGAGTGGGATGCCATGGTTTCTGGTGTGGTGAAAGGTGGTGAGAGACCATCACTCTACCCTGATGTCCTCTACGGTGCACGAGAAGGGAGAGGATGCAGCGGGGTGTGAAGAAATGTTTATGCCGAGTTTCCCCGAGTCATGATTGGTTGAATGGGATTAGAGGAAGATCTGCTTCGGGAAGGACAATAGCATCAAATGTGGTTCAGATGGACTTTTCGTGAGAGGACTTAGATAGTGGTGCGAAATCTCCGGGTGCCACTTACTCGCGTGGCCATGTACGCAGTGGCTGCCGTATCACGTGGGTGTGCTTTGTGTGCAAAAAGCCATTGCTCGTGGACCTCATCTCGACCGATTCCCCGGAAGACAAAAGCTTAGTCAGCATCTCGTGCGGCTCAAGCGCGTGTCTGGTTGTGCTCGGCGTGAAACGATGCCAAACCCTATTGCCGACCCTGTGGCAGATTATGTCTACCTATCAGGTTGGTTGCCTTACTTTGACGGTCCTACACCTGAGCAAAGCGCGCTTCTGCACTGTCTCTCTCACAATCCTCGGAGTCACATATCTTGCTCCTTCGTTCCGATATGGGCAATTGCTTCGGCAAGACCAAAAGCTCGACCAACTTCCAGGGTGAGGGTAGGACCCTCGGTGGCCCCGCTCCGACCAACGCTCCAGTCGCCTCGTCGTCAGCCAAAGTGCCCGCCGCTGCATCTGGAGGTCAAACGTTGGGGACTGGCGGTGGAGATGGTGACCCCAAATCAGCTGCAGCAAGAGCAGCAGAGGTGCGATCGTCCCGCCATGCTGGTCCAGCCGCAGCGACGGCATACCTTTGAATCTCCAGGACTGACCGGACCAGGCACGTAAGCAATCGGCACAAGGGCAGGGCGAGCTAGGGAAGCAACTGGATGCGCAGAAGAAGTTGACGAATGCGGATACGCTGGCACAGGTGAGCAGGGAGAACAGGGCGGCCAGAGATATGGATGCCGGGCACGATGCCAGGGCGCATAATTAATGACGACCGACATGATGAATGATGAGCGTTTTGGATACCAAGAGATACCCGCCCAATGAGTAGGATGACCGCAAGACGTCTACGTGAAGAAGGATCACCAGCATTGCTGAGCTAGAATTTACTAGACGAGGTTGTTGCGACGCTGCGATTCTGAGTAGTATGACCATCACAGATTACTATGAAGTTGATATATGCTCGACCTTACCTATCAAACAAGATCAAACTACTGTGTGTACCCATGTCAAAATTGCAAAGCAGGTATGAAGCATATGAAGTCGTGGTATTGCTGTGTCACAACGAAAATGCCGCTACACCTTATACACGGTCGTACCTCAAACGCTTCACGTGGACATCGCACTTTGAGAGGCCGCCAATCCCTACGTCCCAAGTGCACCCACCGAAACCACGTTATCCTTCCCTACTATCAGCCTTCACGATCTTGAAAGGACAACGCAAACTTGCGAACAATCGAAAAGACATTGTATCTGAGTCAGGACGTCGCGAGTGAGACACAGTCCGACCCCACTCCATTCGACCTCCGCTGCTCTTGCGCATGGTAGAGGCGACATTTCACAGGTTCCAGTACTCCATCAATGTCAAGGCAGTCGTTGTTCTCCTCAACTACTTCCGCCACCCCAGACGCCTCATGATATGAGGCCCGGGCGATCAGTGCCCTCCCCGCCACCTAGACATGCATCTCATCTGGTATCTGCTATATCCATTCAGAGGGTATGATCCCATCTTCCACAGTCTATTGAGTCTTCTCAGTCCTAAATTCCCACCAGCACCCTTGATCCGCCCAAGTTCCGCCATGAAAATCCAATCCGCAGAGCCTTCTATCGCCACGGCGCCCTTACTGCTCGGTATTGGCTCCCGGCCATGTTGGCGAGTGTCACCATCGGCGTCATTTTGTCATACCCGACTGTCTTCATGTCCGACTTCCCTTCCGGAGCAGCTAGTGGACTCCCTCACCACGTCTGGACTGGTTCGATCTCTTTCGAGTCTCGCACAGAGAAGCAGCCCGACCTCGAAATGCGTCAGGTCTGGCTCCAAGGCGACTATATGCAGGCGCTTAACAAATCCTTGATCAGACAGGCATTCGACCTTGAACGACTGCTATTACAGGACGAAAGGGACGGTCTTGCTGATAATCCGCGCTCATCCGCGTGGGGGATACAGTCTCCCTCTGTCTACTGGAACCATTCCCCCGATAACTTTGAAGCAGACGTGGACCCCATCAGGACTTTACGCACTCACGAGCAAAACCTATCCTTGCTTGATTTTGAGCTCCAACCTCTGTCAGCTTTCGCTGGCAAGAAACATCATGCCGGAAAGCTGACCGCTGCTGATGCTTTGATCATTACTTTGGTCAACCGGCAGAACGCTAGTATAGGCGACGTATGGCAACGCAATTTGGCAGAGCTATCCGCCAACTCCCCTTCGCAATGGTCTTTCGGGAAGTCGACTGGCCACAGCAGCATATACGAGTACAAGTTCCAGCCCTTTAGTATCAGACAATATTGGGCTCTGATTGGGGCGTACCTCTGCATGGTCCTGTACGTCGCCATTAGCTTGAGAAGACTTAAAGCCTTTCGCAGCAGATCCGGTCTCGTTGTCACTGCTATCACGCAGATGACCACTTCCATTCTAGCCAGCTTCACCATCTGCGGCTTGCTCAGGATCAATCTAGACCAAATTCCGCAGGAGGCATATCCCTTTGTTGTCCTGGCTATTGGGCTGGAGAACATTTTCCGCCTCATCAATGCTGTCCTTGCATATCCTGCAGAGATGGCAACCGTTCAGAGAATCGCCAACGGCGTCGCCGATATAGGGGCCTCATCATTGGTCTCCGCTGTTCAGAATCTGGCACTGCTCTGGACACTCTCCCTCTTCGTCTCCCCCGGTGTGGCGGCGTTCTGCGTTTTTGCATCGATTGCTCTCCTATTCGATTTCTTCTTTCTCATCACATTTTTCCTTGCCGTACTCAACGTCGACATCAAACGTCTAGAGCTTCAAGACTCTCTCACCAGGTCAAAAAGTAACGCCTTTGCAGCGGCTCCTCCAAAGTCTCCTTCGCCGAAGAAGCCTTCTGGTAGGCAGTCATGGGTCGATGCACTGTTCCGGGGCAGACTTCCCTTCAGTACCCGCATGGCTGGATCGGTTATTACAGTCACGTTTGTGATGGCCCTCAACTGGCACTTCTCAGACCATACAATGTCTGCCTTACGGACGAGCCCCTGGTCCTCACCTGTCGGAAAGAAGTACCTACCAACGTTTGGATCCGAGCAAGTCATTGCTGCCACCAACGAAACAGTCGGCTCCTCCAATTCTTGGATACGATCGACATCTCCGACCAGCGACGCCGCCGCGCAGTTCATGCATGTAATCAGGCCAGGTATCCAATCCTTCACAGCCAGGATTTATGATCCACTGGTTGTGGTGTCCAGTCAAGCTGATCGCACGGGTATCCCAACACATCAACAAACTTTCTTGCATGCCTTAAGAGACCTTGCTATCCGCCATTTCTATCCCTTCGCTTTGGCTGTGGTGTTCATGATCGCTTTCACAACCGTATTGATGAACTTCTTGCTTTGGGATGAGAGGATCGAGACACCAGAAATTGAGCTGAACACCATGGAGGAAGGACCGCTTTCAACCTCGACTGTTGAGACTGATCACAGCCTTGATATCGTTCATTTGGCTACGAGCCACTGCGAACAACTCGTATCAGTCGGCCTCGACAAGACCGTTTTCGTTACCATCAAAGATCGCATAAATCTGAACTACAAAAAGACGATGCTGAATCGTGGTCAAGACATGAGTGCGACGTCACCAATCGATCTTTGCATCACTGACCCAAAATCTGATGACTTGGCTTTGCTTGATCGGAGCGGATTGATCTACTTCGGGAAGACAGCAGACAGGGAGCTTTCGCGGGCCGTCAGCATCGATGTCAACATGATGACGAGAACGATCATTCTCTGCGAATTTATGGGCGTAGCACAAGACAATTCCAACGAGCTCCTCCTTCTCTTCAATGATGGTACTCTTCGCGCAATCTCAGAGGAGAAGGCAGTCTCCAGTGAAGGGCTCGTTGTCGATGAAGGAGAGATTACAGCCGCCGCGATACTGCGAGGCCAATCCGGATCGGCCACTCTGACGGTCTTGACCGCCCTAGGCTCCGTCTTCAGCTATTCGAGAAACGCAAATAGTGATAAGTGGGTGCCATGTACTATCACTGATGACACACAACGACCAAGTGTTGCTGCACCAGTTATACACGAATCTTGGCTCCACCCTGTCCCAGAGCTAGGTGTTGTACTACTGTGTACACCCGATGAGGCATTTCCGATCGATCCCTTGACACTCCGCTCATACTCGGCTTTCGCGCTGTCAGATGCAGTGCGCCAGTCGGTGCGTGTCATGCACTCAGGTCCAGGTCGATGTATTGAATGTGCATCACCTACCATCTCTCAACTTACACTGGCATATATCAGCAAGAGTACCTCCGATCTAAATCTCTTATCCTACTCGCAATCAGCTACATCCTCAAGGAATCAAGAAAGACCGACCTCAATCACAATTTGCTTGTCCACAGACAGCGAGTGCCGCACCATTTCAGCGCTCCCACCATTTGAATCTCGACTTACCTCGCCAGGTGTATGGGAGGTAACAGACAATATGTGCATAGCCGGAGTCCGCCGTGTGAGCCACCACGCCCTGCCACAACTTGCACCATCTCGGTCCGCCATATCCTCCGCAACCAAGACTCGGCCACCTGTCAGCCATGGTGAGTCGCCTCTTCGTCGACGGCGACGCATCTCTGCCAGTGAACATGCATCTGAACGCGGCGAGGAATGGGAGGCATACATGTATACCCATCGAGGCAAACTCTTCACGACCTCTATCAAAGACCTTGGCGGTGATCTTGATAGCGCTCTGTGGGCCGACATACCCGGCCCCGTCGCGAAAATTTCACGCGATAGTATTGGTGTGGCCATCGGCAATTCTATAGTGGTCGTCAAAGTCAACGAGAACCCCGATCTCATCGGCGGGACTGCGACTAAGGAGCGACCGCAAAGTGGCGTACTGGACCGACCTGTAGATGGCGGAAGAGAGGGATCGGGCATAGGCACTGGCTCGATAGGCGTCAGAAGGAGCGCGAGTCGTTCAAAGAGGGGAGGAGGGCTTGGTATGACGAGGGGAAAGAGAAAGGAGTAGCGGGCTACTCTATATACATGTGATATTAGTGTACTATATTCTGCAACAGCATCTTGTCATCGTGAGGCAGAACGAACGAATGATTCTAGTGAGGAAATTCGTCTTGGGTATCTGGGAAAGTGTCTATAAATCACGCCGTCGTAAGTCATGAGCCTCTGCGATCTCCCGAGTCTACTGCATCTGATTCATCGGAGCTACTGCGCCAGACTCTCGACCACCTGTCTCGCCAGCGCCGGGTCCACCATTTCACCGTGGTTCCAGAATCTTATCTCCTGACCGCTTGACAGCTGCTGATCCTGTATGCGCTGCGACCCGTTCTGCCGCACCTGACCGTCGTCCTGTCCGTCTGTTTGTCCATACTCTTCTGGTAAAACCATCCCTGCGATGAACCTCAAGTCCCACGATCGCCAGGCCTCTCCAACATCGTCGTCACTCAGCTGTAATCTCTGTATCGCCTCTTGCCGGCGTAGATCGGAAGCTTGCAGCCATCCCGCCACCTCCTTCAAGAACTTGTCTTTATCTTTCTCCTTATCTTTGCCTTCCTCTTGGTCTGCATCCCGTGCAAAGCTAGCCAGCAACTCGCGTTCCGCAGCAGAGAAGGGCTCGATCTCCGTCACCCTCCGACCTTGCACCTTGACGATGGCCAATGAGTCATCCGATCGAGCGATAGTGCGAGGCACAAGCTGACGCATTCGAAGCAACATCCCAGCCAGGTGGCTGAACGTCGCGGCTTGAGATACATAGTGTCTTGGCGGCTTGCTCAGCGGCCACTCATCTCCAGCAGCCACCATGTCATTCTGAAATTGTGTCTCCTCTCGTGTATTCCCGTCAGCATAGACGTGCTGCCTGATGTCAAAGCGGCGAAACAGCAGGGACATACGTTCAACACAATTGAGAAGGAGTAGCGTGACCAGGTAAGTTGTAAGGGGTGTGGAGGTCGTACGGGCGAGCAGACGGCGTTCAAGTTCATTAGCAACGTGTTTGAAAGTTTGGCCCGCGAATCGCTCGATGGCGTCAAGTGTCTGGGCCTGTAGAACGGCATGGTCAGGACGTGACGGGGGAAGGAGATGAGGGGTCTCGGTGCGTCCGTCGTCGTTCGGTAGAATGTATGTCATTTTCCATTCGAGGTCCTGCGGAGCACAGAGAACCGTGGTCGCAGCATGAAGGCGAAGGATGCGTGTGACAAGGAGATCTGCCGGTTGTGAATTGAGCTGAGAAATGGTTGACATAAGGAGTGGATGAGCCTCGAAGGAGTGCAGGACTGGAAGTGCCGAAGAAAGATATGCATCGACGGATGAAATGGCCTCCTCAGTTTCGACCTTTACGCCGAACGAGGTAGTATTGAGGTCCATGACATTTCGGCCATCTGGCAAAGGAGAGCCGATTTGCAAGACAGAAAAAGAGATAGGTACCTCAGCGGAAGCGATTGTAACCTCGATCCGACCATAAGCTGGAGACATAGGCTGTTTACCAGCCAGTCGAGCGTATGCGGTACTGCCTTGAGCGAAGAAGTATGGCGTATTGTACAGCGAGAATTCGTCAGCCACACGTGTGCGCACACATGTCGTGCGCCATAGACGTGGACTACCAATAGAGCGGCATGTCGAACAAGGAGTATCCCCGGAGCAAGGTTTCTTCAGCATGCGGCAACGAAGACAAGCGCCCAGCTTGCGAATACCACCAACCTCTTTGCGACGTTCAGAAGTGAATTTGTTGCGCTTTTGTCGCTTTGAAGGCCGCGACAAGAGCCCATAGCCTCTCATGGATGTGGTCTCCATGGACTCATTTGCGGGAAATTGGAAGTCATAATCAGTTTCTCCGATAGCGGCACTTACAGGCGCAGGAGAAGCTGACTGGGCTGAGATTTGGTCCTGCAAAGCGGGATCGAGATTGGACGCACGCCTATGGCCGTCCGGAGCATGTGCACCCGGAGCTTGAAAAGCTCGATAATCTTCCCGATCACCAAACTCTTCTCCAGACCTGTCGGCGCGAGTCTGATCGTTCAACGACGCCTGCAATTCGGTCGCAGCAGTAGCAGTCTGCATAAGCTGAGAAGATGCCCCATTCATATCTTCAGCTCTTGTATTGGACTGATACTGTGCATTTGCATCTTGGCTCGGTTGAACTGCTTCATTGTTCAGCTGCTGCTGAAGCTGTATCATCCACGGGTCCATCTCTTGCGAAGTCTCATGCTGACTGTGCTGCTCCTGAGATGGCATGGCCGCGACTTCAGCGAGCGTATCAAGTGCAGACGGTTCCCTGTTCAGCGTCGTCACTGAGGGTTGTATCGGCAGAGGTGCCGACGGTGCTGGAGGGGCGACGAACGGCAAACCCTGGTCCTGAGAGAAAGACTGCTGATTCCGGGGGACATCTTGCCCGAGTCTCTGGGCTATCTTTTTGGCGTCTATCTGCCCTTGTGCAAACGCGAGCGCTCTCGCCTTGTCGTAATCCGTGACATTTGGACATTTTTCGAAGAGGTGCCTATTCATGCCATCTGGACGACCTTTGGGGAACTACAATCCGTCAGTGACCATATTTCCACACCTAGGATGCATGATACGAACAAACATGCCACACTTTTTGCAGGTATGCTCATATCTATTGCTCTGGTCGTCCAGTTTCGCGCCTCGCTCGAAAAATTCCTGGATGAGGAGATTTGGCTTGCGGCCCATGATGGCGGTATTGACGAGGACTGCGCCACGAGCTGTGGGTCAGCACCCAGCAAAGGGGCGACTAGCAGACGAGAGAAGATGGTAAAGACACGTTCCAGTGAGGGTGAATGCTTGAGTTCTGCCAGTCTCACCGCCTGAAGACGAGGATTGAGGTCATTGCAACAGAAATCGTGGATGCGGCTCGATCCCACGGACCGTCCCGTCTCGCCGATCGTGGCCGAAGGGGGAGGACGTCAGAGTCATTGTTGATGTTGGATCGGAGTTATTGAGAACTGAATACATGTTTGCTGAATTTACGTGCACTAGGACAGTCTGTCTACTACCCGTGCGCACGTTTAGAGACCAACAATCCAAAAGCACGTTCTCACAAGAGCCGTTCCTGTGTAAGCGCTTAGCGTGATGCTCGGAAAGACGAGCACTACGACAATCATAGAGGTCGAGGCCGGGGTGGCAATGATAGCGTGAAGTACGAAGAAGATAATTTGACCCATTCTCCCGAAGATGAGCCCAGCTCCACAGTGGACAACCTCACTTTCACTAGCGACGCATCGCAGCCGGATGGGACCATGCATAAGTTCAGGCCCGATGATGATGAGTCTGGTGGTGGCAACGATGAGCCCACTGATAGTAGCGATGACAATGCAGCGTCTGTCACAGCCGATGGCCGATTCTCAGTCAGAACCAAAGATGGCTCTTCTGACGACGATGCTGATTCTTCCGGCGAAGGCGAGACTATCAGCATCACACGTGGAGGCAAGTCATGATCGAGTGGTGCAGACTCGTCCTGGGCGACGATGTCAGATATTCGACCTCTGACAACAAGGCCACTAGGCAGCGAGTCTCGGGATCTATTCGCGCCACAACAGCCGTAAATCGTACAAAACTAGCTTCTGAATTCAAAGCGACTACTACTCCCACAACGCATGATGGTCAGAAGGGTAAGGGTAAGAGTGTCAGGGGAAAGGGCAGGGGAAAGGGTGCTAGTGGCAAAGGAAAGACCAAAAGACAACAGAGGGAAAAGGACAGGAAGATCACTGTCAGCCAGGTTGAGCAGGCTGTGCTCCGCTTGGCACAACACCATCCTGTGTAGGTCGTCTGTGCTCATTATACCGCGAGCGACACGTTCCTGTATATTACAATGACTGCTCTGACCACGGAGAACGCCACCTTTCCTCTCGTGACGGAAACAATCACTTACACCAATACCCATCTGACGAAAACGATTACAGTGGGCGAGACCACTGCGACAGCTTTGTACAGTAGACATATCTCGTGCGTAGGAGCAGAGACGGATCTCTAGTTTGAATAGCTATACTTTACCTTCTCGAGAAGGATCATAAGTGCACCAGCTGGGTCAGGAACAATGAAGGCTGAATAGCTGGTCAGAACCGATGCTTGATACAACTACAGCGTCTATGTGCGTGATGTAAATTGTCCAGGAGCTGTCTTCATGACAGACATGCCACAATCCCAGTAATGGTAGAAAGGGTACCAGCAGGTTCCATGACCAACACAGTCTTCACCCCAATCTCTTTGGCAGGATAATCGTTGCCACCTGGAAAAATTGCATCGCCGATGAACAGCATCTGTTCAAGTGATATTCCGCTAGTTGCGCTGAGCCTCTTCAAACCATATCCCTTGTCGACACCTTTCCTGGTAATGTCGATCGAGGTTGCACCGCCCATGTTGATGGAGAGATCAGGGAGTCGCTTCGACAAATCAGCCTGGATGATCTTGCGTTTGGCAAAGTCCGGATCCCAGATCGATTTGGCAGAAACAGGAGCCTGCTGTCCAAGGGCAGAAAAGGTGATCTGGCTGCCACGATCTTCTATCCTCTCGCCCCAAGTTTGTTCGGGTACGAATCCAGTGGCGGCAAGCGATGCATCAAATGCTTCGAGAATCTTCTTCTTCTCTTCATCCGCAAAGAGGTCAGCGTATATAATCTCCCATTCCGCACCCTTATGGGTGTAGAGCTTGGTACCGGTTGTAGGCATCATCCACAACTTGGTCAGATCTGCGCGAGCGGGTAGACGGCTGGCGATTTGTTTTTGGAACTGAGGCCAGTCACCACCAGATATGATGGCGACGTGGGCGACGTTCAGGAGGTCGGCCAATGCATTGCACATGACATCCTCAAGAGCTTGTTTGCTTTCCGCTAATGTGCCATCAAGGTCGAATGCTACGAGTTTGATCATGATGGAGGCGACCGAGGCAAATTTTGAGGAACTTGTAAATCAATGTTTTTGGGCACTTATGAGGGCGAGTCAATGCAACGAGGTATAGTAAGCTGGGTCAGAGGCTTTCCCGCGGAATTGCCAAAAACAGGTCGGGGCAAAATGGCGCCCTGCACGACAGCAAGGGCACAATTTTCGTTTACGATACATCGGACATATTTCCAGTCGAGGTCACTTACAACATGCACTTCAGATCATATTGGTAAAGATGGATTGTGATGTGTCTTGTTTGCTTGTGTCCATGATCTTCACTAAAGTCTCCCACTGCTCTGCATCGGGAACACGGTGCTTCTGACAGTGGATTACTATTATTGACAGCTTTTGATCACTCTCCACATTGACTCAGTATTGATCCAATTCGTGATGCTGCGAATACTTGATGTGTGACCCAACTACTAGTCCTCTCGGAAGGACAATAGCATGTGAGATCTGACCTCATTGATAGACCAGTCTGCACTCAGTATCTCACATACCACTAGCCTGCCACGAGGTCGTTCGCCAGATATGGAAATATCCCCATGTCTGTATTGCGAAGATTGTCCTTGATTTCCAGCCTAATGATTGCATCCTTACTGTCAATGACACTACCCAGTACTCTGGTCCCAACGTTTATCTCCACCTCTCTTGTCGTCCATTGTCTTTTGTTTTCAGCAGATTCGTCTTCAGAGTCCCATTCCTCAAGCTCGATACTCTCAATCATGCCAGATCTGGCGGGATCTTGCTCACCAGTCTCCCATATCACTCTGAGTTTAGACGGCGGCAGTGCATAGCGCCTGGCGAGGTGTGAGATGGCAGCATATAGCGAGAAGCTGTGAGGAATCTCAACAGACTCCATGGAGCTCCTGTCTGGGAGGTGAAAATGGTCGGGATGATACTGCCGCCCGTCCGCAAAATAGACATGAAGTCGGACGATTCGAGCAGCTATACTATTAGGGTCTGGTGTATCTTCTATATTCCCACGCTGGCTTCCGATATCAGGAGCTCCATATTCTTCGCAGAGTGCATTGTAGCGCGGATGGCGGGCAACGATATCCGGATATGCTTCGGGCCTAGCAGATGAAAGCTCTTGGGCGATTAAGGAAAGATAGAATGTTTCGGACTCGATACGATCCTTGCTCTTGATGGTTGAGTGATTCAAGGACTGCAGAGCCGGTATACGAGCGATCACAAGCAGGGATACCTCCGCCGCAGTGAGGAATTTGCCATCTGATCGGTTCGAAGATGTGTATACAGGGTTGTTAGAAATGCGGAGATGCGTCAAACCGGGAGAGGCTGTGAGAAGCCCATCAATGAAGGCAAGATCCTTGACGTTGTTGTGGGATATATCCATCTCGCGAAGCGATGGTAGCGCTATAGACTGATGGGGATCAAGTTCGTCAGGGGCCCAGACTGTTGCAATCGCGTTATGCTTCAGGACCAGGCGCTGTAGCTTGGATGCCGAGTGCAAGAGAGGTCGCAGTGCCGACAGATACTTCAATGAGTTTCCGCTGAGGTCGAGGGTCTCTATTGTGGTTGGAAGGACTACATCCAGGTGACGAGCGAGTGAATTTGAAGCGACGTTCAGATCTCGTACTTTGGGAAATGCTAACAGGATGTTGCGAAGCTGGCAGGCGTCAAAGACGAACTTTCGTCATAACCGGACCACTCACCTCGTCTGGTAAAAGAAGCATACCCTCTAAGTTCAAGCTGCGGATCTGGATGAATTGTCGTCTATCCGAGTATGAACTGAGCCGATTGCCCCTGTCACTGTCAGTTCCTGCGATGTGGATTGGCTGTAGACATGGCAGACTCTAACGACAAAGATTTGAGATGTTCACTCCCCTCGATGATATTACCCACCTCACTGAGAGACTCGAAGAGGTTATAGCCCAGATACAGGTCGCTTGTCTTAGGACAGATCGAAGCCAACAGTGTTTCTGGTTCATGCTTTGGACCAGTTAAGCATTGGCTGTCCAGAACAGCGACCTTGAGGTCATGGAGCTTGCTTTGTCGGGTGGATATCTTATCGTAGCCCTTTTCCTCTACGACTTTACTGTTGAATGATATGTTTGTGGCGAAATCGATCTCACCCGACGCATACTTGCGTTCGATAGCAGTGTGCACTGTTTGGGGGGAGCTCGTTGTGGTCGGGTGTTTAAGAAAAGAAGCACACTTTGCGGCTGGATTTCTGCCTGCAAAATCAGAGAGAGCGGGGGCTGAATGTTACATGTAGTAATCCTACATGTGAAGTACCTTTCGCCTTCGAATTGACCATCATGCTTTCCACGACCTGGAAGATCCCATTCGACCCCCGTGAACTTGCCAGACTTCCCGCGTACAGAGCCGACATATCGCACAGTACAAAGCTCGCCTTTGATGCTCAGCCGCTCTTCAATATGTCTCGACATGGTCTACGGATAGCTCCTGAGTACCTGGATGAAAACATGAACAGTCGCTGCCACCTAATAAATATGCAAGGCAGGCAAAGGTCGGCGCAACGGTCCGCCTTACCGGCCGTCACCATTCATGCTCTCCAGGATTTCTTGTCATACCCTCCACTTCCTTTACACTAACTGGTCGGTTGGTCTCCTGAAAACTATTCATCACCTATTCGCAGCCCGAGATGGACTACCAAAACCGAGCTGGATCGAAATTCGGTGGCGGTGGTGTCGCTTCACAGTCGGCCACGAACGCAGACCGCCGTGAACGTCTCCGCAAACTCGCCCTCGAAACAATCGACCTCGATAAAGACCCATATATTTTCAAGAATCACGTCGGCGCCTTCGAATGTCGTCTTTGCTTGACAGTCCACCAAAATGATGGGTCGTACTTGGCACATACCCAAGGGCGCAAGCATCAGCAAAATCTTGCCCGCAGAGCAGCGAGGGAAGCACAGCTGGGAAAGGAGCAGCAAGCAGTGCCGGGCATCACCCAAGTACAGGTCAAGAAAAATACTGTCAAGATTGGCAGACCGGGGTACAACATCACCAAGACACGGGATTCCACCAGCAGGCAGTATGGGCTTTACTTTCAGATCATGTTGCCAGAGATCACACCAGGAGTGGTACCCAGGGTCAGATTCATGAGCGCCTACGAGCAGAAGAAAGAGGATCCGGACAAAGGTTACCAGTACTTTTTGGTTTCTGCCGAGCCGTACGACATCTGCGCATTTAAAGTGCAGTCGAGGGAAATTGACAGAAGAGAGGGCAAATACTTCACCTGGTTTGACGAGGACAGCAAGATCTTCCATGTGCAGATCACCTTCAAGAGCGACAGAGATGAGAGATTCAGCGGTGTTCCAGGTCTCGCGCCGGGAGTGTCGCGTAGATGAGGAGGCTTTGCTATCGCGATTACATCCACTAGCAGTATGACCCAATAACTCAGTGACGATGGAAAGTTTTGGGAGATTGAAAGACGGCTGCACTGCTCGGTACATGTACTTCTACGACACTTGCAGATCCTGCTCAGAGCCGTCAATGCCGAAATTGCGAGTGAACCATCAGGCGCAGCTATGAGTCGAAATGGGATCCTCCCTCCACGGTCACACCGGCAATACGGCCGTCAAGAAACTCCTTGGCCATGTCGCCAAATGGCATCCACTCAACACCTTCATGGCTGTTGATGTACTCTATCAGTCTGACACTGTCAGCTAAAAACTGATGTCACGAATGAAATGATGCTCACCGTTCATGCATCAAGATCACCTGTCCCTTCCCACTGACTTGTGGATGTATCGATATCGGAAACACGAACTCGTCGTATTCTCGATAGGCAAAGTCCCATTGGTCCTTCCAGAGCGCCTCCACAGTGCGGGTGTCGACAAATCCATGGGTTCCAGCCACACCTGGGCTCGGCTGCAAGGGCGGCCAGTCATCGACATGCCAGTTCGCCGGAATTTCGACCACTTTGCTCGGCTTCAAGTGTCCCATCGGATGCATCCAGCTTTCGGCATTCTGGCTTATATCTGTTTCAACCCAGGCTTGTGAATTATCTGGAGCGTAGTACATCTGATAGTCATGGTGCATGAATGAATGGTCATAGACGATCCCCAACTCTTCCAACATAGGAATCAATTCTCGTGTTGTACTCCAGGCCGGGGCTGTGTAACCTCGCGGCTTCTTTCCTGTGAAGCTAGTAAGACTATCGAGGCTTCGGACTAGCACATCTTGTTGCTGTTGCCTTGACAGCGTGGAGATATGCTCATGGGTGTATCCATGGAGTCCGATCTCGTGGCCTGCATCGCGGACTTTCGCTAGCTGCTTGTGGAAAGACTCCAAGGTGTGAGCCGGCGTAAAGAATGTGGCAAGGATATCGTACTTGTCGAAGAGACGGAGAAGACGATCAATGCCGACAGTGGCTCCAAAGATACCCCTTGACACGTTGGTAGGGTTTGCGGGTGCGCCAGTGCGTGTATTCAACCAGCCCGATACAGCATCCACATCCACTTACCCAGGTCAGCTTGGATGCTGCGGTCTTGGGCTCACCTAAAGCTCATACCCCCATAGCCTACCAGAACCCGCTTCTTTGGCATGTCCGTATCCCTCAGAGGTACGTGTCTGCCACAAGATTGTATTGAGAGCAGAAGG
The DNA here is from genome assembly GCA_029448695.1 of Elsinoe perseae. Classification (NCBI taxonomy): domain Eukaryota; kingdom Fungi; phylum Ascomycota; class Dothideomycetes; order Myriangiales; family Elsinoaceae; genus Elsinoe; species Elsinoe perseae. Next base: position 749,019 of record JARDAA010000123.1, read on the forward strand.
ACGAGAGTCTTTTACAGAGGTCTCCGAAAGGTAGACAAGCTACAAGCTAAAGTACTGTTCGAAGTAATAAATGCTGATCGGCATTACCCCTCATTCCTCTTATGTCACCCTATCCATGATGCTCGGTGTCCGTAGTACCGACCGACATCGATGCAGTGTGAAGTGGCTGATCATGCGCTTGACATGACATGGCAGCTCTGGCATCGAGAACTCTGAACACGGCGAGGCATCGTGCCCTTACTCTTGCTGTGTTCTGCACCTCTGTGAAGCCCGCGCGGGAATATGCAGCGTTCGTCCGTAATTCAAGGGAGACTTGAGTGATTGTATCCCGTACAGTTTCGAAGAACAGAGTATGGATGAAGCTACATTGTTGAACTTATGTTATAATATCAAACTTTTGTGAAGGAGCTGCATGTGATGACGGAAACCCTCTGCAAGCACTTTACGCGCGTGTCAGACGCGTTGCGGGGCAGCCACGATTTCTCAATCGCGAGCATCTTCGCATCTTAGAACTACGATATTGATCAATATAACCTGTGCATTCTGCCTCCTCCATAATCATCGGACACGCTGTGTATCGTGACATTCTGTCTCTGATACCGAGTGCTAATTAACATAATACCTGAGGTGCAGCCTCAAGACTCACTTCAGCAATTATGCCACCACGAAAATCGAACGTGTCGGTCACCGCGAATGGAGAAGGAGAAGTCGGCACGCCCGGTAGCAATGCAAAGTCACGAGATAGAGATGGGTTGAGCGTGGAGGTGAGTCAAGATGGCTGAGCATAACGAATTCTAGCTAATCAAATGGACAGGAATTGAATTTGCCACGAACAATGGTGCAGAGACTCGCCAAAGGTGTACTTCCATCGAACACTCAAATACAGAAAGATGCACTCCTGGCAATATCGAAGAGCGCGACAGTCTTTGTCAACTTCCTCGCATCACAGTGCGTGTCGTCGATCTTTTTCAAATCGGGAAGCACATGCTGATCGTGTATTGTTAGGGCGAGCGAGAGTGCTTCAATATCGGGCAAGAAGACCATCATGCCCCACGACGTATATGCAGCACTCCAAGAGAACGAGTTCGATCCATTTCTTGGGAAGGTCAAGGAGGAGACAATAAGTACGTTTTTGTATCCCCCCACGCACGACGCACGATGTATGTAAGCCGTCCTGAGAATGTTGACTAATATCATCAAGAATATAATGAGATCCAGTGCGACAAGCGTAATACCTATCGGAGGACCAAAGCTGCAGAGAAGAAGGCCGCGGTGGGAGGCGGCATACCTGGCGGCGATGTAATGGATGAGGACATCCAGATCAAGGCAAACGGGATCGACGGCACGATTGACGATGAAACAGAGCCGCCATCCAAGAAGATTCGACGAGAAGATGGCGATGGTGTTGAAGATGTACCTGACGACGAGATCGATCTCGAAGAACCTGACGAAGACGTGGGGGATGAGGCCGATAGCGCAGAAGAGGTGGAAGACGAGGTCGAGGAGGATGAAGCCGATGAGGTCGACGAAGTGGATGAAGACGAAGAGGCAAGAGCGAATGGCATACGGGACGAGGCTCTAGACGAGCCCGACAGCGATTGATATTGCAGTGATGAAATATCCGTGATATCTTAGTCTCCCTGCCCAAACGCCTCGCTAATGACAGACCCCAGCCATGCAATGTGGTGCAATTCAACGACTGCTCATTCCCTCTTGTAATACCTAATGTTGAATACAACGACCTCTCACCGAAGGCGACCACGTCACGTTTCGCGACTAGCAATGACAGCAGCTTCACTATCAGCCATCTCGAACGGATCCCCATAGCGGTCTGCGACGTTAGTGTCCGATCCTGTCTTCTTGCTGACCCTACTCACTGCCGATCTTCCTGTCCTTGTGCAGAATCGCACTCCATGCTCTCTCCGCCTCCTCAATCGCACGCTTGTTCTTCCAGCTGTAGCCCGGCTCGTCCTCAGTTCTGACCCAGGTGTAACCGCTTGGTTGATGCGTCTTGATCTCTTGAGGCTCCAGCTCCTTGGCAGTCCCTGCGGCGCCGGAACGTGTCATTGGATGTGAGGGATCTGCGTGACTGTCCAATGTTGAGAGAGGACGTTTGCCATTCACATTGGCGTGTGGGGAAGGCAGCGGTGCTGTTTGAGAGGATGGTGGAGATAAGTCGCTGAATCCTGACGATGGGTTCGGAGTAGTAACTTTAGGGTCCATGACAAGTGTCGCAAGACTTGAGATGGAATCGAGTGAACTATTTGCGATCTCGTCAACGCTGAGTATACCGCGCCTGTCAAATGCAACGACCTAGAGGTATTGATGAGCATATGTGAAGCTCTGATAGCCGCCGTAGCCGCACCTAGAAGCCGCGCTTCCGCGGGGAAAGGTGGAGGTGGACTTGTTTAATTACTTATCGTGTCTGCTTTTCAACAGGCACGATCAGGTCATGGATGATTTCTAGTTCGCGACAGCGTATCGATGACTCAGATACTCATTCCACCATGAGCAAAATTCCGGACGCGTGGGACGATGACTGGGTCAGCGTCGCAGATGTATATTCACTACGCCCAAAGGCATGATTCATATTCTGACCTGCACTAGAACCAGCCAGGTCGAACAGTGAATACGCCACAAGTTCTTTCGAAATCGCAGCGTAGAGCTGAACACGTCGAAGCGAACAAGAGGCTGTGGGACGCTGCTGAGCAGCCAGAGCGATTTCACTACCTCGACTCAAAGTCCAACGTCACTCTGAAGGACGAATTCAAGCCTCAGGTCAAAGTACTCAGCCGAAAGCCGTCTCCCCAGGTGGCGAGCGCAACGAATGGCGTCAAAGGTATAGCTCGGGATGACGAAGATAGCGAGGAGGAGGAGAGAAAACGCGCAGCAGAGTCACTAGCAGAGAGGCAGAAGCGAGCTGCCTTGGAGCGGGAGGAAAAGCAGAGGAAGTACGCAGAAGCAAGGGAACGGATAATGGGATCTTCGAGCGCCGAGACTGCATCCAAAACTGGACCCAGTAAATCACGACAATCTTCAAGAAGGGGACGGGGAAATAGTGGCAGAGGTAGTCACCCTGGCACACCTGTGGAGCGATCTCCAACTCGCGCGCATTCGCAGACTAATCAACTCTTCGACCCCGGATATTCTTCCAAGAACCCCAGTGGTGCGGGCAGAGCAAGCACACCAGCCGGTGAACAACCCATTCGCATGCCCAGAGGGCCTGACGCATCCGGTCGCGGAGGTTTCGCAGCACGTGGCAGAGGCGGCTAAAGAACCGTACCCACGCGTGCAAGCGAATTATATATTCAGATTTGACCTATTCTATTGCAGCAATGCCAACAGACACTAAAAAGTCTCGGGCTCATTGCCTGCCTGGTTTAGCTGGTAAAGCTTGGTTGGCGGCCATTCACCAGCATCGAACTCGCATTCGAATCTGTGGACTCCCGACTCAACCGTCGTAAACGGCTCCTCAGGCTTTGTGACATCCCTCGAGATCTCGCTTGGCAGTGTCACTTGCGCCGACGAGTTGGGTGGTATTGTCAGGGTCATCTCGAACCTTCCACCTTCCCACTTCCATTCATTATGGATCAAGCCGTACGGACCGTCGAAGCTGACCTTTGCTGAGGTCAGAGTCCCACCAGGTACCGGACGGACCTTAACGACTTTCCAGCCTGGCTTGAGAGGCGATATTCCTCCGACCGTAGTGTGCAGCCAGTCCGCCACGGCTCCGAGAGCATAGTGGTTGAAACTCGTCATCTCACCTGGATTGATCTTGCCATTAGGCAGCATACTATCCCATCTCTCCCAGATGGTCGTTGAGCCCATCGTCACAGGGTACATCCAGGACGGGCAAGTCTTTTCAAGCAGCATGCGGTAGGCCAGCTGGGGCTGGGCTGTGGTGGTGAGCGCATGCGTGATTACCGGCGTACCCGCAAAACCCGTGGCAATGTGGAATTTAGCGTATCGAACAAGCTTCCGCAAGCTCGCAGCGGCGACCTTGACTTGCTCGTTGGTTTCATAGAGACCATACTGAACGGCCAACGAGATGCCGGTCTGGGTGTTGGACATCAGGTTTCCATGCGGAGAGATATACTTGTACCGAAATGCTTTTCGGAGATTCTCCGCGTCCTGCCAGTACTTTTGTGCAAGATCAGTCCGGCCAATGGTCTTGCAGGTCTGTGCAAAAACTTCAGTAACCTTTACGAGATACGCGTCTGCCACTAGCACGTCATCGGTGCGACCAGAGCCTGGGGCGTCCGGTGGCGCTGCTGGGTCCAGCCAGTCCGAGAGCTGCCAGAGGTCTCGCACCCATAAGCCGTCATCGTCGCGGGCCACTGCTTGATCTAGATAAGCCTGACCTGAAGGAAGTTGGCGAGCTAGCAGATCCTTGTCGGAACTGTATCGGTATAGGTCGTTGGGAGTGAGCACTGTCACATCATCCCATACTGCTTGAGGAGCCAGTGGCCAATTTTTGGGCAAAACGTCTGGACAGACGAGTTGAGGGATTCCACCTTTGCCTTCTTCGAGTTGCTCAGCCGCAAGATCCTCCAACCAGTTACCGAGAAAACCAATTGTGTCATAGAGGAAAGACGCTGTGGGGGTGAAGACTTGGATGTCACCAGTCCAACCAAGTCGCTCGTCTCGTTGGGGGCAATCAGTGGGAATGCTGAAAAAGTTGCCTCGCATGGACCAAACGACGTTTTTGTGCAGTTGGTCGACAAGGTTGTTGGAGGACTCAAAATGACCTCTTCTTTTCATGTCGGAGTGGGCGACTAGAGCGACAATATCATCTGCTTTGAGCTCACCAGGCCAGCCATCAACCTGCATGTAACGGAACCCATGGAATGTGAAGTTCGGACTCCAGTCCCTAATCTCCTCGCCGGAACCCAATAGCTCATCCTGATTCCGTGCACGTCTTAGTGGTCGAATTCCAAACTCGCCATCTTCCATGACCTCGGCATGCCGAAGCACCAGTTTCTCACCCTTTCCCAGCTTGACACTTTTGATTTGGGCCTTGCCTACCAGGTTCTGGCCAAAGTCAACCACAGTCTTGCCGCTGGATGTTTTAAAGATCTCCTTCGGTTGGAGCACTTCAGTGACTCGCACAGGGGCTGCGTCGCCGCTAACGAGCTTCGCCTTGGTGAACTCTACCAGCTTGACACCACCCCAGTCGCCCCGACCATTCTTCCACTGCGTGTCTTGAGAGGCATCGTAAACTTCGCCATCATATATCTCAGACTTTCGGATCGCACTAGCGCTAGCTTGCCAGCTTTCGTCGGTAATTACAACCTGATCATCTGCTTCGAGCTGTGCTAGGACTGCAATCTCCTTGCCATATATGAAGCGCTTACCCCCTCCAAAACCCAGACGACCAGCATACCAACCTTCGGCCCCTTCGATGGCAATGATATTCTCTCCCTGCCTTAGTAGAGGCGTCACATCATACGTTCTGTAATTTAGCCGGTGGCTGTAGGCTGTCCAGCCTGGAGCCATGAGCTCGTCGCTTGCTGATCGACCATTGACGAAGATGTTGTACACGCCATATCCTGTGGAGTATATTCGGCCCTTCTCTGGTGTGGATGAGAGTTGGAAGTTCTTAACAAAGCGCACAGGTTGGAGAGACCCATTATCCGACAAGCTGGGAGACGTTGAAGAAGCAATAAAGTTCGCTTTCCAATCCGAATGGGAGAGTAGACCTGCTTCATAGATGGAAGGGGGTGACCAGTCAGTGCTGATCGATGAAGCGTGGGATCGGACTCGGACCGTGGCGGTTGCTCGTGAAGTCAAAGACGATGAGGGCCAAGGTACCAGAACAGACTCAGAGGAGTCAATAGAATGCACTTTGCCATCGATCTCAATGTCGTACTTGGTCTGATTATACGACTCTACCGTCTCTTGATCTGCTGAGAACTTCCACGATATCCTTGGAGCACTGTATCCTGCTCCAAGGCCGTTGTGGTGGTGCTCGAAAGTAGGAGCAGACAGCTTCGGTGCAGACATGACGATTCACTGTTGATTGACAGAGTTCGGATGCAAGTTTTAGATTGTATGAGGCACAATAACCTGCAGCTCGACGATGTAAAGTCAGGCCTCTCATGGATAAAGGCCACTTTCGCAGCGCGGACTGTGGATAGTCTGCAATAGAGCATTCAAGCGTGCTCGGAGTCTCCTATCCCGAGACATCTGCGGTCAAATCTTGGCTGCAGACCGCACGTAGTGTGGCGCGGGGCAGTGGCCGCCGAAAGCCGCCGCTTCTCCTCTTCAGCTTTGTCTCATGTGCATCTCCATTCAATGGATAGGATCTTCCCCACCGCATGTTATTCGCTACCTGATTTGACATCTGAGGATACTGGTGCGGAGTCTGGGGTGAGATGTTGCGGGGATCTGTGCATGAATCACGCGGCAACAGGTGAGGCCTATCCAGCAGACGTGGTAGTAGTATATCTTCTCCTTCAGAACCTTCAAATAGAGCTGTCCTGCCCATCGACAATCTGCCCTTCTGCCCTAACCAATAGAAGGATAATGGCAGGGAACAAGTGGTTGATTTACGGTATAGCTTCGATAGCAGCGCTCGGCGGCTTCATCTATGGCGTTGATTCAGGTATCATTGCAACGACACTTGGCCATGATACATTCAAGGCTTGTCTCCTGATTCTGTCGGTGACAAAGAGTACTGATGGCAACAGGTGTATATGTTCGGCCCTGCACGCGCAAACGCTTCCCTGACTGGGGGTAAGACTTCCTCGAAACGTAGACGTCTGCCAAGCTGACCACTAATCCAGCAATCGTGAGCGTGTACAATGCTGGTCAAGCGGTTGGTGGTCTTATGACCGGCTGGTGTGCCGATGTCTTCTCTCGCCGATGGACAATTGTGTGTAGATCACCAGCGATTTGTTCACCGACGCTGATCGTATCTCAGTTCTTATCAGGTGTCCTGGCCATCCTTGGAGCAGCGCTGCAAGCTGGTGCAGCGAACGTGGAGATGCTGATCGTCGGCCGTCTCATTGCTGGCATAGGTTGCGGGATCATCCTGTGTGAGTCAGAGTATAAGTCCAATCTGGGTGGAATTAATGATGCCAGCTGGTGTGCCTGTATACTTGGCTGAGATTACGCCGCCAAAGCAGCGAGGATTCGTGGTCGGACTACAAGGAGTTGCAATCAGCATGTGCGTGTCCTAACATACTGCAAAAGCGTCCTTCGCTTGTCAACGTACAGCGTCGAAGCTGACGATCTTGTAGAGGTTTCATGGCCGCAAACTGGATAGGTTACGGAGGAGCATATGCAATCGGTGACGCTCAATGGAGGATACCCTTGGCTATGCAGATTCCAGGACCAATTGCCTTGGTGGTCGGATGTTTCTTCATACCGTACAGTCCCAGATGGCTAACTCAAAAGGAACGTTACGAGGAGGCCCAAAAAGGTTTGGAAAAAGAGCTCTGTATGTTATTGTTCATGCTGACGGTGCACAGTCCTCGAGAGACTTCACGGTAGGGGAAACGATGATCTGGTACAACAAGAGATGATACAGATTCGAAGTCAAATCGCTTTTGAGAACTCGCAAGAGAAACCTGGTTGGATGCCAGCCATGATTCGTTTATTCTCCCGTCGCTACCTCCGCCGTACCATGACGGCTACATTCATCATCACCATGGGTCAACTAAGCGGATCGTCGGTCATACAAAACTATCAGAATATCTTCTATGCCACAGTCGGCTTTGTTGGACGCACATCGCTATTGATATCGGGGGTTTATGGCTTCATGGGGTTTTTCGGAGAGGTCTTCTACTCCTTTGTTGTTGCCGACAAGTGGCCACGAACCACAACTCTCTGGTCTGGATCCTTGGTCCTCAGCACACTAATTGCAATCTGCATGGGCTTGAGCGCACAATTTGGTACACGCGGGAGCAACCCGAATGGCTCTCGAGCTGCCATCGCCTTCATCTTCATCTACTCCTTTTCGTACGCTGTGTTCTTCAACTCGATGATCTACGTTGTACCGTCAGAGCTGTTTCCTTACTCGTTGCGAGCCAAAGGTTTAGCATTTGCGGTCTTTATCAAGGCCATCGCAGCAATCGTACTTTCTCAGATCACACCAGTTGCTATTCAGGAGGTTAGCTGGAGATACTATTCGCTCTTCATTGCCACCAACGCCTTTGCCGCGGTCATCTACTTCTTCTTTCTACCGGAGACTGGTCACAAAAGTCTAGAGGAAATTGCTGAGCTGTTCGGCGACACGTTAGCAACGGAGCACATCGGAGAAATCGACGTAAACGAGAAAGTGAGGCTGAGCATTGAAAGAAATGAGGGGATCGATATCTCCGCTAAGCAGTCCCGAGGCGTAGACGGAGTGTAGCGTTGACAATACTACCACAGGTCCACATTATTGTCGTTTCCAAGCACTCCAGGTCACGGGGCGGTCATACAGTGAGACAGATAGTATAGTATTCGGGATGATGCTGGTCTGCTAAGCTGAGCATGACTAGCGTCGCGTTCGGAACGCGGCACCGAAGCACATCCAGCACCTGTCCTTCAAGCTATTCCTCCAGAGCCTAAATGTTCAACCGAGATGTTGTAAATCGCGCGGAACGTGGAAGCGGACTATAGCACACCATACAAATCTCGAGACTCACAACAGGAATAGTATATACTATGTTTGCGGTGTATGAACTCATTCGCACCCTCAGTCTTCCATACTCAGTCCTGCTGGCTCTGCTAAAAATGCAGCTAGAGGTGCATCGTAGCATTTAGAATGGACAAGTAACTGCCACCTTTCTCCGATATCGCCAAATCCTTCTCATCGCATTCCCCTTCCGTGTCGCAGTCTTGCTCTGCGAGCCAGGATGATTAAGGGGCTGTGCACAATAGCGCAATGCCAGTTCGCCATCTCTCTGAAGTGTGTTCCGCAGGATTTGATCCAGAGCGTTGCGCGAAAGTTGGTGGATAGGCGGTCACTCGCGGTGCTCGACGATGAGATTGACAGCGGCCTAGCCGTTTCATGCTTAGTGTGCCGTTGGGGTTGAGCGGGGTGGGCAGAGAGGCGTCACTTGGCATGCAACCATGCATGCAAATCGCGCCTTGGCTTTGGGCGGAATGGGCAAGTCGGTCGTTCCTCGGGAGGCGGAAAGATGCTTTCTGTCTCTTGACTCGACAACAAGCAAAAATTCTTGGTTTCTCGCTCTTCATCAGACTTCACCACGACTTGGCTTGTGGGGTCAGAAGGCTAGTAAGCATGGCATTACTGGGGTCAATCGCATATATCTCGTGATAGGTTCCAGTGCATGTATAGGGACAGGATCTTACTTTCTTCTCTCTCATTTGTCGTGGCAATAAATCTTGGGTACTGCTTACTCTTGGTTTAGTACTCAACAGAACAATACAGAGCCATCCTCAAACCAGAATTGGAAGCTGAACTCAGGCCTTCGCCACGATGGGTCTGCACGCGGCAGGGACAGATGATCCTCCCGCGGTCAGGAACTGGCGTATTCATGCCATAGCTTGTATCGCATCGATGTCAGCTATTGCTATGGGATACGACACTGCCGTAATTGGTGGCACTATGGCCCTTGACTCTTTCAGGCGTGATTACAAGCTCACTGGCCTGTCCAGCTCTGCTCGCGACACACTGCAGGGCAATATTGTCTCGACTTTCCAAGCCGGCGCATTCTTTGGCAGCTTGATGGCATTTCCGATCGGTGAGCGGTATGGTCGTAAGCTTGCCGTCCTGATCTCATCACTTATCTTCCTTCTTGGGGGCACGCTGATGACCGCCGCGAGGGGCAATATCGGCATGATCATTGGTGGCAGAGCCATTGCTGGTTTCGGCATCGGCGCTGTCTCCATGATCGTACCCATCTACATTTCTGAGACTTCACCGCCTTCCATCCGTGGCAGACTAGTCGGCGTGTTCGAGATTGCATCACAAGGTGGTGGTATGCTTGGATTCTGGATCAATTACTCGGTCGACAGAATGATTTCTGATGCTTCCGCTGCCCAATGGATCGTCCCACTCGGTATCCAGCTACTACCAGGCATCCTCCTCTTCGTCGGAATCATGTTCTGTCCCGAATCGCCCAGATGGCTGGCCAGGAAGGATCGATGGGAGCAGGCGGAGAAGACACTCGTCTACCTCAGGACCTTGCCGTCGCATGACCCCTATGTACAAAATGAGCTGGCGGACATTCGGACACAAGTGGAGGAGCGTAGCACGCTGAAGTTATCCAAAAAAGATATGGCGAAGAAGGTTTTCCAGAAAGGCACCCGCAACAGGCTGGCCATCGGCCTACTGCTCATGGCATGCCAGAACTTGACTGGCGTCAACATAATCACTTAGTGCGTCCTTATAACTACCAATATGCGCTCTGGCTAAACGGCATACAGTTACTCTCCTCGTATCTTCGAAACATTAGGTATCCAGGGCACGGATACCAAGCTTTTTGCGACTGGCTTCTATGGTAAGCATGACCATTATCGTGTAGACTCAAAGTACTGACAGCCCACTCGGCGTGGCAAAGACACTTGGTATGATCTTGTTCTCGATCTGGCTGGTGGAGAAGGTCGGTCGACGTAAGGGCTTGATCTACGGTGCTTTTATCGGATCGCTCCCTATGTGGTATATTGGGGGCTATGTATTCAAGGCCGATCCCGCAACTGCAGCGGCCCGAGGCAATGTGAGCCGCGATGGCTGGGGCTATCTCGCCATGGTTTGTGTGTATCTCTATGGCTTCATTTATTGTGCGACTTGGCAGATAAGTAGCTCCTCTCGTGCACGAGATCCTGTGCTGACTGCCAGCACGGAATCACTTGGGTGTACTGTTCCGAGATATTCCCTCTGTAAGTCTGCGCCTATTCAAGCAAGCTCACACGTACTGAATTTTCTCAGTGACATCAGGCTTCTCTGTGTAGCTCTGACCACGGCTGATCAATGGTGAGGAGCTTATGACAGGCTCACCGCATAAGTTTTGACTCAATAACCAGGTTTTGGAGCTTCCTCGTCTCAAGAACTACGCCGTACATGATCACTTCTCTGGGCTATGGAACCGTCAGTAGCAGCAAGATGTTCAGATCTGAGTTCTGTACTGATACTGTCCAGTACATGTTTTTCGGGGCGTTGATGGTCCTCATGGGCTTCTGGGCTTTCTTTTTCATTCCTGAGACCAAAGGTCTTTCGCTTGAGGCTATGGATGCTCTCTTCAGTGGCAGCATGCATCAAGCCGTATGGGCGAACCTTCGCAATCGAAAGAAACCGATACCTGAGCGTGCAGTGGATCCCGTGAGTCCACGTGATAGTCTCGACAAGGAGAAGGCTCCCGAGATTGACGTCACCGCAATCGAGAGGTCGGAAACAAGATAGTCGTCTATTGATCATTAGGCACGATGCATCATGGCACACAAAATCACTTACATGAGAATGAGGACCAACACTATGCAGGTCTCTCTTAAAGAATACTCTCTGTTTTTCGCAGGTAGTGAATAGGCTCAGCAGTGATGACCGCTGTGGCCTACCGGGCTGTACTCGTGATGATAAGGATACGACACTCTCCCTTATTCGAAATCGAGGCTTGCACCATGGAACTTGCAGGTGCATTCAAGTTGACAGGCATTCAAGTTGATAGGCGTAGTGCCCCTCCTAATCTTTCGTACTCGGGGATTCCACTTACATAATCGACTGGCCAAAATCAATCGCCGATAGATGGCGTATTCTGGATGCTTTGTTACAATTTACCAATTGCCACGAACAGCATCTACATTTACCAGTATCCTGAGTTCTACCTCTACCCGCGTGATCGATGAATTTGGATCTAGACTTATGTGAGCCGGTTCCTCTTTCTATCTTCCCATGCCTCAACAACTGCAAGTTGTGAGGCGGTCCTAGACCTTTTCCTGGTGTTGAAGGCCACTGATTTCTGCTTTCTCCTCGACCGGACCATGGGACGTACCGGCCGTTTGGAAATTGCGGATATCACTGGTAGGCACGAACCGGCTAGTAGAGGTGGAGAGCTCATTTGCGACCTCGAGCAGCAGCTTGGCAGTCTCGGGCATAATGGCCCAAAAGAAGACTGCGTTATTGAAGTTGCAGACAACGAAAGTGAGTGAGTAACTCCAGCTAACGTCATGTATGGCGGGTCACGGCGTTGAAGGCGAAGGGTCCATTCTCGCGATCGAGACACCTTTAATCCGTGTCTTTGTGTCGTAATTCTCTGCTGGACCGATCCAGGAAAGCGGCCTACAGGTGAAGGAGAAGGAGATCTGGCAGAGCCAATTGATGCAGGTAAACAGCCAGCCCAGAGCTTGTGGCTTTCACTCAAAAGCAGTGAGATTGTGGTCATTGCGGCCGTGACGATGATGGAACGGACACAATTGACAAGATTTCCAATAACGAAAGACCATCTCCTACCGGGGCGATCAGTGGATAAGGTGGTACAGAATTGCACCAGAATCGACAAGACATTGGACATGCCGTAGTTTTTGAGAGATTCTGTCACACCTATGTCCAGAGTTCAGTAGATTTCTGGCGTGAAGTATAGGATAGCTGGAACACCGATCATCTGTACGGAAGCTTTCAATGCGACAGCCAGGAGAATACGTCGGCGACAGCTGGGATCTTTGAACAGCTCACGGTAACCTTTAGTCTCATTTTCACGGTCATTCTCGTTTGCAGCCCCGTTCCGCGAGAACTCTGCCTGAACAAAAGTATCACTGTCGTCTCTATGAGCGTGAAGTCTTGCGAGAGTGGCGAGACCCATGTCGTCTTTACCCTTGTTGTTGAGTCACCGAGGTGATTCCGGGGAAGGGAGGATGAGAAGTGCAAGGATGCCAGCAGGTACAGCTTGAGGCCCAAGAGGTATTCTCCATAGCTTGTTATCTGCATAAGGAAGATGATTTGTACCGAAGCAGAGCCAGATTGTACAATGGCAGCATGCGTGGTTGGTCGCCTCAGAGGTTTAGTGTAGCGCTCGACCAGGGCGTGATCTCGTGCATGTGAATTAAGGTGGAAGACTAGTGAAGACGTACCACTAAGCTGTGCACCAATCCGAAGCATAAGCTGTTGCAGGGCAGCGATACGACTGGGGATGTATGAGTGAGCCAATCTGCTTGGTATAGCGGGATAATCATGACTGAACACCCTGTGACTAGACCAGCTACTGCCCTTCCTCCATACTAGTAATCAAGACTCTGACCCGTAGCTTGAACGATACCGTCTAGGACAAAGGCCACAGCTCCAAGATGGACAGTAAGCCAACGGCCGAGGTAATCACCCATGTGGACACCGAACAATGGGTGTGGCCAGCTTCGGCATCGTTCTAGTCGCTTTTCTTCCCACATACACTTCGTTGAGGTTGGGCGTGAAATGATTCATGAATGATTTGGACGCAATAGATGTGGTCGATAGCAGCAGACCTTGGTCGAGCCACAGTCAGTAAATCTATATATCGGTAATTTGGCAGCTAGACGCATCAGAAGGTAGTTTTCACAAGACATGAGCAAGGCCCATCTGATAGTCGCAGGGTCTGGCGTCGATAATCACCCAGCTTATATCTTCGCCAGCCGAGAGAAGACAACATCATCATTAAAGACTGAAAAGGACCAGTGTCCTCTCGGGCACTGCAGATTCAGAGACCTGCAATGAAAGGTGCGGTAGTCTCAGAAAGTAAGTGAACAAGAACATGTTTTGGTCTCTTACATGTGATGAGTTTTGTGTCATCATCAGCAGGACTGCACGGACGTATAGTTTCACACTCTGCTCGTAACTCGTCCCGCCGGTTTATCGCTGTATTCTGATACTCCCAGACCCATATGCCTGCGCTGCCACCACTTACCCGTCTGTCTAATATTGATTAGGCAGCTAGGTATTGCTCGCGCGAAAGTTCATCTGCAGATCATGTTGACTGACTTTCGGAGTTGTCTACAACACGACTTTTGGACTGACACAAGAGAGACTTGCACGTACGCTCGCAACATCCGGAGAAGCCTCAAGTGCTGCCTTAGAAAAAGGTGTTGGTCCGGCTGCTCCGTGGACGCAAGCCCGCTCGACCGTGAAGAGACCGTTCGTATATGCCCAAACTCGTCCAGGTCTGTGATGTGTCCCCTCATGTTAGACACCCGTGAAGCTTTCGAGCTCGCACTACGTAGATCGCCCATTACAGGCGAAGGTTCCGAGTCCAGGCCCTGGAGGGCTTGCACAGCAAATCCATTTCGACGAGCAACAGCGGGATCCGCAGCCGACGTCATTTCTAAAGACTGAAGTTAGCAGTCAAGTCGATCTGCATGAAGCAAGTGGGAGCTAGGACGAAGGGACAGGAGATAGATAGAAGGCAGATACTGTCATACCACCAGCAAGGTTGTAGCGGGCGCATTTCACACCGAGGCTTGCTCTTTTGCCGTCGATCTCGCAGCAGAGAAGTAAATGATGGGTCGGCCCTTTGTTGGTGGGAGAAATCTCGCTGTGCCCGCTGAGGATAGGCGGAAGAGCGAGGCGCGAAACACGGCTTCGAAGAGCTCCGATTCATGTTAAAGCCGCTCCAAAAGCGTACTTGTATCAGACGACGTTCAGACACACGTCGCCATTGTAATTCCAATTTCTATCACTGAAGGACGATCATTCTCATGGACTCGCGTTGTACAGAACGGAATCGAGACTACAGAGAGTCTCACACGCTTCATTCACCGGGTCTATCGATCAAGTCTGTCGATCGAGGACGGATATCCTTTCCTCAAATCGTTTCGATAGCCGTTGTGACGGTTTGTCTATTAAGATGGCAAACCACTCTCCTGTTTTCCAGATTATAGGCCAGCACACGACAGCGGCTACTACCCAGGCCATCCAGAGACCAAAGTCTTCGCCGGAGCCGAAGTAGGAATACACCAGATCTCGCAAAGGCTCTCGAAGGCACCTGTAGATCAGCTGATGCACACAGTAAATGCCATAGGATATTCTGCCGAGATACTGGCAACATCTTGACTGAAAAGGGTGCTGCAGCCTCTTCGACCTTGCTATGGAGAAGACAAACAGCGCTGCGCCGAGTACTTTCCATGTGAAGCGAGGGTAGATAGTATCATCCACAGGCGGATTTCTGTGCCAGCTTTGCGGCTCGAGCCATGTCAGGAGGCCGTAGCCAGGGGGAGGTTCGATACCATCGGTAGAGCATAACAGCAGTGTGCCGAAGACAAAACACAGTGCTGTCTTGATGAACCCTGACCGTCATACCAACGAGTTCTTCTCATCAAGTCCCTCGACCATACATGTAAGAGAGTAATGAGTTATGGTATCAGCAATCAGCAAACCAGAAAGGAAGCCGAAGAGATCCCAATAGTCATTGTAGAACGTCCAACAGAGCATTCCTACAACTGCCGCTCCCCTCCAGGAAAATCGGACCTGGCGGAAGGCGATGAGGCAGAAATAGACGACAAGTGATCCGCGATATTCAAGCGGTATTGTCCAAAGCTGTGGGTTGAGACCGGTGTCAAGCGGCATCGAGAAGATATCGATTGATCGTGAGAGATACGCCAGGCAGAATCGGAGATGCGAATTGGCTGTGGGCAAGGTTTCCCTCAGCTCATGCATTGGCTGCCAATTGTATAGGCCAAAATAGAGGACGAATTGAGAAACGATCGAGATCGCAGCGACTGGCAGATACAGACGGAGGCCACGACGGAGGATGGACGATGACATGCATGTTGTAAGCTCAGCATGACGGCCTTCCTCCCTGAGCTGCAGAGCTTGACAGGAGATCGAGAATCCAGACACGACCATGAAGATGGTCACCATTGAATGAGCCTCGAAGATAATGCGAATCGGCGGCAGTTGGTAGAACCATGTGTTCTCCTCTACCGGTGCGCTCAAATAACCACGATACGGCGTCTGAATAGAGCCCATCCATAAGTGGTTCAAACAGACAATGGCCGCTGCCACCCCTCTGACACCATCCAACCACCTGGTATCCATATCGTCTTGCAACCGTGGTTTGTCACTTTCCAGCTCTTTAGCTAAATTTAATCGACGTGAGAAGGACACAACTTGTCGAAGGCAAGTCTTCATTCAGCGGAAGTCGCCATTTTGAACCAATCTATAGCTGAAGTCCATCATGATTTGGGCGCCAAATCATTACTTCTACCTGCAGTCATTCCCGAATTGCCGGGACCATTAGAGATCGCAAGGCCTGCCCTAGCCGAAGCTGTTCCTGAGCGGCTAAGCTGTCTTTGTTGGTCATTGATTGAGATCACAAGGAATAGCTGCTGGAAAACAATAGTTGAGGTAAAGAAGCAACAGAGCTGAAGCAATTTGCTAGGCGTGAAGCTCGGAATCCTTTGGCCAATCAGAGTTTTGTCAAATGTGGGATGCGCTGGCACTTCTTTTTTCTACATGTACCAAGCCTCTCTTCGGAACCACAAACACTCCGCTACGCTGACGAACCGGAAGCCGTCCTTGTGGAAATACTCTCGAATGGTTGGTGCGGTCGTATCGACAAGTGGTCGATAGCCAGCATGAAGCGACACGATTGGCCCTCGCTGGCGTGACGATCTTGTCCTTTCCCATTGGTATATCTACTTGTGAAACTCATGGACACTCAGATCATCTCTAAGTCTTCCACAACGATCGCATAACCGACCGGGATAAGCCTCTCTCATGCAGATGGTGGAGGCACCGGTCATTGCAGAGGCCTCATGGCGGTAGAAAAGGTCGAGTTCGGAGCTGAAAGTTATCCGACAGCCACTGATTCATCTTACTCTGCATCACTTGGTCAGTCATGTAAGAATACCGTCCGTGGCAGCGCCTTACCAGATCGAAATCTAGGTTCTCATGCGAGACATCGCCAATGTTGATGTTGTTCCACCTGTGGTTGTCAGCCCTGCACTGATAACCATACCCGTGTAAATCTCTCCTCACCCCTGATTTCCGACATCATGACCATGATCGAGGATCTTTCTGTTTTTGCCGGATAGATCTCGCCGGCCACCGAAATGGTCTGGTCCGTTCTCGAAGAAAGAAGCCGTTGCGTTGTATTGGCTGAGAAGCGCCAGCATGATGTCGATCTCATCATCCGGACCGATGTCGAAAGTATGGGCCACCGTCTTGTAGCTATTACAGGATTCTACGCTGTCAGCAACGATCACCGTGCATTACAGGATCCACATACCTGGAGACCTAAATGGATCATACCCGGTGTATAGCCGAGTAGCACTGCCGACAGACTCGGCCGGACCTGGCAGCAGGACCCCTTTGATATGTCTTCGCAACTTGAGTCATCCGGACAGAGAAACGATAGGTGATAAGGTAGAAACTGCCAATGATAGCATCCAGAGCATACATCTTGGACTGGGCATGATTGGTAGGTATATGTCAGGTGGCAAGTCGGTCATCGAGGGAGGGCTCATGATTTTATCTTCTCCACCCCCACTCACTCCTGAGTCATTAACACAAGGTTGCCGGACTTATTGTCCTCCGGACGCATCTCTTATTGTTGCGAGCGGAATTCTAGACCATCTAGAGAAACCGTAGAGGTCTAGCCGGTCACCCAAGTCGGTCTCACCACATCCTCGGGCTCAATATCGTCACGCCATGTGAATGCATAGCCGATCGACTGCAGCATATTCTGGTTCCCACAAACTTGAACGGTCTTTGTAAGCATGGGCAGCCAAGGGTGATTGGACATGAAGGTCCCTGTCAGTCCTGGTCCCGGTTCCCGAATAGGGGGAATGCAGCAAATGATTTGCAGCATCGATCTTCAGACCACATCGAGCGATACTAAAACTGGCTCCGGATAGTAGAACGGAGCTACCGACAGTGCTATCTTTGAGGCTATGTATATAAGCTCCGTGGTCCATGTGACTACCAGGACTAAAACAGAATCCTCCGTTCATTCACCATGGACGACCGAAGTTCTATACAGTTTCTACTTCGAGCACGCCGACATTTTGTGAGCATCTCATCAATAATTTTTCGGGCACTTTGGCACATTCTGCTTCTATACATTATCCTGATCTATCGCAATCAAATCTTTTTTGGATATCCATTGGTCGCCGAAGGCTTCATACAAGCAGCATGCTCCGAGCTGAACAGACGCAAGATGCTCGGCAGGAAGAGACTGGCGGATAAGACTGGCTGCCAATACAAGATGGAGGCTGGTGATACTGCAAAGGCCGAATGCATGGCGACCGTTGTGGGTTACAGGGAAGATTCGTCAATCTTTCATCAATGTCTAGACAGCTACGCTGCAAACTTTGATAGACGGCACAAGGCGGTCTGCATTGGTATTGATGGTAATGATGCAGAGGATCTTCAGATGCGGAATGTGGCGGAACAGGTTAGGTGTATTGTCACACTCATAATAATATCGCTGACTTTGAAGGTCTTTGGTGAACGACTTATAAAAATCGAGCTCGACGAATCTTTCGGTCACATCGCACGCAACCGCATGACTTTCGATTTGAACCATGAGAAGCAGCATTTTCGAGAGAAGGGCGAGGGGACCGAAAATTGGGTGATAACTTCTCTGATGACCGAGGCTGCGGATGTTTTGAGATCGCACGGTGTACTTTACTGCTCAGCTGATGATCCGCAACCCATCTGCATCACTCAACCACACCACTCAAAGAAGGAAATCATGTTTACCACCTTTATCTTCGCTCTTGCACTTGCTCGCGCCAACGACGTGGACTTCATCTGGTCCAGCGATTCCGACAGTTGGGTGTTTCCAAACACTATTGCCACCGCTGTTGACTGCATTCAGCCAGATCATAAAATAGCTGGGTCTTGTACCTCTTTGACTATTCACAATGGTGGAGCCAGTGTGGTAGCCAGTATGGTAGCAGCGACCTATGAAACTGATCTTGCACTCACCTCCGGTCTCCTTTCATCATGCGATTCTACGGACTGTCAATCTGGTCCTTGTGCTATCTTCCGATGCGAGATGCTCAAATCTATCATCCTTCCCTGGTACAACCAGATTGTTCTAGGACAGCGGCCGGTATGTCCGCTCGTAGCATATGGCTTCGTCCGCTGACTTCAATAGATCGTCAATGAAGATCGCCATCTGACGACTCGGATTCTGCTCACCGGTAACAGGGTGACTTACAATCCTCTTGTACAGGTGGCAACGGATACACCTACGACCATAACAAAGTGGTGTGCGCAGCAAGTTCGCTGGTCTCGTGCAACCGCTATTGAATCCTATTGCTACCCTAAAATGTTCATGATGAGACATCCCGTCCTTTTCATCTATTCATTTCGCCGACTACTGGTACCCATAGCCAACTTCGCCATTGTCGCCCGCTATTTAGCAACTGGTATTGGAAGTCAATTCAGTTCTATGGAAGATATCGGCATTCGCATTTTCCTTTGTGGGCTATATGCCACGATCCGTCATAGCAATGGCTGTAAAGGCTTTTTCATTCATGTATCCAGCCAGATCTTTCTCCAGGTCCCGCAGGCAGCTTTCCTCTTCTACGCTACAGTCACCATGTTCGACTCCACTTGGGGAGGTGGTCTTCGGAGCGGATCTGCAAAGTCTGGCGTACTCCAGCGACAATTCGGCGGCAAGCACTCTGGTATTATGCTGATAACTATCATCTGGTCTGGGATGGTTGCTTCAGCCTTCACGCGGTATGTCGCAACCGCCTGGGACGTTCTCACTCCTATGTATGCTGCTATTGGAGGATTCTGTAGCGGTAGTATGCTACTCCTTCTAGGTATTGCAACAGGAATATAATGATCCTGCCTAACTAGAATACTAAACGGAAGTCAGGCTATCTAGAATACTAAACGGAAGTTAGGCTCCCTCCTATGCCAAATTCGACCCTGCCTCGAATTCAATCCTGGCCCCTCTCCCGCGCCAGATCTGTCTTAGCCTTGGCGTCGCCTGTCCCTCCAAATTTCACTTTCTTGCTTACGTTTCTACGCGAGCAGGGCGTCCGCTTGCTATAGTACACCCTTCATACTGCACTCAGCAGCCTGATGCTCGTCTCGTGACTGGGGACAGATAAGATCCAATACTGTGTGCGATATCTACCCGCCTAGTGTGCGCCGTAAGGCCAGCTAACGACACACTATATCTAGCACTCCGAGCTCTCTATTGCGATCGGAGAGTTGTCCTTAAGCCTGTATTGTGATAGCGTTTACTTTGCATTCTATAATCTACTCCCTACTCCCTGAGCCTAAGCTGTTATACTCTCTACTTTGCCTTCTACCCTGATCCCTAGCCCTGCTCGCTACTAATTCGCGGATCTTACGCGCGCCTTAGAACGACACCGCGTCCCGCGCTTCTACTTATATAGCCACTAACGCGTCGCTATCGAAGTAAGTCTCGAAAGCGTAGGTTCTCCTCTACAGTTATATGCCCCTTTGTTGGTTCATACTTTAGAGGCACTGAGGTTCATCTTTATATATGGACTTACCAGAAAAGTCATCGGCGCTTGTGGTTCCGATGCTCCGAAGCGGCGATTTTCAGCAAACTTCGGTAACGCTTACTACAATCATTCACCATGCTAACCGATTTATGCAGTCAGTCACACCGCAGTAGGACAGAATCGACGGCTGGAAGTAGCTGATGCCCGCCAGTATTGCCAATAATGAGGAAAACATGCTAAATTGTCATCAAGAATCTCAATGTCCCGGGACCATTGCCAAGACTTTCTAATATGCCGGAACCGTCGACGCGAACCTTGACACGAGTGGTGTACCGTCAGTCGACAGACTACTGCCTTCGCTCTGTATCCGAGATACGGAACCTTTGCAACTTGATGGATATGCAGAGTTCTAAAGATATGCAGGGAGCCATCATGTGTCTTCTGATTCCAGTTCATCATCCGCTAAAGGTTTCTGTCTCCTCCACTGAGAAACTTGGTACCAAAGAAGCTTTGATAGATCCAGACACGACTAATCACAACTATCATGGCAGCTCTACTTTCAGTCGCGCTCTTCGCGGCTCATTGTACCGCTCATTCCCTGTTCTAGGAAGTCTAGATCAACGGAGTCTCGCAGGGACACTAGAAAGGTATACGCAGAGTCGCGGTCACCGATGTGAGTATAGAAAGCATTCCCACCCTGCCACAGCGTCAACTAACCCTCCAAAAACCCCTTTACAATGCTTCCGGCCCGGACGTAATTTGTATTACCGCAAACCACAACAATATGTCGCTAATTATTAGTGGTTAAGAAGTACTCTACGTGAATGCTAGAGACAACTTGACGGCAGAGCGGCATAAGACACTATATAGCCGCAAGCCCGCCAACGCTAACGACCCTATAAATCTGTCTTATAAGGGTCCAACTCTCATCTATATTGCCTTGACATAGGACATTCGAGGCCCTGCTAAAAATTTGCACTAGATAAAGATCTTTAAGGACGGAATTAACAAGGACGGCATGTCTAGTGTCGACCGCATGCGGGCCGGAGGTGGCAAGGTGAACTTCACGCTACCTACCAAATTCCATTAGGCGACTATTTGATGAGGGCAGAGTGTGTCACACTCCACAGCTCGCCTAATCCAACTTCTGGAGCTCAATTCTACATGAATTGCGCTCAGCTTAGGGTCGAACAAGCTAGCACCACTACTAATCTTCCTCGTATGTATCCGATTCTCGGTATCTACAAACAGTATAACCCTGGTCTCACCTGGGACATCTACAGCCCGCCCGAGGACAAGAACTACACTACTCCCGGACCTTCAATCCTGCAGCGCGACCCAGCGAAGCCTCAGAAGCCGGTCTTGCCGACACGTGAATAATATAAGCGGGTCTAGCCTGCTCCTTTGAGGAGCTGTAGTACTACGCACGAGTTTGAGAGAAAGCCACAGGTTGCGGTGGCGGTATGTTTGTGGTGGCGATAAAGCTCTTCGGTCAAAGTTTCTATCGCGGACATGACATTTGTATGTACACTATCGTTTATGTATGTAGGAAAATTTAGAACGCAGTTATTCACTTCTAAAACTGATGCATATTACTTCGACAAGTAATGCTGTTAGATAAAACATGAGAGAGATACTTATAGTGATACAACTCCCGCTGGTTCTAGCTTATTTTCGACTCTAGCTGACAACTGTTGACGTGATATTGGACGGGACAAATTCCAGCGAGATTACTGCTAAGGTTTTCAACAACGCAAAGATCCATGCCACAGACTCGTATAATTTGATCTCACGCTTTCAAACCCTGTTCCTCACTTGATACTCGAGGTATAATTGACAACCTCACCGATACATATATCGACTGATAACGGGGCTACCACGCTTAGCATGACAGTTCAACCGATAAGCAGGAGATTCTACGTGCTAGGTCAGGAGACTAGCCTCCGACTTGTCGTCAGTATCATAGATTACTATACCGACCCAGCCGGCTTCATGAGACTGGGCGAGTCCCTAACAGGGTAACCCTTATCAGATCTGCCACTCGCAGGGTGGTCCCAGCTATGTCTAAGAGCGGGACTATTACAGTAGTTGACAAGACGGCGAGATTTGATGTAGCCAACACTTCCGGATACCATAAGTGTCAGTTGAAGATCATTTATATTGGAGAGAAGTACACCGCCTTCTAGCTGTGGCTGCTTGATGGCTATTTCTACCACGGCTGAGGAGGACATGATTATCTTGCAAATCTATTTTGCGCGATCCTGAATTTCGCAAAGCTATAGAGCCTGGACGGTACGTACGAACCTCTGACAGTATCTAACACAGGCCCCGTCATCTACACCCACGAGCCTATATGATCGTTCCGACTTCAACATGTTCAATCTCAGTATCTCTTCTAAGAGCGTAATCTTTAAGATGCCACAGCTGCTCAAGGTTGCAAAAATCAAGCCACTTAAATAAGAGGGAGGCGCAAATCCTATGAAGGTCTATAAACCAGGTTCTGGGCGCTGATATAGCAAAAATTCGATTTCTCAGGCACACTCAGAGTAGCCGGCAAGCATGCTCCTATCCCATCCAGACCTGAGTGAGATGCACATTCCACAACTTTAGCCGGCCACATCGGGATAGTCTGTTTCAGGGAATGCTTGCGTGTTGCGATATAGCATCGAATATATCGGTAATGACTGTCTACTATACGCCACCTGTGGCGTCTCTCTGTCTTGGACGGAGTACCAAATCTACTGGTAACGACTGTCTACTCTACGCTGCCCCTGTCCCATTTCTATCTGGACCCGGTGGATATCATCGCCAGCGATGATCTACTCCCGGCGGAGTACTCAGTCCAGAGGCAGTTTCCTCAGTTCAGAGGTGGTGCACCCAGTCTGGACGCGGCGCACTCAGTTTGGAGGCGGCGAGAACTTTGCGTTCTCTTCCTCCTCTGTCAGCGGCTTCTCGTACTGACTGTCATCGTCGTTGTTCTTGCATGAAGCCCGGATCATATTCTGGCCCAGCTCTGCCGGCCAAGTAGGAATGGTCGGACAGCGACAGAACATGTTCATGGCAAGGTAGCAGTTCGTTTTCTGAAAAAGCATCAGTGAGACTTCTCATATGCAAAGATAGAAAGGACACATACATCACCGCCTTCCTTGTCATTGCATAAGGGCACATCCTCGTCGACGTAATCCTTGTTCGTATTTGCAAAGTCGCAGTAGGGGAGATCGTAAGCCAAGAATTGAGCTGCGTCCTGTGCTGAGCCGCTGGTAACTGCTTCTGTGATGGACTCCGCCACCTTTGTGCTATTGCTGGACTTTGCGATAACGGGCTGTCTCAGCGACTTTGCGATCAATTCAACACTGGAGGAGTAGTCGCGGAGTTTGTCAAATCCGGTCACCTGCGTGTCTGGCATAGATATTAGTGGAATCGATGGAAGGTCAATGAGAGATGAAGCCTTACTAGGTACGTCACCTCGAGCTGCATCCTTCCAGTGTCTTAGGACATATATGTCTTTGCCGTCGCACCACCTCTCGTCACCTTGAAGCCGTGGTGAGCCATCGTCGTCTTTGCCGCTACAGGGGTCGTTATCGTCCCAGAACCCTGGAAAGGTCTCCTTATTTGCCTTGATGACGACAGCGTTTGCGTTTCTCAGGGCGCTGCTCACACCGACGCTGCTGACACCCTGTCGAATAAATTCTTTGACACTTTCGTCCACAATGCCTTCATCGACCTGTATGAACTGGCCTCCTTTGAGTATTTCGATCGTTTTTTGTATATTGTTCCCATTGACAATCTCCTCATACATGAGTTGAAAAGAGCCATCGACGGCTCTACCCAAGTCGGTGAGGACCTTGCTAAAGTCGGCGGCACCAGCGAAGTCCTGTTCGGTGGGAGCTTGGGACGCGAAATAGCCGTTCATGGCACTCACGACGCCAAACATTCCGCTCGCGACGCCGAACAGGGGGCCAATGCCAGGAACAACACCAAGAGATCCAAGGACACCGCTCACCATGCCGAATATAGGGGCTACTTGTCCATTGGTCAACTGTCCGCCTTCGTCTTCCGGGATATCTTGGAAGATTCCCAGAGAGCCTTGGTTCACAGTGTCGAATTCCTGGACATAGGCGCCCTTCAGCTCGCTCAGGTAGCTAGCAAAAGTGCCGAGAGCAGCAGATGCAAAAATAGCTTGGACGCCTTCCTTACCGGCGGCCTCGCATATTTCGGAGCTGCGCAGATCCGTGGCGTCATCTGAACATTCGGCTTTCTCCCTGACATGCAGTCAGTTCCGTGCTTAGGTATACTGATGACTGACTCACGACCCGCATCTGGACTCCAGTATCCTGGGATTGATCTCCCCCATGTAATCCCGAAATGAGGTACCGAGCTTGACTTTCTCTCCTCTATTGTACGTTAGCCCCACTCTCATCGGCCTGCTCGTGCGGTACCGACAGTCCCTCTAACCACGTATCCATATTGAGAGCCTTCCAATCGTCAATAGTAAGACCTCTCTTCTGACAGATTTCAAAGTATTTGGCTTCATCTCCAGTCGAGACCTCTTTGGTAGAATTGGAGCCACTACCTCCTGGAGCTTCCATGGAGTCAGCGACAGGCACATCGGATGGCGCCTTTGTGGAGTTGAGACGTGGACCGCCTAAGGGCTCCATGACAGATCCCGCGGCGGGTACATCTGGAGCGGCCGTGACTGCGCCGTCCTCAACCGATGGTTTGTTAGAGAGCTGCCTCGCACGAATGGAAAACTTGGTGGGCACATTGCCGTCCGTAGTCCCGCTAGGATGAGCGAGCGCATTGCCAAGGAGCAAGTGTGAGGAAAAGTAGTAAATGAGTACCTTTGACTTCATTGTGATCGCAAGTGCTTGATTGTGGGGTTGGTGAAGTTTGTTGTAGTAGCTGTTTTGCAAGTAAGATACTCAGGATAGTTGTGGTACTTATACTGAATCGATCAGTGATAGCTCAGATGCTTGAATGTGGACACATGGCTTCGCGGAAGTTCCATCTGGCCTACACACGGTAGTTCTTGAGATGTTCTGGTCTACAATTACGTCCCGAGTATGCGTGCCAATGTCGACAGATCTCGTTGTATTGTCCAGGTGAAGCACCAATGCATCCTGGGCAGGGATATCTTCAGAGGAGGATTTCCACAGCCCAGCCTGTAATAGCACAAAGTACGCTCTGCAGACTTCCACGTGTGGAGCCTCCCTTTCGGATGCTCGAGCTGAGTTCAGGCCCTTACGCAGGTAAGCAAGGCTCGGCCCATATGCCATAACTCGGAAGATCCCTCATACATATAGAGCATACAGATAGAGAAGTAGAGCCTGCCACTGATCCAGATAGGAAGAATCAACCAGGATACACGGTAAATTTTGCGCGGATCGTTTGTTAAAGTAGCTGATCACCCTAGCTGAGATGAGGCCTCGGATTGCACGACCAGGTTGTGGGATCGGACCTGAATTGAGTTTAGCGCGGCTCAAAATCTGGCCGCTAGTCCTGGGATCTGAGCCCTGGGAACCGAGTTCTAGAAACACGCAGTACAGCGT
>JARDAA010000125.1:0-19245 GCA_029448695.1 Elsinoe perseae
AGTTGTCAGTAGTCTGGATTTTCTCCACACTTGGCATCTAAAATGGACACTACCTTAGGGTTAGCACACAATTCTTCCCCTACCATTAAATATGCTCCTATCGCGTTGATACTGCGCATACGACATCTTCACGTAAGATGAATGCTATTACACATAACGATATTGTTGTAAGTCGTGCGTGTCTAAGTGAAGATCCAACTCGGATCCCACTTGGAGGATCCCAGTCTAAAAAGCCTAATTTTCAGCCGCACTAAACCCTTTTAGGGTCGGATCCCAGTCTGAAAAAGTGGGATCCGAGGCCTTATATTGGTTAGGGTTCGGGGGTGCCGCTCGCTGTCGTGCATATCCCTCCTCTGCCAGCCCGGGTTAGTCGCAGGAGGGTGCGCGTTCTCCAGGTCCCAGTGGTTCGTCACCCTGAAAATCTACATCGTCTCAGTCCAACAATATCAGGTCTATCTATCGATGTTTTGAATACTGCTATCCGCTTCCCCTCTACTCTCTATTGTTATCCCATCTCTTGGCTATCTTCTCTTTCTACCTAACTTTTCACTATATTCTTTCTAAGTACTGTCGTAAAGAAAACAACAATCGGTATGTACTTTCTGTAGTAGAGACTTCCCTTCAATCTAATTATAACTATATGTTTAAATACTCTCGTTAACTATCCTTGTATATACCCTTGACTATTCATAAAATTCTTTAGTTTTCTTACTATATTCACCTTTCATATTATACTCTATCTAAAGTTTAACTATTATCCTTAGCTTACATGATGTATGTAATACCTTTTCCTTGTCTCTTCTATTTTATCTTCCTACTAATCTCACTCTCTATTATATTACTCTTTATACTTTATAATACTTTATAATTATTCTTTCATATATGTTTTCTGTCCCTAAGCTTAACCCTAAGTACTACTATAGATAATAATAGATATGATTTTGATAATTAAATAATATATACCCTTTAATAAATATCAATATAGAAGAGATATATAACTTGTAAAACAATCTTACTCTATTGTTATTATATAATATATATCTTTTATATTTAGTCTTGTCCCTAAATCCTACACAGAAAAGAGGATTGGTATTCAAATAGACTTACACTGCTTACTATATTATGTCTCTAAACTAAGCTTAGTCTATTCTATATCATGCTAGTACTCTCCTGCTAGTACTCTCGTACTAATACCTATATACTCTACGTAATATAAATTAATACTTCTTAATTTAGATACTTATGTTCCTTCTTTCTTAGTCATAGAGCTAGATTTACTAGCTATTCTGCTTTCTACTCCACCCTTATGTTCTACTCCACCCTTATGTCGTTTGACTTTGGTTTCTTAAGAGGAAATTCTCTTTAGCCTCTATGCCTAAAGATAGCTAAAGGGACACTTTCTCTTTTTTACTAACGAGTATACAGGACAGTAGAAAACAGTTTACAATATGTGAACTAGGTATTCTTATACCTTATAAACCCTAAGTAACAGGATAGCTACGTAGGCTTATAGTAGACATAGCGATGAAGGGCTATCCCTTGACGTAGCTACTGATACCTTTCTCCTAGACTACCCTTCACTCTACGCTAAGACAGAAAAGTAGGAACTCCAAGGTGACCGCCATCGTATGGCTCATCACCTCTTCCCATATCCTCGGCCCATGTCTTTGCCCGAGCCAGGCCGAAAAGGCCTTGGAATCGACATCGATCTCATCACGATATCCGAGCCTACGAATGATTCCTCTACCCCAAGGATTCCCCGTCGCTACCATGAGCACTTCCATGGCTACGCCGGGCCATTGACAGGCTTCCCCTCCGCCTCGTCCTTTGTTACATAGCTTCTGATGGAAACTACACCGCCAGCAACTGTGCGTTATTTTTTCTAGCTTCACATTGGCCCGCAATCTCTCCTTCTGTGCTCGCGTCGACGCGGCCTGTCGACACTCCCTACCGTCGTGCTGCCAATCGACATTTAGTGGCGTCTCGGTCGTCTTGGACATGATCATCCGTAGCCAGCAAGGCGTGCAGCCCGTGGAGATACTGTCGTGCAGCCCGTGGAGATACTGTCGAGAAGAGCGACGACGCTGTCCCTGTCCTCTGCGAGTACCCTTGACGACCGCCGGATGTCCACCTCACCCTCCCCACATCGGTCACACCTGGCCAGATCGGCGTCGTCGCAGCTCGTCGCCTCCCCGTCAAAGTACTTGCTGTAGACGACACGCCGGCACGACCGCGTCCGGACGAATTCGAGCATAGCCGTCTCATCGATACTGCCTGTCTGCCCGCCCGGAGTGGCCTTGCCTTCTGTCCAACCTTCCTCGATGACGATGACGGAATCAACGTCTTCTCCTGCCCTACCGGCCCTACCGGACTCCTGCGCAAAGTCCATCAGTCCGTAGGGCAAACCAGCGTGGACGGTGTGTACGATGTACGGGAAATCGACGCCCGTCCCCAGTGACGAAGTGGCGACAATGAAGCCTCCCTCAGACAACCACGTCTGGATCGATGCTGCATTATTGGTCGCCTTTGCGTGCACAAAACCACAGCCCAGCTCAGAGGCCAAATGCTCTGTCTCGTCGGTTTGACGACAGTACACGATGCCTTTCTCTTTGCCCTTAAAGTGACAGGCTCGTCGCTGGCACGACGCGAGGACCGTCTCCATTAGCGTGCCCCCCTTACAACTGTGCACGAGATACCTTGTACGCTGTCTCGTCGTACTGGCTGATATATACCGGGCCGTCCGTAGCGCGAAACTTTCTTCAAACTCCCAGTGTAGAGCAGGCGGTAATGTGGCAGTTAAGAATACTGTCGGTACGCGGATGCTCCGCACGTTCTTCATGTGGGCCAACTTGGGCCTCCAGTGATGGGCGGTGAAGGCGAGGTGACACTCATCGACGAACACTCTCCTAAGCCGTCCCTTCGACTGCATCCGTCGAGCGTAATCTAAAAAGTGGTGATCGACCAGGTGGTCTGCACTGACTACAAGAACGGTCGCTGGATCTGTTTCGTCGTACTGCCACTCCCTGCAGTCTAAGCCCGCCTGCTTCAGCCTTGACAGCGTATTCTCGATCAACTGACGGAAGGGCACGACGACTATGCTCATGTCTCCATGCTTTTGATCCAACCATGCCGGTACGGCAAAGAGAAGGCTTTTGCCGCCTCCTGTAGGTAGCACGACGACGAGGGGAGTCTGATTGTCCAGTACCGCCCGAAGGGCCTCCTCCTGCTCTGGGGATCGAAAGGTTACATCCTCCCGTCTAAGGATGTGTTGCATGGCCGATCGCACGTCGTCGCACGTCTTTGAGAGAGTATCAGTGGAGTGATGGTGCCGCTCGTAATGTCGTGCCGGTCTTCTCGGTCCCAGATGATATTGACTCCCTTCCCGGTGACGTCTCCTTTCTGGACAGCTTGGATATGTCGGCGTCCGGAAGGGATCGTCCCCTGATGGATCTGCCCTCTCCTGCCAGTGTACCGCGGGTGTGAGCCTAGCCCGGTCGAGACTGGGGTGCCAGGCCGGGTCCGGCGACCTTGCCGATAGCATTGTTCGTCCTGTGGAGTTCCTTTCGCGGTCATGATAGACAGATAGTTGTCCGTAGGGAAGAGACGCCGGTGAGGGAAGTGGCTGTCCGAGCCCTATCGATGACATGACCCGCGTCGCCGCCCCTGGCGTGACAGGTGGCGTGAAGTGGAGAGGCGTCGGCCCAGACCGGGATGTTGTCGTCGGCGCGGATGTCGGCCACGGCGCCCATGACTGAGATCTGCTGTGGTGCCTCGCCGATCCGCTTACGTGGTCTGTCATCGATCCACATGGCTGATCCACCACTGTGGGAGGCTTCCGCATCTGCCCCTCTCCTGCCCTGCCCCTCTTTCTTACCTTCTCTCTATACGTAGCCAGACCCAGAAACTCGTGCCACCT
This sequence comes from Elsinoe perseae, assembly GCA_029448695.1. Lineage (NCBI taxonomy): Eukaryota > Fungi > Ascomycota > Dothideomycetes > Myriangiales > Elsinoaceae > Elsinoe > Elsinoe perseae. The sequence continues at coordinate 3,917 of JARDAA010000125.1, forward strand.
CTCACACATCGGTCGAAAGGTATTCATGTTGCGCTGATTGAGATGCTTGATCACATCGCCCGATACACCATACCGTAGTTGTCCTATCGCTGTACTTCTCCCCGCCCCAAGCTCGACCTCATCCTCCAGATTGTCATCCGCCTCCTCCTCCTCCTCCGCCTCTCCGATCTCCTCTTGATAGCCCTTCGCGAACATGGCCCCCACCTTTTCTCTGCCGATGGCTTCGGCCGTGTGACGGTACGTCAGCGTGGTCAACCTCACACCTAGATGCTTCGAGGTCTCCGCGCTGATGATCCTCGACATCTTCTCCGTGTCCCAGGGACCTCTCGTATCGGACCAGACATACTCCGACCAACCAGAACCGAGTACATGGACGGACAGGAGTTCCTGGAATGGTTGGATGTAGGCGATGTACATGGCCATCAACTGTCCTACCCGCCACGGAAGAAAGCGCGGCACCACCTTAGGACTGTCGAACTGTGAGGCTGACTTGTGATACCTCGTCACCGTCACCACTTGGCCGTGGACGATGAATACGTTCCGGTCCTGCAGGAAGCCATTCTTGAACCTCAGGGAGGTGATTTCCGGTCCACGAGCTGGTTGTCCTCCGGAAACGTGCACCGCGAAGAGAAGCCATCGTCGAAAGGTATCCACGGACTGGAGATAGCCCTTCACCCTGTGTACGTCCCAAGAGTAGTCTTTCCTCCGTAAAGACCGGCCCCTGATACTATTCAGCATCTTCTCCAACATCCAGGTCCGCCCATCGGTCAGACCGTTTTTTTTGTTGTCGACGAACGAGTAGCCCCGCTTCGAGAACGTCAAATCGTCTTCGATGTCCTCCAAGGACACCTCAAACCTCGACGACGGACCCCCGTCCTCCCACATGAGATCATACCACAGCGTCATCTCGGCCTGAGTGATCACCTGATCGATCATCGCCTTGAAGCGATGCATATGAATTGGTCTGCCGTTGATGGACATGGTCTGCTTGTCGGGCGACCATTGGATCATGCCGGCGTTGCTGAATTTCATCGCGACGCTCTTCCCATACGCCAGTAGGCTCAGCATGGTACTCATGGGACTGTACGACCCATCGGTCAAGAAAGCCTTCCTGCGCTCAAGGAAGTGGTTAACCTCTCGTTTTCCTTGTCCTTCCCGCTTGGCTGCTGGTAGATGTTTTTCCACGAACAGCAATCTCGTGACCCAGACGAGCCCCGCCAAGACGTAAGAGAAGTCGTTCGCCGTTCTGAAACGACCAGTTTCGTCATCGATACCCAAGATAGCGAGGAAGTGTACGAGGGGACTCAGGTGGACGTCGTTGTAGAGAGGCTGACAGATGAGAGAGTCGACGAGGTCTAGTAGACATTCCTCCTGTCCTTGAGTGTCATATTTGACGGCTTGCAACAAGCGTTTGGTCCTGGCGAATTGTTCCGTTGTCCAAGGACAGAGTCGGACGGCGTCATACATGTCACGCAAGCGACCTCTCCGTTCTTGCGTCTCCCTATCTTCGCGTGAATCTTCATCATGCTCGCCTTGATGACCGTCCGCCCTGATCTCCTCGACATCGCAATCATCATCACTATCATCATCATCATCACCGCCACTACCGTCCTCGTCACGTCCAGTATGCCTACATCTTCGTTCCTCTTCCCATCTATCTTCTCCCAGCTTCGCCTCACAGACACGAAGTAGGTAGCACACTAAACGCTGGAAGTATCTCCCATACGTCAACTGAGACTCGGGGTTCTGCAGTCGATTGAATGGTCGCACATCAGCTTCGTTCGGCTTGGCACTTCGGAGCCATCGTCGGGTGTCGGGATGGATGGATTTGAGTCCGATCGCTGTGTTGTGTACGGTGTCCCTGACCAGGCGTGCAGCACGCTGGAGATGTTCTTCTGTGCGATCACCAAGTCGACCTGCTCTAGAGAGGTGAAGCATGTTGCTGTTTCGCAATCGATCATGCCATTCTGTCCGATGAAACCAGCCCGTCCGATCCTGTTTGGCCGCAGATGCTTCGACCACTTCCAAGGCTTCTTTCCTCTTACTTATCTCTCCTTGCCACATCTCCTCAATGAGACCCACTTGCTCGCTGATCTCGGCACTTACCTCATTAGCCTTGCACGACCTCTCACCGCTCGGCTCTTCTTCGTCAGCTACCCCCCTCTCGCCGTTCCACAGTACGGTAAAGTACTTCTGGAATCCGCCCGAAGGAAAGAAAGTCTGCACCCATACTGCGTGCCAGTACTCGGGCACATCTTTGCTCCACCTCCACTCGTGCTTCTCGCGGCAATGCTTACTGATACGATCACGGCTAATGCTCAATTCTTCGCATTCCTCTCCTTCACAAATGTAAGCCCGGAGTGGTCGGCCCAAGAATCCAAATGCCGGTCCCAGTGGTTCCGGAAGCGGGACGTCCCTCGCATCTACCACTTCGTACTGTGAATATACTTCCACTATATATTTCTTGTGCGCACTGCTTCCGACGTGGTGACGATTCAGATGTTTAGCCAGTCCTCGAATAGCTGTCTTGTGTGTGGTACAGATGATCACTTTGAATCGTGGTTCGTAGCGGAGGATCTCGTGAACATTGGCTGGCGTTACGGGAACGGTACATCTTTCCATCTCGCCAATTTTTTGACTCTCAGCTGGAACTTATTATTTGATCATTAGAGTAAAGAGAAACAACACTGCCAACCCAATGGCAATCTTTTCGCACCCCTGTGCTTTTAAGCTCGACACCCTCGGCACATTGCGCGAAAGTGACACGAAAGCACGCGTATCCCTGCCCGGATGGATTGCACCTCTCCTCGCTTCTTGGTCGTTGTCGCCGCTCTACCTCTCTATTTATATACATCTGTTCTATCTTTATGTACACACATCTATTCTATCTCTATATACACCCATTTAATCTACCTCTATGTACACACATCTGTTCTATCTCTATATACGCAAGTCTAGCCCCTATAAATGAGTGTCCGCTTCTCTGTCTTCTCGGCACCTGCTTACCCCTTTCCATCCTACTGTTTCGAGCAATCCCTCACTAGGACGAAGCCATCATTAAGCGAACGTGGAGAGTGGCTTGCCGCCTTATCCATCGTTCGAAAAGTCAACAGAGATTGTTGCTAGAGCGTTATCTGCCGCTTTCTTCCACACTATGTCTAGCAGCCCGCCAATCGCGCCCGTCCCGGTGTACGACTTGGCTTTGCTGGGGCGGTAGTATTTGATATCGGCCGAACAGCCCAAGTCTTTTGTTGCTAGCTTGGTGACAGCTTGCGAACAGAGTTGATCCACCCCCGCCGACAATTCCCGGATAGTCTCCACCGCGGTCTTAGCCGGCGGCACGAAGTTGGGTAGGAATGTCGCAGTGACCTTGCGGTTATCTTTCAGCTGATGACCTTGCTTGTCGTGACCGTTCGTGAATTGCTTGACTACCATACCAACACCGCCATCTTCTATTAGGCCTTGCTGGTGAATCTGCGTCATCATTGTCTTGCAAACGGGGACGGCCATATCACGGATGTCCGTCACCCAGAGGAAATTTTCGTGCACTTCCTTCCCATCACACCATGGCTTTTGGTCAATTGCGAGCTCCGCACCGGCCTTCATAACGCTCTGGAGAATGTCACGACGTTGCAGATTAGGGAGAGTAGCATTTCCGGACATCGTCTGATTTCCAGCATTCTCTACATCCCCCAGGTCGGCTGTATCCCTAGCATCTCCAGCATCTCCAGCATCTCCAGACGTCCCAGACGCAACGGTATTCTCCACGTCGGGCGTCTTCCCAGAATCGCCCGTATTCCCAGCGTCTCCGACGCCCCCGCCCTCCTTCACTGACTTCAGCTTGACAGAACGCTCTCCAGATCCGGTGATCTGACCCGTACACTCCCTCATCTGCTGCGGTGTCGGCTTCTCCCCAAAGGGATACTTGGGGACCTTACCCTGCATGCATTTGGCAAAGGGAGAGAACTGAGGGTCAATGTCACGAGCGACAAGTGGGACCGTGGATGCACCGACCGAGCTGGCTAGCAGCATGGCAAAGGTCGCGATCGCCGTCGTAGTTGTCTTCATGACGCAAGGTTTTCCGATCACGTCCGTCTTGATTTATGACGCTTGATTTGAGTGGCATAAGAGCCATGTCGGTGTGCAAGAAGCTCGAATATATACACGCTGGTGCCTAGGCATGCTGATACGCCATCGATACATGCGAAGTAGGTAACACATACTCCTGTTGACTAGTTGTGCCTAGCGGATTCGATACTCGAACGTGTCGCGAGCTAAATTTACCTCAATAGGTGTCCTGTAAACAGCAGCCATCCTGGCGTGGTGTAGATCTCCTACATTTGCAGGTCAGGAGTAGAGGATTCATGAGCCGGACAGTGAAGACAGACTATACACGTTGACATGCTCGGCACTGGAGCGGCACTTCCCATCCAAAATTGGATCTAATGGTCACTAAGGAGCCGTGATCAAGACCACGTGTGACATGTGAAACAAGATTCAGCATCAGTCGTGACCTCAGCCTATAGACCGGTGTGCAAGTTACAGCTGAGGATGATCCACCTGGGCGACAAGCTGAGAGTTCTCAACGTACAAGCTGAGAGCTGCCAAGAGCTGCGAGGAGCCGCCAAGTGGATTTTGCCTTAGAAAAATGCAGACCATTATCCTTATCGACATAACGATGGTAGAGTGAGCTGAGCTGCTATATGGCATCCAGTAGTTGTGTCAATGTAGCAGAAATCGCTCTGGCCAGACTGTCATTAATCCATGGGGACGATGCCGCACAAGTCCCACTGGCACGGTTCGTAGCTGTCTTTACCCGCGAGCTTAGAGTCGTAGCCTGGACCCATGACGATGCGTTCTAGACCATTTTCCATGAGTTCAGTCTGCCTTCGTACCGTTTCGCGACGAGCCGTCAGAGACTTCTTGTCATTTCCCAGCACACTCTCTCTCCACGGCCATGGCGCTTGGACGAAGAGCCTCCCTACCTTTTCCATCCCTCTCAGCGGCTCCAAAATGCGCTGATAAGTAGCTCGGAGGACGTCTGACCGTGCTTCTCCCATGTCATCGCCATACCCGACATAATATGTCCGACTCTGATATGATATGCGTGCGAATGCGATGCGTAGTGTCAGTCTCGATAGGCAGAGATCCTGCCATAATCTTGCAAGCGCCCGCGTCCATTCTGCAAGGATGGTCGATCCTGATGTCATATAATCCGATCCGACGGCAGGAAACACAATCTCTAGAAATCGAAGGTGACGCAGTGCACTTCGCGGCTGCACTGTATTCAGAAAGGTGCTGACCGGCAATGGTGTAGTAAGGCGATCAGTCAGTTCGTGGATCCTTTCGTGGGGGGTGATAATGATACGATTCTCCGTGTACAGCGTCTCCGTGGCATCCACGTTCATGACCTTACAGACCGTGAAGTACGAAGCAGGATTGCCCCAACAATGGCAACCCGACCAGAATGCAGCGCTACGTGCTCGACAGAAATCTCCATGAGACGCCGTCATGTTCGAGCAGGAGATGTGACGACAGACACAGTTTGGCCCGTCATCGCAAAGCCCTCGCCCATCTCGACACAGCCACAGGGAGAAGAGCACGTGAAATTTCTTCCTCGGGTCCCAATGTACTTCTCGCAAAGGCGCTACGAGATCGGTATACTGGAGAACCGCCATGCGAAGTTCTTTCGGGAGCTTTAGATATGGGAAAGCTTGCCTTACGCTTCCAACAGGCCCGTTCAAAGCTCTAAGAACTACAGACCTGGCCAAATCGCTGAGCACAGATGCAGGCCTGGAGCTCAGGCACACCCTACAATCTGCAAGTAGAGGCATGGTTTGGATAGGCTTGATTAAACGTTGCGCCACATCCACATTCCGGCATTCGCATGTTATGAATAATCGCAAGGTCATTGGTGGCGCGTGTGTGGCGAGATTTTTGATACCAGCGGACCAGTGATCAAACAAGCTTTCCAGACGTGTCGAGACGAAGCCTAGCTTTCCATCGGCGTCGAACGCTATGCTCGTCCGAAATCGACCGTGAAGGTGATCTCGGACGACTTCATCGCCGTCAAAGGTAACGACGATCGTTCTAAGAAGCCTTATCGTCGAAGGACGGAGTTGCTTGAGCGCCTCAGGACGCCTGCGTATCGCCATCGTGGCGTGGAGATCGTGTCCACCATACAGCCACTCTGAGATCTCCTCATACAGTAATCGACACGTGAGCATAACGCTCACCACGTGCAAGCTTTGACGCAGCGGGGATGATTCGCACCCGGACAGTGGGATACTGATGTCGACATCGAACCCTTCGACGGAAACAAGTGCTGACCAGACCTGCTTCCTAAGCGCCTTAGAGAGTTGCAGGAAGCTGTGGAATGCCTCCTTTGGCCGGACCACCGTCGGAGGCGAGGTTGTCGAATGCTGGCAAGACCGTCCCGTGGCATAATCACAGATGCGACCGGTCGACATCATCGGAAAGCACACCACGACGTTCGGCTTTCTGATGACATGCGAGATTTGCAGATCCTACGTCCGCAGACGAAGCCAGAAAAAGATGCTCGGGCATAGACTCGATTGACCGGCGGCTATGCTTGGCAGATTGCTTCACAAAATCCCGTTACCATGGAAAAAGGTAATGCTCGATACGTGTTACCCTGACGAGGCTGTTTATAGATTTTCTACTTCGACCATATTGGAGGTAGGTGGGGACGATGCGGCTTTTGCATGAGCTGACAATGGGTTGGAAGATGTCGCTATAGAGCTGAGAATCAGCCGGAGACCATTTACTCTTCTGGGACACAATGGACTTCGTACGCTTGATGCGGTCCATCGCTGGCCATTTTCTCCTCTTGATGCTCTGAAACATCGCGCATCAACAGATTTCGATCCCGTCGTTGATCGGGAGATTGAAGATCCATCGGGGCGGCTTTCTTCTCTCCAGCAAGACGAGGCGCATCCTCCCCTAGCAGCAGATGCCGCTCGGCATTACATGTTGATCATGTCCCGGAAGGTGAAGCTCCTCTCCAGCCTTCCGTGAGACGTATGATACATAGCGTCTTGCCCAGCGAATCCTGACGAAGGTGTAGTAATAGAAATCACAAAGTGAGGCAATCTAACGTGCTCTTCCCACAAGGCGGGAAGGAGAGGCATAGAGCAGCTCAGCTGCTAGGCAGACCTGAAGTTCCTACAGGAGCGCTAAAGAGACAGTCTACGGTCTCAAATGCGTCGACATACGTATGGTCACTTGTTGCCTAGGACACACGTGTCCGACAGTACTGAGGTATATTATGCAAGCTAATGTACATCGCGAGAGACACCGTGGTCCAGTACTTCCTTGTTCAAGCTTATCACCCAGACGATTGTCACCTATCTGCCTCCATTAGTACGTTCTGTACATGATCTTTTCTTGACAAGGCTTCGTAGCAATCTAAGAGATAGCAATGTACTTTAATGTTCTCCTCCTTTTCGCATCGTTCGTCTGGCTGTGCTGTTGCGGCCCTGTGCCGATGGCTTCATGGACGACAGACAAGCAGCTCCCCACTTGGGTACGGTTGCCAACTCCTCGCGGTGATGATAATCGTATTGGTACAGATCCGCTCAATTTTGCGAGGAACCGAGCCAGGAGTCATTTCGAATGGCTCATAAAGCAGCCGAACGCTCGGACTGAGAACGGCTCAGGGGCCTGCCTAGTGGTCGTTCTGTACGACTCTGTCGAACATAAATATTGGGCATCTACAATTCCAAGGGGTGGGGCAGCTGAGGATATTAAGAACAACAGATCGAAAGCTCCGAAATGGAACGCTGCTAATCACAAGCTAGAAGAAGACTGGGACTGGGAGAAAGAAGACATGGTCGATCGGAAAATACCTGTCAAGACGGGGGATCTGAAGCTACACGCCGAAGATGGAGCGTTGTGGAATTTTGAGCAGGGTTCCGAGAGGGCCAGGAATGCAGATGGAGATCGATATGCCCCCGACATTTACTACGCGGTCTATGGCTCCTGGAATCCTACAGATCCGCCCTCACTGAAACCACTCTGCACCAATGAGGGGAAGAAAGACCCGACCTGTACTACGCTCTTTAATAGACTCCTAGCTCAGTCCTTGACAGCGAATCCTCCAGCGCGGCCTGGGGACGCCGGTCCTGCAGTAGACACTGGGTCTACAGGCAAGGCAAGGATGTCGAAGCTATAGTTGCGGCGATGGATATCTAGCTTAGATAGTTTATTTCTAGCTCTTGCTTGAATACAATACCAATATGAGTTTGGGTGAACCTTGTTTTTAGCTTAGTCTAGGTTGCTAGCAGAGCTCTGCTGAGATTATCTATCATGATCCATACAGCTCGTTGCTATCAGCAGATCTTGCTGCCCCTCCTAAATTAAGTCGAAGTCGGAGGTAGAGCTGATGTCCGCGTGCATCGAAGAAGAACAAAACAGCAAGCTTCTACGATATGTCTCTGACGCGCACTACTTCCGACGTTGTAGTGATTCGGGTGTGTGACTAGCCCTCGAGTGGCTGCGTTGTGTGTGCGCTATAGATCATCACTTTCCATCGTGGTTCGGAGCCGAGAATCTGATGAACATTCGCTGGCGTTGGGCTAGCGTTACGAGAACGGTTCATTGCTCCATGTCCCGGACTTTGTCGCTGATAACCGCATCTTGCCATGTCATTGGCAGCATGGATACAAATTATACCAGCAATACATTGTCCGTTCTCCTCATGCGCCTGTCTTTTGAAGCCCGATACTCTCGGCGCGTCACGCGAAAGTGACACGAAATCACGCGCATCCCTGTCCGCGCGGCCTTTACCTTTCCTATCTCTCGCTCGTCGTCGCTGCCGGTGATCGCAGCTGCGCAGTACCCGTGGACTATCGCGCACACGTATAGCTACTGATGTCGCGGAAGTCCCTTACGCTTGCGGCTAACGCCAGTGCCTCTTCATCTACCCAGACGCCCACAGACCAGGATGTCGTCCTCTATCAACCATCGCGGACCGCCAAAAGGCAGGATGACTTGCTACACCAAGCGGATGCCGGTGACCTACAAGCGCGCTTAGAACTTATGACGCCTGCGATTGTCGAGGCTGAATTACGGCGCCGGCACCGTCAAGATCAGCCTGACTGTACTCTCCTAGACTACCTCCAAGCACCGGGGGCGGATCTCACGCGAGCGGATGCCGCAGCCCATGTGCTGAACGAATTAGCCGACACGACAGAGCAAAGTTCGCTTGATTCGGCACTCGTCTGGAGATATATTCAGTTGCACAAAGTCTGGGAGACTCATGACAATCCAGCTCTACGTACTGCGGAATGTTTCCTGGCCAATCTTGACCAAAATGCTCTTGTGAAGATCAATATCGTCGTCGGAACTTCTGCTCAAGCCGACAAGCGGCGCAGTATCACCATCATCCAAGAAGCTTGGGGAGAAGACTGGTTTGCGGAAGTTCCGTCCGATCTTCTCCCTGAGGGCGTCTCGGATCCGATGCAGTTGTCGAAACGTTTGTTGATCCAAATCGCTGCCAATTGCAGGAAGAATATCTCTCTTCACACAGCGATATCTGGCTGGCGCAAACAATTAGAGTCCAGATGCAATCCTGCCAGACGATCAGATAGATCAAAACGCCCACGCTTGACCACCCACATCTTGCCGGAAGATGTAGCCTTCTTCAACAAGCGACACGACGAACAACGTGGTCGAAGGACGGCGGAACTCTTCTTTCCCGAAGTGCAAGAAGACCGCTTACAGCTGTTCCCTCCTTCGACCGCAGCTGGTGAGGCCGAGTCACCATGGTATGGTCAAGAAAAAGTCCAGGCAGTCGCGAAGCCGCAGCACAAGCGCAAAGCATTCCGGCCACAGGTAAAGAGCTTGAAAGATCTAAGCGATACCACTGCAGATGACAGACGACATGAGACAAGGCATCTCTCTGCGGACGGCAAGTACCGCATCAAACGTGTCGGCAAGCAGCTCATTCGTGAACCCGTGACCCCGGCTACAACACCAAAATCTTCTCCGGCCAGGTCTGTCCCATCGCAAGCTGCCCTCGACAGGTCTACGCTCTGTGGTGCGCCAGACGTTGCGGCCATGCTTTCACGAGTCTTGGGTGAAGTACAAGGATTCATGCCACGCAAAGGTAGCCCTCTACCTTCCAGGTACGACAAGTACTGCTCTGCGTGCCTCGAAGACTTGGCGAAGATAGCTCGTTGCTATGAAAAGACCCTCCTACCTCTTCTGAACAAGGTCAAAGACGGTGATCCGCATGTATCGTCCGGCTCTCACAAGTCAATCGACGATACTGCTCGAGAAGTCAATCAAACGACGAGGCAGCAAGGTAATCCTCTCTTTGTCGAGTCGGATGAAGAAGAGACCTTGTCGCTTCATTCAGATGATGAGACAGAATAGTCACGTGACGGTAGTCTGGAGGTCCTCCACACTTGACGTCATAGGATTTCTTTAGGGTTAGCCATGTACAACCCTTAGGGTAAGGTGAAAGTCAGTCCATTCGTCGTCGACTTCTGTGCAGTGATTATTGAGATCGAGCTGATGTCTGCGCGCATCTAAGAAGAACAGAAAAAGACACTGTGCTGCGTATTTGTACGCTCAGATCCCAGGGCTCGGATCCCAGGACTAGCGGCCAAATTTTGAGCCGCACTAAACTTAATCAGGGTCTGATCCCACGACCTGGTCGTGCAATCCGAGGCCTCATATTGGATAGGCAAGCATCGCTCGAGATGGGCCACAGAGTCGGCTTGATACCTGTCAAGATCTAAGTCGTCGAGACTGTGAGAATCAATTCCATCTTTGTATCCGCCGATCAATATTGAGGACGGTATGACTAGAAGCCCTTGCACCTCGCTGGCCAGCTATCTCAGCCACGATTATTGGCGTAGGAGCATTCTCTGTCACAGAGTCTTCCCATGTCCAGCGGAAGCAGTTGGTGCTCTCATCCCTCAAAACCCTAATATTTCCGACACTATAAGCCCTTTCGGTAGTGATCCCTTTTCACCTGTGTGGAAGAATCAATCCGAGAAGTAGAGATTGTGACCCGCTTCATCACTCTTTAGCCGATACACCAATCTCTCCTATACAACCTGGCTGCGAATACCTTGCCCAGAAGTTGTGTCCGTTGGAGAACGTTAACAGACAGCCAGGGTACGATTGTCAACCTCGATATCGCGAGACTAGAGCTTCGTTCTGTCAAATAGCTCATTTCACAGTGCGTTATGTTCGCTTGTTGCCAAAAATTGTCGATTTGTCGCGCCGATCACTCTCCTCTCTTATCATGGTGGTCCAAAGGACGACGGCATCGTTAGAAAACATCGCATCAGCTTGAGAAGACAGTGACAATAGCAGTTGTTCGTTATGGTAGAGAAATGAGCCTCCTGTGTCTGATGATATTCCTACCTCTATCGGTGGCCACACTAATGACACGAATTAAGAACGTGCCTATTTCTTTAGATATCTAGTCTCTGCTCAGGTGCGCAGGCTCGCACTTCTGTGCGAGATACTTGCTCACAGGGTCGAAGAAGAGTCGTGCCATTCTCAACAAAATACTATCCTGTCTATGGGCTTACGTATAAGGCAATTATAGGGTATGCTTGGTGGCTCCATCAATATGTAAATAGATTAAATAATGTGGAATTTTCCGATCTCGTCTCCCTTTGTTTGCATTATTCTTGTGTAATAGCACATTAAGGTAGGTTCGGCGAGTAGAATTTCGCAAGTCTGTGGCCGATATCTTGTTGGTTCTCAATATTGGGTCGGTAAGAAACACTTTTGACGTTGCTCGGGGGGTCCTACTACCGATAGGGTCGCAGGCTTGAATCCGACAAGAAGGGTTACACGAGTAAGGTGGTAATTCTACAATGGCATTGATATTCTATTCACAAGTGCCTCTCGAAGAGGAGACACGTGTGCAAGCGCCTCCCGAAGAGGAGACGCATATGTAAGTGCCGCTGTTCTTCGCGATATCAAAGATGCATACAGATCTTAGTATGAAGAATGACAGCTTCAAGCTCATGGTGTTCGGTCTTACCGGCAGACACGTAAGCGATACTACTGGCCGTAAGAGTGTTGGCCACAAAGATACCTCGTCTTGAAAGGGAAGGATCCCGAGAACATGACTGTTAGCAAACTAGTTTTACATTCAGCAGAGAGATGATGAATTATCACATAACACGCTGCAGCGCTTCAGAACTTTCTTGCTGCAGTGAAAGAGGCTTGACAACGTTGGACCACAGTACGAATTACAGCTCTGAGAGACTTTGATATTCCTAGAACACTCACTCAGACTGAGTATTTCTTCTAAGAAGGAAGACTTTCTTATCAATGTTGCAGCCATTCCCTTGCAAGATCTGGTATGATCTTGTCTTTTGATGGATCGTTTGGAAATATTGTTTGAGAGGCATGATAGAGTCAGCCTGATGGTTCTTTATACCAACCTCGCTAGAATGTCTGAGGTCTAGTGTGCCTCTAAGTCACCTTGAACGATACTTATAGCCAGCAGTATTACAACCGGGCTAAGCAGCTATCTCGGGTCCGATAGCTAGTGAGGTACTACGTACCCATCATAGGTAGAGTAAGTGACAATAGTAGTGGCTTTCACTCTTGATGATAACTGAAAGTCATTCTACTATCAATAGGTTGAGTACCAGCAGCGGCAAAGTATGTATACCTTGTACGAAGCAACCTATGCTTTCATTTGTTCCTTTCTTGCTACTATCGATTACACATAGGCTCTGATCGGTCCAATACAGCTAACTCGACAGCGCTTGGAACGTGGATGTAGGATCAGGTTCACGCACTGGCTACGACTTCATGAAACGCCAAGTACTGAATCTACAGTAAGCTATGCTCAGGTTTTGGTTGCAGACGTCAACACTTAAAGAACGCTTCCACAATCCCGACTTTTCTTTTGTCCGTGCTCCAATAGCCGGTGGCTGCAACTATCTATGATGAAGTAAACTTGAGTACGAGACTCAACAAACTTCGAAAACTGGTACAAAGCTTGCAGCAGGAGACAAGACTACCATCGAGATCGAATGCATAGAAAATCCTCACAATCGTCACCCCACTACTATCACCTTCCACCTACCGCGTTTCCCACCTGCTTCGGTCAGAGTTGACCCTCCTCTCTTGTACCAATTGGCCCGTTCAGGTCGTGTCAGAGCAAGCACCATAGACGCCATCGTAATTGAGTCCAGTGTATGTATTCGCATACTTGCATTGGCGTTCCCACTCTTTGCCCCCCAGTGCCATGACTGTCTTGCCGTTCTCCGTGGTCTTGCAGTTCTGGAAACATTGTCAGCCAAGAAACGTAAAATGGCTCTTTCAATGCTCACCCATAGGCCTCCGTTCGCAGAGGCAGTAAAGACGACGTTCTTGGGGGCGTTGGTGTTGAAGATTTTCTCGTTCCGCTTGTAGGCTTCGCACGCCGCAGTGACGATCTTTCGCTGTTCTGCGGAGTTGAAGTTGCCCTTGCCGTTGATTTGGCCCTTTTGGCACCAGCATTGGGAATGCTCATTGCAAAGGACAAGTGGTAACATGACAGAAGCAGCCAGAACGAGAGAATTGAGCAACTGCATGTTGGAAGAGCGATAAACAGGAGATCGTAGGTGGGAATATTCAGTGCTGTACGAGAATGGGGACAGCCTCGGCGGGAGCAGACAAGCGGTCCAGGGAGTGCGCCAGCAAGTCATTTATTCACATGATAGGGGCAAATTACTGTCAGGGCTCATGTGAAACTTTTTCCGTGGCTTAGGGTAGCGAATTAGGCTAGAGTCACGAGGATTGATATGTTAAATCGTTCCGTCATGCATCATGGCCAGTAAGTCAGGCTGAGTCAGACGCTAGGCAGTTCAACTTCAACGCCTGTCGCAATACGGAATGAGACAGGGGCCAGTGGATGGCTCTCACGCGGAGTAACAATGCACGAAAGGTAGTGACTTCAAGAGCAGCCTTTACCATACTGACATTCACAATCTATAACCCGGTCGACTGCTATACCTACCTTTATAAGGACCTTCCCGCTGAATGCTGTTCTGTGACGTTCTATCGTTTGATTTCGTTGATAGAATCATAGAATGACCTTCATCTCCTATGCACAAACCATTTCCGGTCCGGATGAAGTCATATGATATGATCGTCCTATCAATTTGATCTAGTGTGACTTTTCAACTCCGCTTCTGATCCTCTAGGGTCAACATAAAATGATGGCCAGGGGAATGAGAAGAATGGGTGAGGGTGTAGGACTGAGCCGTAGTTTGGTGCTTCGGAGAAGCATTACAGCCCAAGGTTCGTTTGATTTAAGCATGAGCGAATTCATTTGTTGAAGCATGGGAAAAAGCGAAGTGCATGTTCAGCACGCCCGGTATTCCTGTTAACACTAATCGCGTGACAAGCACTTTCGCCAGGCTTGATCTCAACAAGAACTCGAGATAGACCATGGGCTAGAGAGGACGAGCTGGTAGAAATGCGTCATATTTTGAGTTTAGGTTTTGTCCTTAGCTTTATTCTCTATCTTCTTTAGGATAATAACTAAAGTACTATATCTATTAGAGATACTTTAGTACTTCTATAGTCTCTAGCTAGTGTTATATTAATATCTCTATATAGGTTAGTATTATATATTATATTTTCTATAGTATTTATATACTAGACTATATCTATTAATAATGCTACTAGGCCTTCTAAAGAGGCCTATAGAGAGGTATAAGACCTTAGCTTAAAGTCTATATGTCACGAACCGTCCAAACCCAGGGTCACGTGAGTGAGTCTTGGATGAAGCCGAGAACGAGGGTTCTGCTTCTATAGCAGTATAGCACTGAGGTAAGAGTCGGAGAAGATATGTCTTGCAGATAATGAAGTACGATTGGAAGTATTGCAAAGGCCAGCCTTGGCAACACCAATGTTCGCTATCTAGACGAGGTTGACTACGGTACTTACAAGAGGTAAGGACTGTTCCTATATACTGCTGTGTTCCTTGACCGTGGGAGCCTCGACGGTCAAGTTGGCCGCTCGTAGGCTTGCGGTCATCTTTGTCCGTGGCTTGGCGCGCGGTCATGTCACGTGACCGTTCCGAGGTTTTCCCGTGTATGGGCTTGATTGGTTCTGACGTGCTCAGTACTTCGTGGCCGCGCCATGTTCCTAACACTGACCAGATACTCAAGCGAGGGCTGATGTTCATTCTCCCGAAGATTTCTCAGGCATTCCCAGTACAGAAGCCCTAGCTCTCAATAGGAGCCGAATAACCAAGATCTAGAGGTGTCATGATCGAGATTCTGTATGCATCATTGCGTCGTACCGGTATCGATAGATCGACAAGCTTCGAGTAT
>JARDAA010000012.1:0-58193 GCA_029448695.1 Elsinoe perseae
TCTCCCCAATGCACTGCAACATGATATAGTTTAATTGTTCATAGAGGTTCATGTATGGCAGGTAATTAGGCTGAAAAGCAGAAGAAGCTGAATTTTGACTACCGAGGTTACATGACTAACGAGCTTGCCGACCACGTTATAGCGAAGCCCAAATGTCCTTAGATAAGCAAAATGCGGGGGTGTGATTGGTTCATGACGCGGCACGCGTTGATGCTTGAGAGGTTTGTTCACTGCATCAACATCAGCATTGCTACCTGTGAAAATGCAATGCATGCCTTGCTATGTGACAGCCCGTTCGTCCATCATCCTAATGGCTTCTCCATCCCTGCGTCAGCCTTATCTACACATGACGAACAGGATGCCCTTGTGATAGCCGATCTCCAAGGCAATCTTACTTCAATGCCACGTCTGACAGCACTGATACTCTACAGACCCTGACAGTCTGCCAGATGGCGGCTCGATCGAGCGTGAACTGGAAGAAGTCCCTGATCAGCAAGATGGATCACATCATGTACTGGAGGACTTGGCTCTGGAAGACATATGGACCAACCGGGGCAATAGCTACCCCTGGACAGCGCCCGACTTCTCCGAAACTGCTTCGTATACTAAACTGGACGAAGCGGTGCTGCAGAACACAGTCCCGGGAGCTGAAATATCCCCAGAGAATGCCCAGACGTCTGTTCCGACCTCTCGCCTGGCGGACTTCTCGGCCGTGTCTCGCAATCACGATATTATCACTGGTGATAATTTGATAGCCTCGATGCTATTGCTAAGTCACGGCAACTCGTCACCACTGTTCCCGAAGTCCGCGAATGGGACATTCCTTCCATTATATAGCGAGGGTCGTTTCCGATGTAACGAGGTTACCAATGATACTCTGCACGAGCTTGTGAAGACCGCTTCGGCAGGCGGACAGAAGACGCTACAGCTGCGACAATTCATCGACTCAGTCTTCAGCCATGCGAACCCCTCGATCGCTTGCCTAGCTCTAGCAAATACTGTCCGATCAATTCTGGACGGTTTACAGCTTCTGACATGTCAGCGGACCGACCAGGATCGAAGCATGGACGGGCTTCAGACGACCCTGCGTGCAGTGAATCTGTTGGCGGCATTATTGATGGAATCATCTCAAGATGTGTTACCAGACATGGATGAGCGCCTGATTGTTCGAGCAGTGGCCGCTGCTGCTACCTCGCCAACGACCGCTGGATTTAACTTTCAGGCTGTGCGTAGCATATTGGTGAATCGTGTCACTAGATCATTGTCCGAGTCACTGTTCCATGCTTGCGGACTCATGACTTCTCCTCAACTCGATGATGGCGCGGCCAGGATCCATGGTCCGGAAGATCTGTACGGCCTTGATCAGAGTGGGATCGAACAATGCAACTCGGACAACAGGTTTTCGCTCGCCCTGATCTCGTCTGACGAGCTGAAAATAATTCAAGAGATTCTGGTAGGGCGCCAGATCCTCAACAGTTCCCAGACAATTCAACCCGTACAACAAAACTCGATCCCAGCAGTCACGGACGCTGACCTGGATTGTTCCCGCTACTTCATAGATCCTAACGAGATCCTGGCGAGGGCAGAAAATTACGAAGCACATATTATGTCAGCACTCTCTTGTGGCAACGAGGGGCATATCGCAACACAACCCGTGAATCAGGTCTTGCATTCGTCTCCCAAGGCAAATGCGCCGAGCACGCCAGAAGCTATGGATCTGATCAACAATCTATCGGCATTGCCATCCACACAAGACTTGGACAGTGAGCTCTATCGGGCTCTGAAAGTGGATCTCAACAAGCTGCTGGAAGGTTCACAGTCTGACGACAGCGCAACCGGGAATCCATTTAGCATTTTGAGTCCCTACCAACCATTTCTCCACACGCAGCAACGAATCATCAATGGTGTACTTTTGCGAGCGCTCGTACGGAGCGAATGCTTGCTCGAACATCTTGACGCGCATTTCCAATTCCACCTTCTTGGAAACAGGGTATTTCTGAAGCGCTTGCAAATGATACTTTTTGACACCAATTTGCCAGCCTCGAGTCCACGCAGCATCCTCCAAGGCAACTTCGGCGTTCAAAGAGATGGCTTGAATTACCACTGGCCACCTGGTGATTCGGAACTGTGGCTGGCCCTTGCCGGCTTGTTCTTAGAGACATACCAACATGGCAGCCAGCCGCTTGCGCACGTTCAGAAGACGCGCTCAATACCAGGTGGCCTCAATGTGTCTGTGCGACATACTGATTCACCGAACAGTGCGGAGATCATGGACTTGCTGTCGACTCGTGCCCTCGACTTTTTGCGACTCAGATACACACCGACTGCAGCGCTATCAGCCATCTTCGACCCAGCGGCTTTGGAACAGTATGATGACATCCTTCGCTTCCTCCTTCTTCCCATGCGACAAAATTACATCGCTGCTAACATGGCAACGATACTCAACTTTCGCAATTCAAATCTTACGCGTCGCGCGAAGGCAGTGGCCAGTAGGCTTGTAAGGACGAGTCAAATTATCACCGCATCTCTGTCGGCATACTTTTTCGAGCTTGCCATTCGACCGCCTTGGGATGATCTGCAACTCGCCATGAATGCTCTTTGTAATGATCTCGAAGACGAGGATGACCTGGGGTTATACGGAACAACAATCAAGATAGGCATTACGGCTTTAGTGAACCTCCACCATCACACCTTGAGCGTCATCCAGTCAAGGCTGTTCCTCGATCCGGAGCGAATCATGACAAGCGATCGGATCAAGAAGATCTACACAATCATGTTGCAGGGAGCTGCGAGTGTCGGCCGGTTGGTTCAGCCACAAGGTGCCGGTGTAGCCGATATGAAGGAGGAGGACGTTGAAGTCTTGCGGCTGGAGCGAGAACTCCGCCAGAACGTGCTGGAGCTACGAAGCATCCTAAAGGGTATGGAGAAGCTGTCATGTGCAGATCAGAGCTGGGCCACCGAACTTTGGGGCAAGTTCGGGATGTTACCGCCCGAAAATGATGAGACTGAGATTCTCCGCGTGTTGGACAGTTCTTTGGACCTCGACCCAGTCTCTAGCGGCAGCGATGAGCTATGGGACAACACATAGTCTATCAAAGACCCTGCCATGTCAAGGACTTTGTCAGTTCGAAATCCGCCTCGCTCCTGATGTCAGATGAGGACAGCCCCACCAGAACTGTGTATTTTCCTGCTTCAGCCCTCCAGTATGCATGAGTAGAGTCATAGACGCTGACGGCATACTTGTCCAGCGTGACATTTAGGTTTCGATGCTTGCCAGGCTCCAGGTCGATCTTGACGAATTCCTTCAGCTCTTTGATCGGTCTCCTTCGACCTACTGCCGTTGGGCCAGTCAAATACAGTTGAACTACCACCTTGCCGGATCGGTTGCCAACGTTCTCAACCCAGAAGTCCAAATCAATCTCCGTGTTGCTCGTTGAGAGCGCGCATTTCGCCTCTGAGATCTTGAAGTTGGTATAGCTGAGACCTTCGCCAAAAGCAAACAAAGCATTTGGCGCCTCGGGTCGATCATGCCACTTGTATCCGACATTCAGGCCTTCCTCATACTTGAGCTTGCTATCCTTGACAGGAAAGTTGTCGTGTGCGGAACAGTCCTCCAACTTCCGTGGCCAGCTAAATGGTAGTCTACCGCAAGGACTCACTTCACCGCTCAGAACCTTGGCCACAGAATGACCGCACTCTTGCCCTGGAAACCAGCCTTGTACGAACGCCGCTACTTTGTCGATGAAAGGCGTCAAGTCGACTGCTGCCCCGGAGAAGTTGATCACGCAGGTACGAGGGTTTGCGGCTATCACCGCATCAATGAGTTCGTATTGCTGCGAAGGAAGCAGCATATCTTCTCTGTCGAAGCCTTCGGACTCTATCTCGTTGGTCGTTCCAGTACACACGACAACCACATCGGCTTCACCTGCCACCTGAGCGGCGTGTCTGAACAACTCCGACACATTGATCTCTTCGTGGAATCTCACAGCTGACCCTTGAAAGAGCCGACCGTTCAAAGGCGGTGCTTGGACCTGATCGTCAGGCGTGGCGAATGACTCCAAAACAATTTGGTATCGCCGTCCACCTGTCATCTGGCGGTCGAAGCGGCGCTCGATCTTGGACTTGAAGAAATAGAAACTCTCCGGTACGAGGTTGGGATCTTGCGCTCGAACGAACGCCTCTTCCCCGTCTATCAGACAGCGAGCACGACCTGTCGAGATGATGGAGAAGATATGGCTACCGGATGTAGTTGGGGTGAGTGTAAAGCTCATTCGTGAGCAGTAATCCTTGTCGAGATAGGTTGGCCATTGCTCTTTGATCATATATTCTGGAGCCGGGCGCTGCTCGGTAGCTACCAGGTTTTGGCCAATGACATCCCCGTTGAACCATTCAACCCTCACAGGGGTGATCGAAGTACCAGAATCTCCAGGATCAGGACTGGTAATCGTAGAGCTGTCGGCATGTGGTAGTGCACCGAACACTGGCATACCAGGCGACAGTCGAACATCAAAACCAGCTTGCTTCAATCCATCGTACGGCGAGACTGCATGCAGTGCATCTACTCGTGCTGATCCTCCTCCGCCGAGACTGACGTGGACAGCGTGATGCCCGATAATAGCCACCTTAGCTTTCCTATCAATGGGCAAGAGGGATCCTTCGTTCTTCAGGAGTACCATTCCTTCCGCTCCGGCACCGGCAATGAGGTCGTCTCGTTCTGTATCTTCCACAGCCCTTTCTGGTGGTTCTTCCGGATACTCGAATTTATCCAAGAACTTTGCAAGATCGACCACCCTGCGAACACTGTCATCTATGGTAGTATCAAGCACTTCGCCCTTCTTTACTGCATCCACAAGCAGCTGTCCTCTCCACTTCGTCGGCCCAGGCATCTCTAGGTCTACGCCAGCGTTGATGCAATCTGCCGTGGAATACACGCCCATCCAGTCTGAGATCACCACGCCCTGGAATCCCCACTCCCTTCTCAAGACATCCGTCACCAGCCGCCGATCATCCGCTACATACCTACCATTCACCCTATTATAGCTCGTCATGAAACACCATGGATCCGATTCCTTCATCACCAGCTGAAACGGTAAGAGATACACCTCCCTCAGCGTCTGCTCATCGACTTCAACACTCAGTGTCTTCCGCTCGTTCTCCGCTTCGTTCGCAACGAAATGCTTCGGCGTAGCAGCTATATGCTCCGACTGACAACCCCTAACGAACGCCGCGGCAAGCTTACCTAGCACGACTGGGTCTTCAGAGTATGTCTCGTAGTTCCGACCACCAAGCGGATGGCGAATGACATTTAGTGTTGGCGAGAGCAGGATGTCTGCGGACTTGGTCTTGGCTTCTTTTGCGATCTGTGCCCCGATGCGGTAGAGGAGTTCCTTGTCGAAGGTCGCGCCCATTGAGGTACCGCACGGGAAGCAGGCTGCTTTGATGCCGGAGACGTAGGATTCGCCTCGGGCGCCATTGGGGCCATCGGTGGTCTGGTTGTACTGTCAGTCTTGGGTATGAGGGCGGAGAGAATGCAGTGGGCTCTGCGAGGACCTTTATCTGGGGTACGAAGACTTCTGGACGGTTGACGATGGGTGTGCGCCACCAGTCTCTGGCTGCGAGGAGGGAGACTTTCTCTTCGAGCGTGATAAGGCATAGGATCGTGTGCGTGTCTAAGGGTCTCTGTGCAGACATGGTGTTCGCTCAAGAATGGTGACAGGTAGATGGTCGTGATGGTCTATGGGGATAATCGTGCCTGCACCCTCTCGTGGCTTCGTGCCCAGATTGGGGTACTTATACAAGTTACCTGATAATGACAGATATATACAAGTATCAGCCCTTCGCACGGCACGTCCAAGAAGAACAGATCAAACGTGAGATGGTAGTGGGAGCAAGTTTGACAGACAGAACAGTAAACAGATCCAATGTTGGGTGTCAGAGCAGAGTGCTTGGTAGAGCTTGTCCAAGAACATTACATCCGTGGACAGATGAGTACGGTCTGACGTGCTCTGCCGTCGTATTCGGCGATCGCATCGAAGTTCAAGCGAGGTAGTGTCGATCATTTGAAACGACGAGGTGCCAAGGGCGGAGAAGGAGCGTAGCGGGGGATCGACCTTCCTACATCCCACTCTGATCGTGGCAACCACGTTGCGGTCCTCTTCCACCACCATCAGGATGTAGCTTGCGTGTGGCACATCTAAGATGATGATCATGACGGGGCAGTGTTGCTCCGAAGTATTGTCACCTAAGCTGTAGTTTGTATTTCGCAAGACTGGTCCATGTAACAGTTTTGTTTGACATTTCCCCTCGTTAGTATCGATATGGACAAGACTGCTGCAGCTCAATCTGACATGAGGGAGAAGGACCACAACGTGCACTTGGAAGACACCAACGAGGTCCCAGACGACATCGACGTCTCGCAACTTGACCAGAAAATCCGACAATTAGCCAAAGAATGTCCCCCATTCTATCGCAGTCCAAACCTCTTACGTCTATACCTCCTACTAGTATGTGGTTGTCTCGGAGCAGCAGTGACGTTGGGATACGATACAGCGCTTATCAATTCCCTGCAAGCAACTCCCGCATGGGATAGATGTAAGCAGATCCGAGGAGACACTTGTCAGTGGCTACATTGACATCCTGCAGACTTTGGACGACCGAGAGGTGTTCTACTCGGTGTCATCAGTGCTGTACTTGCCTTTGGATCCTGCCTTGCAACACCCTTTATCAGCTACGTTGGTGATACCTGGGGTCGGAAATGGGGAGTGACGATCGGGTGTAGTATAATGCTTGTTGGTGGGATTATTCAAGGAGCATCGGTGAATCGTGAGTACCTCTCATTAATCATGCCCGCCCTTTCGCTTTCCCAGGGCTCTTCTCCGTGCCACAATCCTGACAGTTTCACTGTCTCTTGCTTATGGTGAAATTGTCTTTCCGCAAGTTTGTTAAGGCCCATAAGCTGAGTTCCTGGTAGTTCCTATGTTCTGCATCTCGCGCTTCATCATCGGCTTTGGTCTCGTGTTTGCCAACACCTATGCTCCGATCTTGATCGGCGAGCTTGCACACCCCAAAGATCGCCAGGTGATTACTTCATTGTACGTATCATCCGCCGCTCCGGATATAGCGGCTGACGAGTGAAAGATATCAGACATCGTGGTACATCGGCGCCATCCTCGCAGCTTGGATAGGCTTTGGATTCTACTCAGGTTCCACTGACTGGGCGTGGCGTATTCCCTGTCTGCTACAATGCCTTCCAGCTCTGATTGCCATCATAGGCGTACAGCTGCTCCCCGAAAGCCCTCGTTTTCTCCTTGCAAAGGGACGCAACGACCAAGCTCTGGCGGTCCTGCAGAAGTACCATGGCAATTCCCTCCCTACCTCCGCCTTGTTCGTGAAGCTCAGCTACACCGAAATGAGACTCATCATCTCCGCCGAGACAGCCAACAAGACGCCCTGGTCAGCTCTGTGGTCGACCCCAGGCAACAGACGTCGGCTCTTGATCATCATCATGCTCGGCCTCTTCAGCCAGTGGTCAGGCAACGGGCTCGTCTCATACTACCTTGCCCGCGTGCTGGAGACCGTAGGCGTGACTAGCGCAAGAGAGCAGAACATCATCAACGGTAGCCTGCAGATCTTTAATTGGCTGACGGCAGTCGCTTCGGCCTTCCTGACAGCGTATCTGCGGCGCCGAACGCAGTTCCTGCTTTCCGTCGGCGGCATGCTGGTTGTCTTCTCCGCTCAGACACTAGCGGCCGGATTATTCAATACGCGCGGCGATCGAAGTGCTGGAACAGCAGTTATACCTATGCTGTTTCTCTTCTACTTGGCGTATAATCTTGCGTTCAATGCCTTGCTGTACAGCTACCCGGTCGAGGTACTACCATATCCGATCCGAGCAAAAGGATTCAGCGTCCTCATGTTCTTTGGCAAAGCGGCGATCTTCGTCAACGCCTTGGTGAACCCGATCGGCCTGGCGGCTATCGGGTGGCGCTATTATCTGGTCTATGTCGGTTGGCTGGTAGTCGAGTGTCTGGGCGTGTGGGCTGTATTTGTGGAGACCAAAGGACCCAGCCTGGAAGCAATCGCTGAGAAATTCGACGGGAAGAAAAGAATCGAGGCAGAAGCTGGCAAGTCTGAAGCTGGTGAGAAGCAGGGTATCTAGGCGCCCAAGTGGGCAGTTTGAGTGAAATTTAATATTCTCCTGACTATTCTACATCCATGGCATCTACTGCGCGGTCGCGGCCGGTTTACCCTGCCACCTGGCAATTATCTCCTCCCGCTTCTTCTCGGCAGCCTTCCTCTGCTCGGCCTTGATGCGGTCCCTCTCAGCCTGGACTTCCGCCTCCTTCGCTTGCCGTCTCTGCTCATCTCGTGCCTCTTGCTCGGGTCTTCTGAGAGCGATATCGCGCGGCTTGTAGTCGCTGAAGGCCCGCTTTAAACCTTTCTCAATGATCCAGCAGACGGCATAGTCAAGCGCCATGGTGGTTGTAAGAGTGAGTTTGAATTCAGACGTGAAGGGCACCAGCTTGAGTTGGCTGTTGATCTCGGGGATGAACTCGGTAGCGCAGGAAAAGGCGATACCGGTCACCATCAAGATACCGTAGTACATCATTCTGTTTTCTCGGATGGATTCGCGGAATGGACGACCTTGATAGTTGATGGCAAAGGTGGAGATTTGCTGAATCAGCTGCAACAGATAGATGGCTGAGTTGAGAAGCGAAGGCTTGAACTCTTTCTCAAGATCGATGTTGTCCTCCTTCGGTTCAACACGTTGAACATATTGAGAGATGTAGATGAGTGTGACGATGTGAACAGCAAATTGACCAAGAACAGATCCGATGATGTAAGGATTAAAGATGTTGTTCTGTGGTCGTTCCCTGGACAGCTGTTCGACCGGCTTGGCTCGGGAGATGGACAGAAAGCAGACCGACATGAGCATACCGCTGATTGTTACTTGCCCGTCGCCAAACTTGATACCATCCAGGTAGAGGACGGACAGAGAGTAAGCACTGATCAGGCAGTTCAATGCCAGGATCTTGTACATTTGAATCGTTGCAACGAGAGTACATCGACCTTGACGGATGATATTGGGAATAGCAACAACGTTTGCGAGCTTGCTCGTGAAAGGTGCCGCGACTGAGGCGTCGCCAAGCTTGATCGTTGGCGGTTCACTGTCGTTTAGCTCATCTTCCATCATTGCGAGGGTCATCTTCTCGGCAAGTGCTGAGGCCGCGTTTTGTGCCTTCTCTTTGCGTACTTCCTGGACTGTCTTGCCTTCGTCGGCATCCTTGGTGGGCTCGACCGTGCCATTTGTGTTGGCAGTCTCGACCTTTACAGGTGGGTCAGCAATGCCATTTGGCGTGCCGTTGGCGCCTTGGATTGCGGCCGTGGCTGCGGTGAGGATATTGCTCTTGTACTGTTGTTCACGCTCCATTGCCTTCTCGTAGTGAGGATTGGTGGGACCGGGAGGGTAGAGATGGGCAATGTGGACGGGTACAGGTGGTGCGGGCTGATTAAAGCGCTTCATCATGCTGACCTGCTTCTCGTAGACTTCCTTCATCTTGGTCTCCCTGAAATGCTTACCAATCTTCTCCATGTCCTGTTGAGTACCGTTCAGAAGAGCTACACCAATGTGGGCCTGCTTCAATGCGCCAACATCATTGGTTCCATCGCCCGCCATAAGTGTCGTGTAGCCCATCTCTTTGAGACCGAGCAGGATTTCCTCCTTCTGCTTTGGTGCCACACGCGCATATACCCAGGCGTGACGCAGAATCTGCTTGAAAGCAGGCTTGCCGGAGAGCTTAGCCAGAGCATATCCAGTGACGCACAGATCGTAGTCTTTCAAGATCTTCGACTCTATACTATCATTGGGGTTGACGGGGATGTTTGTCTTATCGTCGACACTACGCCAAACGATCTTGGTACCAGAGTCATCGTTTTCAGGTGCGTCCAGAATGAGTGTCTCTCTGTCGACGATCTCAACTTGCTTGGCGACGTGGACAGCTGTCAAAGGGTTGTCGCCAGTGATCATGACACAACGATGGCTGCTCTCATTGAGCATCCTAATAGCCTTGACCGCATCGTCCTTCAGCGGACACTGCAGCACAAGGAAGCCAGCAAAGGACAGCTTCGCCTCGACTTCCTCACGCTTAAGATCATTTATTTTCTTCTGGCTGATTTCCTCATTCGTGGAGATGTACTTGTAAGCCAAGGCCAGAACCCGGGCGCCGTTCCTAGAGAAATACTTGTAGGTCTCCTCGTACTTGTCAGGAACATCAACCAGCATGTTGCGGATGGTTTCCGGCGCGCCCTTGACTCCAGCAAATGAATGCTTGTTTTTCTTGCCCGTCTCTGGGTTTGTGGTGACGACCGTGGCGACCGAGCTCTGACGTTTGAGGGCTGATGAGAATTGGAATCTTCTCTTGATCTGAACCATATCCGCGTAGCCACTCTCGAGTCCTGCGTTTCTTGCAGAGCTCGCAAATTTGCTGGTGAGCGTATCGTTGTTGCCCAGAGTCCACCCTAGCGACTGTAGAGTGGCTTTTTCCATTGGCTCTCCAACGATGTCGCCCTCTTCGAGCTTGACAAGGGCATGGGCTGTGGCCAGCACAAGTGTCGTGTTGACTCCAGTTTCTACCAGCGGCGCAAGCTGTGTTTGTGCGCCATCCTTCTCGGTCTTATATCCAGGTTTCCCAAGACCCAGGCCTGCAATACCATCGACGACCAGATCTTCGCCCGTCAAAGTTCCAGTCTTGTCGAAGCAAGCGACATCCACACGGCCAGCGAAAGGAATCCTGAAAGGCTCTGTACAGAAGATGGCGAATTTGCTGAGGGCAGCAAGAGAAGTGTTGACGGCAAGACTGAGCTCCATAGGCAGCTCTGGTGGGACCACACTTGTAACGATGAGAACGCAGTCCAGCAGTAGTTTTGAGCGTTTCCTGTCCCTTGCAACGCCCTCCTGCCACACATACCAGGATGCAGCGAAGGCGAAAAGTGTGAGGAAGAGGATGAAAAGCAAAGCCTCCACGTTATTGGCGGAAACGCGCTCCGTCGAGTAGATCATGGTTCTCACCAGACTGCCCTGGCTCGTTTCAAATCCGGTTTTTGTCACCACGGCCATTGCGCCCTTATCTGGAGGTGGCGGAATGCCAGAGGAAGCACGTGGAGCGGCCTCTTTGCCATCCTCCGAGGCAGTGCCGTGAGCGACTTGGAGGACCTTAGTTCCACCGAAGAGGAAAGCGTTCTTGTCCAACCCATCGGGCTCGATGTGTGCGTCTCCTGGTCTGAGTTGAACCGAGTCTTTTAAAACAGGTGTACTTTCTCCTGAAAGCATGGCCTCGTTGACGATGGCCGTCCCTTCAACCAATACCAAATCGCAAGCAACTCCGCTATCCTCTCTTGTGCGATTGACGGAGACCAGATCTCCAGGGAGGAGGGCATCACTCTCAATCTCGGTCCACTCTTTTCCTCGATACACCCAAATAGAGTACGGCTTGATACTCATGCCCCTGAATTCTCCGAGAGTTCTCTGTCTCTGCCAAACAACAGTACTTTCAAAGACGACCAGCATGAAGAGCGTGAAGAGTGAGTAGTACCAGTAGTCGTCGAGCATCCATAGGCCAACGCAGAAGATCTGAAAGACGAAGAAGGGTGCCACTGCATGTTCTTGGAATAGCTCAACAAAGGACGGGACGGGGATGTCGAAGGTGTTGAGTCCATAATTCTGAAGGAGGCTGGTAACATGCGACTGAGACGTGAGGCCCTGAGATTCTTGGAATTCGCGAATCAAAGGTTTTGGCTCCTTATCTAGTGCATATGTCAAAGTCTTGAAAGACCGAGACTCCGAAGAGTAAATGAAGCGTCTCTTTTGAAAGAGGAAGCTCGTCATCCGCTTTCCTCCGACCATGTCCCGCTGAATCCGACATATTTCTGCAGTGCCCGCATTCTCTGCAGGCAAGATCTTGATCAAAGTAGCATCCTCCACTCGAGACGCGCGCGTAGTCTTGAAAGCCGACTGTATATTAATGTTCCAGAAGGTTGAAAGCCAGAGAAGTGACTGTACGGTGATGATGGAGCCGCTCCAGACAAAGGTCCATTCTTGCCCATTGATGTATCTCGCATACCGTTCCTCACTGAGATAGAAGGCAAAGAAAGCAGGCCAGACTACTAGAAACGGCCAGATGTATGTGTGTAGGGCGAGAGGCAATGGGTTGTGCAGAGAAGCCGACTTGACCTGTGGACTATCCACCAGAGGCGCCCTATTCATATCAGCTTGATTCATGAGATCACTTGAACAACGCGCTCACATGTCGGACTTTCCAGTGCTCTATCTCGTCAGGATTATCGTGAGATGATGATGCTACGTTTCCATCGATGAGCTCTGAACTTTCTACAGATGATTTAGCCGGGAAGAGGCCGGCGGATTTATCGCGGAGATAATATTTTGGAGATCACCTCCAATATGCGTAACAGCCCTGTTCTATCTTCACACATACCAAGCACCGCAATCCTGGAGATTTTGAATCTAAAGAGGGTGAATCGAGCATTACAAGCTACATCACAAAGCCTTTCGAGAGGCATTGGCAAAGTTGCACAACATGGCGGACCCCGACCCCACTGAGGAACCCAAGATATCGAAGAGAGCCGCGGAAAAGGCAGCCAAAAAAGCAGCAGCCAAAGCAAAGAAGGATGCGAGCAAGTCTGAGCAGCCGAAGACAGATTCTGGACCAAAAGTGATCGACCCAAATGCAAAGTTCAAGGAAGGTTGGCTGCGAGGAGTGTACAAAGAGAAGCCAGTGAAAGATGTCCACACCCGGTTTCCTCCAGAACCTAATGGCTATCTCCATATTGGCCATGCGAAAGCTATCACTGTCAACTTTGGGTTTGCGAAAGCATATGATGGAGTATGCAATTTGCGTTTCGACGACACAAACCCAGCGAAAGAGGAAGAGCGATATTTCACATCGATCAAGGAGATGGTCGCGTGGCTGGGCTTCACCCCACATAAGATCACCTACAGTAGTGATGTGTTTGATGAGCTATATCGTCTGGCAGAGGTGCTTATCGAGAAGGACAAAGCGTACGTCTGCTTTTGCTCGCCCGCCGAGATGCTTGCCAATCGAGGCGGTAAGAAAGGAGATGCTGGACCGAGAACGGCCTGCAAGCACTGGAGCTTTCCACCTGAGAAGTCTTTGGAGGAGTTTCGGGCCATGCGGGATGGCAAGTACCAGCAAGGTCAGGCTCTTCTGAGGATGAAGATGTTTTTGGCCACGAAGCCAGAGGAGTGTGAGATCAACGACGACGATACGGAAGAGCTCAAGGCTTCCAAGCGAAAGTTGGCATCCTTTTCGAAGAACCCGGCCATGTGGGATGTCGCAGCATATCGGATCAAGAAGGATAACCATCATCACCGGACAGGTGACAAATGGAGGATCTACCCTACCTACGAGTTCACACATTGTATTGTTGATAGTTTAGAGGGCATCACTCATTCACTTTGCACTGTCGAATTCGAATCACTACGACCGGCATACAACTGGCTGCTTGAACAGCTGGATCACAAGATTCCTGGTTCTGATGAGAAAGGCCCCATGCAGCGCGAATATGGAAGGCTCAACGTTGAGGGCACTATTCTGTCAAAGCGTCGGATCCAGATGCTCGTGGAAGGTGTCAATATCCAAGTTGGGGCAGACAAGTCGAAGGGAGAGCTGTCTGACGCGACGGAAAAGCTCAATCTAGCAGAGGAGGGTGAGGAAGATCCAGAAGAGGAAGAAGCACCAACAGTACCGTCTGGAGCAGTAAGTCGCAGAATTCCTCCAGTGGTTCGAGACTGGGATGATCCGAGGCTGTTTACTCTGGTCGCGCTTCGAAGACGTGGCGTGCCGCCTGGTGCTCTGAAGAAGTTTGTCTTGGATCTGGGTGTCACGAAAGCGCTCGCAGACGTGAAGATGCACATTTTAGACGCAACAATACGTACTTACTTGGAACGCACAGTGCCACGATTGCTACTGGTATTGGACCCGATCAAGGTCACAATCGAAAATTTTCCAGACGATTATGTCGATGAACGGGAGATCCCATTCGATCCCAAAGATGCAGCCAAAGGCACTCACAGAGTGCCGTTCACCAAAACCATCTACATCGATAGAGACGATTTTCGTGAAGAGGACGACCCGGACTTCTTCCGCCTGGCACCAGGCAAATCAGTGGGCTTGCTATATGTGGATCATCCCATTCGCGCAAAAAGCTTTAGCAAGGATGAGCGCGGCAAAGTGGTTGAGATTATCGCAGAGTATGGTGCTGAAGTGCCAGCTGGAAAAGCTCGAATCCATTGGGTCGGCGAGAGCGCAGCTCACAAGTCTCCGTTCAAAGCGGAGGTCCGGGTCACAAATGCCTTGTTTAAGAACCCGAGGCCGAACGAGCTGGACTGGAAGACTGGTGGGTACTACGACAACATCAATCCAGACAGTGAGATCATATATCCAAACGCGCTGATCGAACATGGGTTTGAGGAACTTCGGGCGAGAGCACCGTGGCCGAAAGAGGAGGGTGAGGCCGAAGGCACCACTGGTAACTACTCAGTACGGTTTCAAGGCCTCAGAACCGCCTTCTTTGCGTTGGACAAAGAGGCCTCTGATGATAGAATTATCCTCAACAGGATTGTGAGCTTGAAGGAAGACACCGGGAAGAAGTGATGACGCATTTCAGCATCTTGCTGGCGAGGCTGAAGCATTTGGTGAGCGCGGCGTAGTGGCACATGATACCGACTAGATGGAGCGAATGAAATTCATGATATGGTATCTCGTCGTTATGCTATCGTACATGATTTAGTGGACCAGGATATGCTCAACATACCACAGCCCAGCCGTAGGACCCATCGAATGTCCACTCTCCTGGCTTCTCGCGCAGTCGTACCTGATCAAGTGATGGAACAACATTCGGCTCGTAAGATTGAAGAAGGATATCCATGTCCTCCTCGCTCATCTCACATAGATCCTCTAGGCTCCACTTGGTGCATACCTTGGACATCCTGCTTATAATTAGTCCTGTTCACACTTGCACAGTGTATGGTACCAACCATTGCATTCGTTTCATGCCTGCTTCCTGAGTCGGGACCATCACACGCAACCGCTTCCTTAGAGCACCAACTTTCTGTATGGCGGCACCCATGTTAGGCGGTAAGCTAGCTGCTATCCTCCGCCGCACAATATTCGCCATCTTTGGACCATTCCCATTCGTACTGACCATGATTTGCAAAGGTCCATCTCTGTGTAGAGACCCGAAGTAGAAATCGCATTCCGGCGGCACGTCTGCAATGTTCGCTGGGATCCTCTTCTCTTTACACAGCTTCCATATCTTTGATGAGGCTTCGGGGTCGTCGATAGCCGTGAGCACCATGATTATGGAGGGGTCGTCCAGATCCGAAGGCTCGAATACTCTGTCGATGTACTCGACCTGATTTTTCTCGATGCGATATGCTACCTCAGAATTAAGGCCATCTTTCGGACTGATCACGCGCACGTTCGCATCAGCGTTGAGCAGATTCAGTATTCGTCCCGCGGCGACCTTGATGCGTCAGAGGAATCTGATGGCAGGATCACTGTACTCACCTCTCCACCTCCGACGACGAGTACCCTCTTGTTTCGGACTTGCCATGCCAGGATCAGCGATCCGCCGCCCTGCACTTCTGGAAATTTGCCCATGTTGTGCAGATCTACATGAAAGAAACGCGGCGGGGATCCAGAAATAGCTTTCACATGCTCGCTGCCTTTTTGGATCTAGCATAATCTGATAAGATCGCACGCGAGTCATGCACGTAATGCGCGCTCCGCCTTGATCCTCTCCGCAGTTTCATGCCTGAGACTTGCTATACATAACCAGAGGATTCTGGATGTCCTGAACAACAACGAGCGGGCAGCGAGACTGCTGCACCGCACACAAGAAGTCGCATGGCCTCTAGAAGGTCGCTCGGGGGTGGGCGAGTACTGGGAAGTGGGAGATCGCTTGCACCCCCACCGCCTACCAAACCGCAGCACCAGAGAACAGGGAGTTTACTGAGTCCCTCGGAGAGCTCGGTCTCCCTCAGTTCACAGACTTCGAGTACGCCTGTCTCGACGCAAGATGAGGATATTATGTCAAAGGTTGCGGTGGGCGATCAGGGGTCAAGCGCGATCGTAGCGGCTAGCTCGAAGCTCATGTGTCCTATTTGCGGCGAGGAGATGGTAAGTTGGGAATACCGTTCGGCTGGATAGTGGCTGATATGAGTAAGGTCACACTCCTGCAATTGAACAGGTAAGATCTTTGCGTAAAGGGGAGAAGCGATGCCAACAGTTCTCAGACATCTTGACGACAATCACCAGAACCTTGAGGAAGTACAGCAGGATGAGGTTAAGAATTGGTTCGATCAACAAGTAGAAAAGGCGAAGAAGTTCCAGCCCCTTGCCGTAATCAATCAGCGATTACGAGGCTTGGATGTCTTCGAGCCCAATGGAATAGCAAGCCCGCCGAGACCAGCTTCCGCCCAGTCACCAAATAGAGCGGCATCACCTGCCAGAGGCTCGCCGATAGTACCGTCGACGGAAATCCGACCTGTAGATCCTGATGAGGTAGTGTCAAAGACGCACTGGCAAAGGTCGACGGGCATAGATATGTGTACAGATCCCAAATGTGGGAGGAGGTTGGGGACAACTAATGGAAGCATCAACTGCCGTCACTGCGGAAAGCTTTTCTGCGAAGAGCATACAATGTATCAAATGAAGCTTTCCAGAGCGGCGAAGCACGAGCCAGTGCGGGGATACTGGTGCCGAGTCTGCGAGACTTGCTACAAGAGCAGAGAAGGGTATAACGACCACAGTGGCCTCGAGCGAAATCACACCAAGGACTTCATGAACGTACGGAGAAAGACGGTGGATAAGCAATATCTCGAGATCAGCAGACTGGAGAAACGACTAACCAGATTGACACAACTACTTGCCAACCCACCGCCACCCGAGCAAGAACCTGGAGCTACTGGCTTTCTCCGATCATTTGCTGGTAGTCGGAATCATGTTCGAACGCTCGAACAGTCGGTCGTGACGTGGGAGGACGATGCCACTGTAGCTCAATGTCCCTTCTGCCAACAACCGTTCTCACAGTATTCATTCCGACGACATCACTGTCGAATATGCGGGCGTGTCGTCTGTGGAGATCCTGAAACCGGATGCTCCGCAGAGATCGCCCTTAATGCCGAGAAAAGTTTGTCCTCCATTGATCGTCCCTGATGTTCGATTCTAACAAGACATGGTAGATGCCGACAAGTCCGAGAAGACTATCAACCAGGTACCTGTTGACGTACGCATGTGTAAAGACTGTCAACACACTGTCTTTTCGAAAGCAGACTTTGCGCGAGAAGTGTCGCAAAAAAAACCTGATCAAAGAGCATACGAAAATCTCATTCAGTTCCAGCGAGGCATTCAATTATTGTTACCAAAGTTCCAGCGCTTGCTTCAGACTTTGCAAGATCCAGAGAATCCTCCAGCTCCCGCGCAGATTGCAGAGGCTAGCAAGGTGCGCAAAAGACTCATGGATGCGTTCACTCAGTTCGATGTCGCCGCTCGTCGGATACGAGACATGCCCACCACTTCTCCAACTCAAGAGAAGCTGCAGAAGTCAATCTACCTGCAGGCATCCAGTTTCTTGCATCTCCATATGCTGCCGCTAAAGTCATTGCCAAAGATCATCCGTCATGCGACACCAAATGGATCTCGAGGACCAGGATCACCTCTGGCCGCTATCAAGAACGAACGCACGAATGGTCTGGCGAGGCGAGATAGCAATGCCTCGACATCCACAACATCGACTCCGAATGTGGCGGCGATCAGCGCTCTGGAAGTCGAAGAAAAGGAGCTTCGAGAACGTTTGATCGTTCTGGAGGAGCAGAAGTTCATGGTGCAAGAAATGGTAAATGACGCAAAGAAGAAGCGGCGGTTCGACGAAGTGCAGGCACTAGGTGGCAACGTGGACGACTTGTCAAGGGAGATCGATAACATCCAGAATCGATTACGGGGTATGGACTTTGAGGGTGCGTATTTGGGCGAAATTGGGGGATGACAGGAAATGCTCATGCGGCATGACGTGACAGGGAAGTCATGATGTCTATACTTTGTACATGCATAGCGAGGCGTTGAGCAGGCAAATGTCCTGCACTGTATATCACCTTTTTAAAACCCTATTCGGCTCCATTCTCTACCTTCCGTTCAAACACAAATAGTGCCTCGTCCTTACCTGCGAAACTCGGCAGCGGCACCCTTGTGGTCATTACCAGCTCCTCCTTCTCCCTCTCCATCCACTTGTCGATCGTCTCTCCCTCGAACCCCGTGAACCCATTTCCATTCTGCGTCCCCGCCACAACGACCGTATCGCCCTGATATGCCCTCAGCACCTTTCCCGTGAAGTCGTCGCTGACCTGCGGATACACCAACAGCAACAAATCTCTTTTGCCCCCGTCCCTACCCGATAGAAATTGCACACCGTCCGCTACGATCGTGTCCCCGACCCACGTCGTGCGCCACACCGAGTGCCCACTGTCCACTGGCACAACGTCCAGTTTACCTGGCGGCCGATCGAGGCGGCGCAGCATGTACGTCCAGTACCCGTTGCCACTGCCCAGGTCTATGGCAGGGCGTCCACGTGCGAAGGTCTTGATCAGGAACAGGGCTTCGAAAGAGGGAACTACGCAGCCGAAGTGGTGGTATAGAACCGGAAGCAGGGCGTGGCTGATTTTGGTCTGCGCTGTGCCGGGATCAGGGCCGGCCCATTTGAGGGCGTGGCAGGACCAGAGCCATATGTCGAGATAGGGGTTGATGTGGGCGGTTTGGGACTTGAGTTTAGGTATGGATACCGAGGGGGCCAGGTACTGTGTTGTGAGGTGCGTGGCAATGTCAAAGCGGAGAGTGGCTTTGCGGGCGTTAGAGAGGAGGCCTTTGAGTGCTGAGCTGGTGGAGGTAGTGGGAAGGAAGATCGTGGTGTAGGCTTTTATATCAGCTTCTGGGGGCGCATCCCTCTGATAGATATTAGTGAGCAAATTCCAGGAAACAGATCTGACATGCTGAGATATTCATGGACAAGACATAGGATTTATTGATCTGCTTGACTACCTACCTTTTCACCATCCTTGTCTCGGTACCACTCCAAAAGGCGACCCTGATCGCCATAGTTGAGATACGTCTGACATTGATCAAGTGTCACCTCTGCTATAGCTTTGTACTTGTACGAGTCTGTGGTTCGCAAGCTAAATGCTCGGCTTATGCATCTCTTGAAGTCATTATTGGTGGGCGGACCATACTCATTCTTCGCCCACTTCTCAAGGAACTGATCTGGGTCAAAGTTGAAAGAGCCTTCCGTTGTTGGCTTTCTTGGTATTCGAGGCGCCATTTGCAAGCATGTGAATCCAAGTTCTGGTGTGGTTGAAAGTCTACGATACTTAGGGAATTAGAAATGCTTACTCGGACATAAGATTCAGGCGGCTCTGCGATCGCGAAGTCATTTCGCCAAGACTATCTCTCACTTTACAAAGCATTACGGCATCGCTGTCAACGTTCAATCAATCTAGCGCGAACATGGTAGAAAACCTTGCATCAATGGCTGTAAAACAATAAGTATCATGAGTTCCGCTTTCCCTTATCCTTTTCATGCCTTCCAAAGAACACAGTAAACCACAATAAAGCCCATCGACGGTCCCAGTACAAACTACCAGCTATCTCATCCCTGTAATCGTCACAGCTATCGCTCTCATCCTGGCATTATACACACCCGCCCGCGCTCTGCTCCATAAAACCCTCAAATCTCGACTACCGCGCGCCATGTCGACCATAACTACCACAACCTCCGCCCCTACCACGTTCGGCCCCTCCCCACCATTCACTGTCACCAAGCGTCCCTGGAATGCGCGCGGTCATGCCGACCACGACTGGCTGTACACCTTCCACACTTTCTCCTTCGCCTCCTACTACGACCCCAAATTCGAATCCTTCGGCCCCCTGCGCGTCATCAATGAAGACCGAGTCAAGCGCGGCACTGGCTTCGGTACGCACTCGCACGCCGAGTTCCTGATCTGGTCGTACATTGTCCAGGGCGAGCTAGAGCACAAAGACAGCATGGGGAACCTAGAGAAACTGCGCCGAGGGGAGGTGCAGTTCACTTCTGCCGGGACGGGAATCAGGCATTCGGAGTACTGCCGCAACGAAGAGGAGGATGTACATTTCTTACAGATCTGGGCGAAGCCGAGCGTCAGGGGTTTGAAACCCAGTTACAAGACAAGGAAATTCGAGGATAGCGAGAAACAAAACAAGCTGTGCAGGATTATGGAGAGCGTGGATAGGGTGGCTGCTGGTAGTGATGAGGGCCCGATTCCGTTGCATGCTGATCTGAGCATGGATGCTAGTATTTTGTCGCCTGGTAGGAAGGTGGTGCATGAGCTGGTCAAGGAGGGAGAGCGCAATGTGTATCTGCACTTGGTCATGAGTGGTAGGGTACAGCCCAAAA
This sequence comes from Elsinoe perseae, assembly GCA_029448695.1. Taxonomy (NCBI): domain Eukaryota; kingdom Fungi; phylum Ascomycota; class Dothideomycetes; order Myriangiales; family Elsinoaceae; genus Elsinoe; species Elsinoe perseae. The sequence goes on from JARDAA010000012.1 coordinate 20,518, forward strand.
CGGGAGGAGCGAAGATTCAGGTCGGCAACGTTACATTGGGAGAGGGCGATGGTGCATTCATACGGACGAAGGCTGGTATTAAAACGGTGGAAGTGGAGAGCGTTGGAGACAAGGACGCAGAATTCTTGTTGTTTGACATGGGCCAGTAGTAAAATCAAACTGTACATAGATTGTAATCTAGAGAATGATGTGATGATGAGTTGTGCCCCACGTATAACAATGCGCTTGCTACAGTCAAATTGTGAGAATCCGGACCCCTCACATGTCGCTCACCTTCGCCGCCTCAAGCGAAGCACGGATGACCCGAGCGATTGCAAGGATCTTTTCCTCTTCGAACTTCCGCCCCATGACCTGCAACCCGACTGGACCGCCATGATAGATGTCTGCATCGTCTGAATAGAAGTCAGTCTTTCGCACTGTGATCAAATGATGGGTTGAGTAATCTCACAAGCCGCCCAATTCATCTTGTCCTTGTCATTCATAGGCTGGTAGTCTGGATCAGCGATATCGATATTCTTGTCAGCCTCTGTGACTGGGAACGCAACTGCACTAGCGTTCAGACAGTTGACTACTTCGGTGTATGCTGGTAGGTATTAGTCACCACCAATGCTGCTAAGTCCCAATACTGACCTGTATGATACGTCTTGCCGGGTATCGACGCTGCGTGAGGAGTTACGGGCATAATGACCGCATCTACGACTTGTCCGTCAGAGTCGGCCGTGCTGTTCCAGTACGCAGCGTATTCGGCCTCGTAATCGAGACCTTGTAAGGTCATTTCTTGGTATTGCAGGAGCTCCATAGGTGGCTTGCGCTTCAAATAGGTAAGTTCTGGTAAGAGCGGTTCGCCGGATAAGTCGAGCTGTTCATGGACATGCTGCCCTCCGTCTGAGAGCAAGAACGACATCTGCGAGGTTGAGCAAGTATCTCTAGTAGCAAGGCACAACCACTTACATGAATCCGCTCTGCTTCTGAATGATGAGGCGGGTCCCATTCTACCACCTGAGTGATATCAGCACGGGCCGTCATGCGTTGCTGTCTGGACTACCTTGTGTCCCGCAGCGGAGAGAGCCTCTACGACGACTCTCAGTCCTCGCTGGATTGGTGGATGAGGTTGACACATCTTATCGTTCCATAGAACAGCGAACTTTAGAGCAACGTTTGTCGCTATCGGTCTGCCAGTCTTGTCCACACGAGCCATGATCCCATCATGAACATTCTGTCGCCAATCAGTGGGCACAACAGCAGGATCATGTAGCCACGGATTTTGAGCCAGAATTGAGATCATTCCCAGCTCAATCCCATCGAGTGACGTGCTCATGAAGCCTGTGGTCGAGCGATACGTATTCTGTCCTGGGGTTGTGTTGGCTGTATTCCTATACGACAATCTCTCTGGAGTTGGCTTCAGAGAGTATACGCCATTGAACGAAGCAGGTATGCGGACTGAGCCACCAATGTCGGTACCTACACCAAGTGTACTACCACGCAGAGCGAGCAGCGCGCCCTCGCCACCTGATGAACCCCCGCATGACAAATTGCGGTTCTTGGGGTTGAGTGTCTGCCCGATGATATTGTTCTTCGTCTCTCCAAATAGGAGAGATTGTGGTAGTGCGGTCTTGCAGTACAGCACTGCTCCAGCAGCCAACAACTCAGTCACGATCTGACTCTCCACCTTATGAGTCTCGGATGGGTCCTTGATGCCAAGATTGCTTCCAATCCATCCCACATAGCCTTGTGTGGTATCGACACCCTTGACATGGAATTGATCTTTCAGGCTCACCGGCAAGCCGTGGAGAGGTCCGATTGGCTTCTTGTTCTTCTCAAGGTAATCGTCGAGGTATTCGGCACGTGCGAATGCTTGATCGAAGAATATTTCATGCAGACAGTTGTTCTATCAGAGCTGACGTATCAGTCTCTTGAACTGCAAAGGAGAACTATGGCGAATCTAGGTGACACAGTACTCGAACGAGATGACGTACGATTTGCTGTGCAACAGCTGTGGTACGGCAGAACGCCTTCACTACCCGCGTTGCTGTGAGCTTGCCAGCACAGATCGCCTGAACCAATGGCACGCTCTCAAGCCTGATTACCTCGATCTCATCATCGCTCAAGAACGACTGGATGAATGGGCCGGTAATGTCCCGCTGAAGGTCCGCCCTGTCCAAATCGTCCGAGCTCAACCTCCAATCCTCGGGAATCTTTGCTAAAGTTTCGGCCCGCTTCACCCCGGCCTTTTCTTCCCAAGAAGGTCTCGACATCATGCATATACCACGAATCTAGGATAAAGTAAGGGTGAATGCAATCTCAGCATGATATCACGTTAGACACCTCTGTCAGGTACGAAAGCGGGGTCGTCTCTCCCAAGGCAGCGGCACAGCACCTCCCTCCTTCGCAGCTCGGCGTCACGATGCCCATCCCCCGACTCAACTCCTACCTTTCGCGCCTACGACCGTACGCTCGCTTACTCACCCTCCCGCTCTGGTCCGCAGCTATCGCCAGCTTACTCAACGACCACTTCGCCGAGGTCTTGTCAGTGTCAGGTCGGAGCATGTCGCCGACTCTCTCTCCGCAGTATCATGAGACAGGGAGGAAGGACTATCTGCTTCTGCGTAAACACAATGTCACGGCGGACCTGAAGCGTGGAGATGTCGTCGCATTCTGGGCGCCGCACAAGCGCGAGTTCTTGGTGGTGAAGCGCGTCGTCGGACTAGAAGGGGATTTGATTTGGCTGGACAAAAGGCGGTTCGAGCGGCGGGTCAAGACGGGAGATGGGGAGGTCGAGGAGTTGGAGCATGAAGGTATGATGAGGCTAGGAGCGCAGTGGGGAGATGATCCGTTGGACCTGCACATGGGGCTAGGGACGAAGAAGGGAGCAGTGAGGGTTCCACCTGGACACGTATGGGTGGAAGGTGACAATTGGAGGGAGAGTGGAGACAGCAACTTTTACGGTCCTATCAGTAGAGGCTTAATCACAGGGAAGGCGATATGTGTGATATGGCCTTGGGAGCGGTGTGGTGAGCGGCCATGGGAATGGGCGCGGAAAGACAAGTCGGGGACGAAGGTCGAGGTTGCTGGATGGGGAGATGTGGAGCGACAGAGCTATCTACAGCAGTGAAGCAGCGGTCTATTTCTTGAGAAGTTTCTCAACCTCGGCACAAATGGCCTCTGTTACCTCCTTGGTGTTGGATGTGCCCCGGAGGTCTCTCGTCTTCACGCCGGCTTCCGTCACATTTTCGATGGCCTCGATAAGCTTGTTGGCAACGTCGTCCAGCTGACCCTTACCTACCCACCGAACCATCTCAGCAGCACTCCAGATAGCACCGACTGGGTTGGCCACGCCTTTGCCTGCAATATCCGGAGCGGAACCGTGGATGGGTTCGAACATACTGGCATTTTGCCTCGTCGGATCCAGATTGCTGCTTGGGGCAATGCCGATACTACCACTGAGAGCGGCTGCCAGATCTGTGAGGATGTCGGCATGCAGATTCGTTGCCACAATCGTATCCAACGACTGCGGATTGTTCACCATCCGGACGGTCATTGCATCGACGAGCATCTTGTCGACTTCGACATCAGGGTACTCCTTGGCCACCTCGAAGAAGATCTTGTCCCACAATACCATGCCATGGCGCTGTGCATTCGACTTGGTGACCATGGTCAACTTCTTTCTTGGGCGAGACTTTGCTGTCTCAAGAGCAAAGCGGGATATTCGCTCGATTCCAGTCCTGGTGAATACGGCAGTCTCGGTGGCAATCGTGTGCCCGGCATGGCTGTGAGTGGTGCCTCCATGGCCTACATACTCACCCTCGGAGTTCTCACGGATGATGACCCAGTCGAGGTCATTGGGCTTGTCTCTGACTTGGGTGATCGGGGATGTGATGCCTTTCAACATTCGGGACGGCCGGACATTCACATACTGGTTGAGATTGTTCCTGATGGGAAGAATCATGTTCCAGAGGGAGATGTGGTCAGGGACATCTGCTCAACGTCAGCATTAGTTGACTATCATGCTGAAGGATACCTGACCTGGCCAGCCAACAGCACCAAAGTAGATGGCATCATGCTTGTTGAGTTGTTCCTTGTAGTCCTCCGGCATGTACCATCCTCGCTCGAGGTAAGCTTTGCTGCTCCAGTCAAGGTTCGTCCATTCGAACTTGAATGTGCCAACAACAGTGGACAGCTTCTCCAGCACTTGAACAGCTGCCTCTGTGATCTCTATTCCTCGTCAGTGGCTTCCATGCACGTGTAGCATCATGATCCTTGCCTGTTCCGATTCCGTCACCGGGAATGGCAGCAATCTTGTATGTTTGGACCATTTTGACGCTCTACAATATTCCGATGTCAAATTGATTATTCAAATCAAGAAAAGATTTTATGTCGGACGAACGAACAAATCACTATATATCAATAAAGCAGAAGATCTTCGAGAGCTGCTGGTAAATCGTTCTGGCTGATCTTTCTTCCGTGTTTCTCGAAGACTAGTGAAGCCCAGAAGTTGTCGCAGGGCTTGAAAGCAGTATCGTCGGAATGCCAGATCCGACAGTGAAGTGACGCTTTTCGAATCGGTTGCTATAATTGTTCAGCTGGCAGGCACTATTATCAGATGAGGCGTGTGAAAGTGGAAGAGGTTCGAGTGCTCGAATGCCCCTCACCTGCCCCGCACTCCGAGGGACTTTGCCGACGTCAAAGGCCTTGTTCACGCAAAAATGTCAATCTTTTGCTGCTGGAAACCCGACTTGAGCTCATTCATGACCTGGTGGTATCTGGATACTCCACGAAAATATCGGACTAGTCTAGAGGCAGAGGCACCACACAGAGTAACGGATTATCTTTAATGACTCCCCGTTTATGCTCCCGATCAGCAGCAGCATATTCAGGGCTGTCAAGCATCTTCGCAAAATGCCAGATGCTTGGATACCTGATCAAAGCTGTATCCTCCCAAGCTACATGCTGACCTTCCTTCTCCTCTTGTGCTTTTGATGTCCAGTCAACTACTCCAAAGCCTACTATCTGCGGCGTGCCACCGTACGCGCTGCCGACACTCTTCTGGAAGGCAGCTACGTACTGGAAGTAGCGCTCCCGTTGACCTGGCAGATATGCGAGGAGGTTGAAGACGTTGACTGGGCCCCTATGATCTGATCCAAATTGGCGAACAAAGTCCTTCAGAGGACGGGTCTCAGATGCCCCAGAACTTCCCAATGATCGAGTTGGCATGGCGATTGATGCTTCAAGGTCTGGTGGCGCAACTGCTCCATCAAGACCTGTGTGGTCGTCTGCAGTCCATCCACGGAAAGACGCTGGCGTGGTTGTGGCATCTGCACCCTCAGCCATGGAGGTGATGGCAGCAAGGAGACCTTCGTCAACGTCTGATGTGATTGACCAGTAGTGTGAGAGCTTCTCCACGAGTGTTGTTGGCAGTTCTGAGGATTTTGTTGCCACCAGGAAATGCCAATCGATCAAGTGGTCCGACTGACCTAGTAAGTGGTTCGCCGAGAGATGAGGCTCATGGAGCCAATGCTTTGTCTCTCCGATGTAGAGACGATCATCACATGCCAAGTGTGTCCTGAGGTCAGCCAAAAGAACGGACTGGTCTTGGACTGAAGATACAATATGGAATGTGATCGGAGCCATGGCTGTTTGTGAATGACGTGTACTATGTGCTGAGATGGAGAGAAGAGAAGAGAAGAGAGCCAGGGCCAACGACTTTGGACTTGATGTGTGAAAGACACACCTACCTGATCAATCGTCTTATAGCTTTATCAAATGTGCGACGTGAAGCAATGACAAGGCTCCTCGCAGATCGTCAGCTTCCTATTTGGACACCGCATGATCGATATCGTATGGGATGTTGCGAAAGTCCCAGGCAACAGGACCATACGGGCGTAAATCTCGCAACCATCTTATACCAAGCCTCCTGCTGACCCAAGGATCGCGGAGATAGCCTGCAGTGACTCGCAGTAAGCGCATTCCTTTATCTCCATCAGGTTGTCAAATCTACGCCCTTGGACATATACGGGCTCGCTGTCGGGTCACCGCAAAAACCCATTCTGATAGCTGAATCCTGTCTAGAGAGTCAGATTTTGTCGTAGCTCAACACATCAACGTGATAACATCACCGATCGACCGTGGAATGCTGGTTGTTACAGTGTCGATGTAAGGAGAGTGGCTAATGTGACAGAGAAGATAAAAGGGCTTTGAAGACGGAACGGAGCTATCTCCGCTCACCGCACTCACCGCTACCAAATGACGTGCGCCTTTGATGCCCCGCAGCGCTGTGGATCCCCGCAGATCAGGAAGGAGCTCCAGGGCCCAGGGCCCAGAACCCCTGGACTTTTTTCATGTGCAAGCAAGAATCGATTCTCATCTGATCTCTGCTCAATTGACCCTACCGCACCTCAACCCCTGAGCGCATCTACACAACTAAGCGCGAACATGGCAGCTTCATATCCTCCAGGCGGCACCTTCTTCGATACTCTCAAGAAGAAGTTCAACGAGGTCCCCATTGATGAAAGCAAGGGCAATGCCATTAGCACAAACGAGTTCCTGCAAGCAGCAGAGTCGCTGACAACATTGTTTGGTGAGTTAGGACCTACTTCGATCAGAGCAAGCCAACTGACCGCATCAAGATGTCCTTGGTTCAGCAGCCTTCACCCCAGTCAAGTCGGACATGGGCGGCAACATCAAGAAGCTGAAGGACCGCCAATTAGCCGCACCTCTAGAGTCCGAGAATCTGCAAGATCTAGTACGCAACGAGCTCAAGACGAAAAAGCATACTGCGACAGAGGGTCTCCTGTGGCTTACACGAGGTCTCGACTTCACCGCCCAGTCACTACGACAGAACTTGAGTAACCCCAGCGAGGAGCTCTCGAACAGCTTCAGGGCAGCGTACGGAAACACACTAAAACCACATCACAGCTTCATCGTCAAGCCCATCTTTTCTGCCGCCATGAGCGCCACACCGTACAGGAAGGATTTCTACAAGAAACTGGGAGATGATGAATCGAGAGTGAATAAGGAGCTGGGAGACTGGTTGGAAGGTCTGGAGAAGAACGTAAAGATCCTCAACGAGTTTTTGGCAAGCAAAGAGGCCAAGTGGTGATCAAGACGATCGAACGAGTTGAGGTATCTGTATAAAGCACAATGTCAACACCAGGTCATGCTGGCTTCATGGCGCGCTTCAGCATGCCGCAGAAGCTCTCAAACAGCACCGAGTCCCTGCCTCGAAGCCACCGAACATCCAAGCCTCTCTCATACACAGTGATCTGGAAGGCCAAAGCTATTGTGTTCTTCGCGAACTCCGTGATGTCTTGCTCCAGGCCATCTGCCGTCCTTTGCCTCTTCCTCCTTGCTGCACGTGACCATACATTCTCCCTCGCCTCTCCCATCCCGACATCGCCACCTTCCCACCCCCATCCGATATCCAAGTCGCACATCGCCTCATCCACCCTCTCTCTGATCACCCTCTTCCCTCCCCGCGCCGGCACAGTCTGCTCCGTCCCCGTCCCCCACAATGCTCTCGGCACTTCTTCACTTCTCACCAAGTCCGTTCGCAACCTGTCATCCCCCCAACTCCACGCCACCACCCACCTCTTCGTCCTCTTTCCCCCTTTCAACACCTGCACGCACCAATTCCCACAGCCCTTCCCCTCCAACGCCTCAACAACAGTATAAACACTCCCCAACTTCCCAAGCATACTGCTATACCACCTCACCCGATCCCCCAGCTCCCTCGACTCCATCACCATCCGCATAACAAATCCCGCGTCTCCGCCCTCGCATACCATCTCGTTATCCGCGCCCGTACACACCGCTGAGGGCGGTGCATCCTTGCTTTCTGCGCTATTCTGCATGTCCTCTGCACTGCTGTAAAACGGGGGATTACACATGCAGAAATCTAGCTTTACGATACCTAGTTCTTCAAGGGGCAGAAGGGGATCAGAGGGCGACGTATGGTGCAGAGATATCCGGTCGCTGTGCTGGTTGGCTGCGATATTCTGCGCTGCGTAGGAGAGACTGTGTGGGTCGATCTCTGTGGCGTGCATCCTTGCTCCTTGCAAAGGGGAGGCAGGGCAGGTGGCGAGGAGGGCGTAGATTGCTGAGGCGCCGGTGCCGATGTCTAGGCCTTTCAGACCGAAGGGCGGAGAGCTAGAGGGCGACAGAGAGGAGAAGAGGCGGGATAGGAAGAGGATATAGGACCATCGGATGGGGATAGGCGGACAGAGTCGGTCGGGTGGGAGGGTGAGTGTTAGGGAGAAGTCGCGGGCTAGAAGGGACTTGGTGAGTTGTCTGGGGACTGTTAGAGAGGTATGAAAAGAAGGTCAGGGGGGGCGTACTGCACTGCAACTGGATCTTGAAAGTTGAAGCTGTGATTTTGATAGTGTTGTGCAAAATCCGGGTCGATGGCCGCGAGGTCGGTGAAGTTGATGCCTTCATCGTAGTTCGGAGGTCCTTTGTCGCTGGATGAAATGATTTGAGACCTCAAAGACATGCTCAGGGAGTCAACGCATTCATGTCAAGAACAACTCGACCAGCCTGCTGCTACGAGTGGTGGTGAGAAAAGCTGAGAATACCAACAACGCCGTGCATGTCACGTCGCGGCCAGTCAAGAAGACCGATGGATCCACGGTTTCTTCATTATTTCAGCCGGTCGTGCCAACGAAAGTTACAGCAGGATCAGATATGAGGCGTGCGTAGTGAAGTGTTCGAGAAGTAGCAATGGAAGTGAGAGCAGCGGAGCAGAGAGTTGATGGGGACTTCATTTGGGTATCTTCATGGACTGCATGCCTTTCTACTTCCGTTGATCCAGGTCTCTGTCTCACTAAAAGCCAACTTTCTTCCTTGAGCCACTATCATCACTTGCTCTTTCCTCCTGTCCTTTTCGAATACTCTCCGTCTCATGATTCTGTGTCAAGCTGGTCTGACTCGTCATGCCACTTGCTGGACTCTCCACCTCCTCGCCCAGATCTCGTGATGCATCCTTGTCTTCTCCGCCTCTCCAATCAGCAGGTTTGGTATCTCTGATGCCCTCGCCCTCTTGAGGCACAGTGATGACCGTTCCACTTCTTTCTGCATCTCCGACAACCTTCCAGACCACTGCCAGCCGGTCGAAGGCCCGTGTGCCTTTCCTGGAAGATCCCTTGATGCCGTCCATCTTATCCCACTCCATCTCAAACACACCCGACTCCAGCGGGTGGCCGTCCCTCTCAGGTCCATCACCTTCGAAAAACGCGTTGAACCAAACATGCGCCACGCTCGTGATCATCGTCAATCCTGAAACACCCTTATTCCGCCTCTCAAAGTCGATGTTGACATCTCCTGTCGCCGTGATGACTCTCTCCTTTGGTTTGAAGACAATATCTCCGCCGCCTTCCTCGTCCTGCAGGTCTTCATACGTGGTCTTCGCTTTGCGCAACTTCCCCTCCTCTTCGACCCTGGCAATGCTTTCTCCAGTAGTCATGCCATTCGCGGGCGTGTGGTCTTTGTCCTGACCATTCGCGGCCGTCTTGCCCCTCGCTCGACGCTTCTCGCGTTCCTGACCGACGACCTCGCCAACACTAGCCAAGACACCCTGTCCCTTCTTCTCTTCTCGCACCACGCTTCTCTCCTCCTTAGTGAAAGAATGCACTACGTCAATCTTTTTCCCTTCTTCCACGTATCCTTCCACAGACACCTTAACGCGATCGCGCAATCCCCAGACATGTACCTCGAGGATTTCCACTCCTCGCTCCACGTAGATTTTCCGGCCCTTCGTCCAGCGGTCCACGTAGCTCACCCACCTTAGTTGCGAAGGTATGCTGACTCCCGCGCCAAAGCCGGGCCTCATGCGCCGCTCCGTAAAGCGGGCTAACGCATCGGCCGCGGACCACCCTTCCTGGCTGATGAGGTACGAGCAGCTCACAGTACCACTACGACCTTTGCCCGCTTTGCAGTGTACCACGATTACCCGCTCTTTCTTTTCTGAAGACGCTTCGCCAGGTCGCGAGCGGAGGCCTTCGTTGTCTGCATCCGAGGTAGACGATTTGGAGGATTTGATCATCTTCCCGTCGACAGAGGAGCGAAGATCGGACTTTTTGCGTGACAGTGGGTTGCGGGACTCGCGACTTTTGGACTCGGAGTCCTTGTCGCTAGCAGCGGTATTGTCGGTCTTGGACTTCTTGTCTTTGCTGTCTTTGTTCGTTGAACTGGACTTGACTTTGTCGGGCTCTTCAGCTGAGGGAGAGGGTGCACGCATCTCCTTTGATGGGAGTAGGGTAGATTCACGCCATCGAACTTCCTTTCTGCGACGCGTAGAATTGGGAGTGCTGGTGCCTGAAGCAGAAGGCGTGGAAGAGTTCGTGCCATCCGCACCGGGCGGAAGGGTAAGCATTTGAGGATCTGGTGGAAAGCCGGGTGTCGGTGGTTGGGATGAGGGTGCATCGACAAAGAGTTCACCAGCTGAACCTCCCGAAACCTTTTGTTCGCCGGCGGACAGTCGGTCATCTTGCTCGATCTTGATCGCTTCTAGCTTCTGTACGAGCTCTCGTGATTTGCGCTTCTCTAGCTCGGTATGTTGCACATCAGCACCGACAGTCCCTACCGCTGCGTGTTCGTTCGATTCGGGCGTCTTCTCGCCTCTCCCGTCTTCACCTTTTAACCAATTGCGCATACTGCCCATAATCAGGGGAATAAGCGCAAACGGCGGTGGGTGGTGATCCGGCCATGGATAGTGATAGATCCGGTTGTACACCTCGCTGTCCGGATATCCTGTGCCTTCTGCACGGAATTCCCATATCGCCCATTGGTCCCCGTGCTTTTCGTCGAGGAACTTGACTAGTTGCTTGAGGGGTGTCCGGTATGCCAGTTGTGGGTATGTACCACTAGGACCAGAGGTCGCAATGACTGAAGCAGCAGATCAGCACTGTTCCTTATAGGCAGTCATACATAGGAGTACGTACTGTTGTTCGTCACGTAGCAAAGATCAAGCCCAGCTTCGGGGTGCCGGGCTCTTGGACCCGATACAATTTGTCGCAGTAAGCTAGCCATGGAGATCGAGGGCGCAAATCTGGAGAAGGAGATTTGGTCGCGTGTCAGCAGAGCCCCATGCGCTATTCGATTACGATAGTATTGCGATACTCTCGAGGTCCGATGTAATTCGTTGTTTGTCAAGCACTCTCCTGATACTTTGCCAATCTGTGCCAAGGTGAGAACAATGCAATTGGGTTCAAAAGCGCTTGTTTGCCCTCCTGATCGGTGAGAATGGCAGGAAGGCTGTTTTCCAGAATCCAATAGACTGACGTCAGTTGCCAAGACTCATCCCACGTGCCGGGTTAGCAGGGTCGACGGGCAAGAAAACGAGAAACGTCGACCTTCTACGATTCGGCATCGGAGTTGAGCGAGGATAAAGCCATGAAGAGGAGTAATCCATGGCTATCAAGTGCACAATCGTCCTAGACGCACTCTCGTGGCCGCATGCTGTGCGCTGTCGAGAGCATGCGAGGCAATGTCAATGACTCGCGAGTACACACCAGGTCCCACTACCTCACTTCTCCAACTCGCTCAATCGTCTAACAAGCCATGATCAATTGCAGCTGACAGCCTCGTCTTGCTGACGTTGCCTCTGCTTCATACTCATCGTTCGATCCCCAAACCGGTGGTCACTTAACATGCTGCAGTGATGGGCCAGCGTCCATCGTTCAATATATCCACGTGAGCAGGGCAACAAAGAAGAGGGACGGAATGTTTCCCCACTCCGACAACCAGTCCGTCACAGGAACAAGCAATCCTAATGAACCTTGATAACCCCACACAGACTTCATGCGGCTCCGCGGCTTGAACGAATAGAGGCAAAGATGAAGATGGATCAGGCTGAACCATGTCGTGCATCACGCGGCAGTTGTCCATCTCTTAGATTACCGTTTCACGTCATGGTGGACATTCGGACGTCCGCCAGAGATAACGCTTCCCTGTTCCACATTGCTTTACATCACTCTGAGACATTTCATTCATCCCCTACGTACGCTCGAAATATTCTTTGTTGTTGTGCTTTTCTATTGACGCGTTGTTCAACACATACATGTTAATTGAGTAGATCTTCCCCAGATCTACGTTCAAGCATGGGTACATTCGCCGTGCATGCGCATCATGAGCACGTGCCGCAAGATGCAAGCACAACGGCCGCGCTTCTCAGCATTCCACCGGAAGTAAGGAATCAAATATACCATCTCATCTTCACGCCGCCAGTGTACCGTCCACTTGCTGCAAACTATGCGGTGCAATGCCCCACACTCGCCGACTTTGGGAAGGATGTCGTGTATAGCAAGCCAGATGGTCCGCTCGGCAACAAGGCAGCACTCGTCCGCTCATGCCGGCAGGTTCACCACGAGACTCACCTGATGTACCTCAGCACCACGCCATTCCACCTGATTGGCGCTGTGGCAGACCCAGTCGCGTTCGCCAACCTTACCTCGCATCTCCCAGCCGGACACAAAAAGGCCATCCGCCATATTGTCCTAACAGCACGTATCTCTCACCTACGCTCTTTGAATGAGACATGGAACGCCCTGCCATTTGGCCATGCCGAAATCTACCTCGAGACCTTGACCGTCGTCCCGCGCAGACCCGAAACACACATGTCGGCCTACGCGGAGGTCGCAGATCTAAGCCAATGTCATACTCTTGCTTATATCCTCGCCGAGACACTGAAGGGCCTGCGCAATGTTGGTATGGTGATCGTGAGGAACGAGGGCTGCTTCAACGAGGTCATCTGGAGGCTAGCTTATAGAAGCCTGGTCTTCAGATTGTGGAAGTGGGGCGGAAGACTGCTCGACCTCAAGTTCCGGGAGGACGAGTGCGGGCAGAGCTTTGAGGTGCTTTGCACTACGACAAAGAGAGAGAATGGTGCTGGGTGGATGGATGTTCAGGAGGAGCTGAGCAGATTGATCGGAAGCGAGGTGAGCAGGGACGGCATGGACGATGTATAATGTGCGGACGAGGTTGGAAGTAATTGGAGGTGTTCTCGTGTATATAATCAGTAATGATCATGAATCAACGACCTACTTGATATCTTCAGGTTCACCGTATGCATTGACACGGCGGGTTGCATGGGCAGTGCGGAGGCTGTCCGCCCTATCCATGCCATGTAGTAAGAGAAGAGAACAGACAAGAATCAAGTTTGCCATCTTGGAGGTGAAGACCGTTGCCAATGGAGGGAGAAACGGTATGCTTGGTTTCGCCTTTGTGGGAAACCACACGTTTTGCGCTGCTCACGAGTCATGCACTGTAGTCCCTCGCCGGAACTTTTTCCTGTGGTCAAAAAATTTCCCAGCACCACGGTACTCAAGACTTCACCTCATTCTTCCTCGCACTCGATTCGCAATCATGGCGCCTTCCTCCAAAGAGGTCGTTCCGGCTACCACCACCAGCAAATATGCTCTCGACCCAACGCAAACCCTCCGCGCCGCCACCGCGCTCTTACAAAAGATGCAGACCGACCTGACCTCCCGCAGCACCACCACCACCAACGGCAAAGCCTCTCTCCTTGACGACGCAGATACCGCCTCCTCAGAACCAATCTGGCTTCTCCTGACCACCAAGAAACACGTCACCGACAAGCCCCGACTCAAGCCCGGCAAGATCGCCCTCCCCCACGCCCTCCCCGTCCCTCTCGATCCCTCTGGCGCCCCGGAGCAAAAGATCTGCCTCTTCACCACCGATCCGCAGCGATACTACAAAGACCTTCTCTCGCACCCCTCCTTTTCCTTCGAACTAGCGCAGCGTATCCGCGTCCTCGGCCTCTCGAAGCTCAAATCCCGGTATAAGGCGTACGAAGCCCGCCGCCAGCTCTTCGGCGAGTACGACGTCTTCCTCGCGGACGATCGCGTCGTAACGTACCTCCCCAAGCTGCTGGGAAAGGTATTCTACGCTACTGGCGCCAAGAGGCCGATCCCTGTGAATTTGCAGGGGAAGAGGCTCGAGACGGATGTCAAGGGGGAGAAGAGAGTCGCGTTGGCTAAGGGCGGTAATAAGAGCGTTAGAGCAGCGCCGACGCCGGAGACGGTGAGTAGGGAGATTGAGCGTGCGTTGGGGAGTGCGTTGGTGCATTTGAGCCCCGGGACGAACGTGAGTGTCAAGGTTGGGACGACGGGGATGAAGAGTGAGGAGGTGAGGGCGAATATCGAGAAGGTCGTAGAGGGGCTGGTCGAGACGTATGTGCCTAAGGGGTGGCGGAACATCAAGGGAGTGCACATCAAAGGACCCAAGACGACGAGTCTGCCAATCTGGTTGGCTGAGGAGATGTGGGTTGATGAGGAGGACGTGTTGGAGGTGCAGCCGAAGCAGTTGACCAAAGAGGAGAGGAAGGCGATCAAGGCTGCGAAGAGGAAGAGTAGGGATACGATCGAGGATGGAGAGGAGGAGGTGGAGGAGAACGCGCCGAAGAGAAATAGGGGCGCGGAGCTGACGGAAGAGGACCGGAAAGAAAAGGAGGAAAAAGCCGAGAGGTCGGCGAAGAGGAAGCGACAGATGGCTGAGCTCAAGGCGGACGTGAGGCAGCAGATTGCCGTATAATCTGGCAGGACAATGTCACGACTATGCAGGGCATCGGCGTTGGTGGAAATGGGCATTGTACTTTCATAGATTTCCTGTAGGATGTCTGGTCATAAACGACCATATTTTTCAAGTCGACGTCTCTTACCATGCACACCTCGTGTGCCCATATCCTTGAAGTCTTGTGATGTGGGAAGAATTTGGAATTCCACCCATTCAGGTCTCCATTCAACCTTCTCCCGCCAGTCTTCCATCTGCTCTAGTTGCTTGCGCTTCCTTGGTGGACGTGCAGGCAGATCTGGAGAAGCTTCTTTAATTTCCTCGTCTGTTGTCTTGATGCGAAGCACCTCCCACAATCGACGCTCTTCCAATCGGCTTGCCCGCTGATCCAGCGCCTCGAGATAGATGTCTTCTGCTTTGTCGCGATCGTGCTTCGCGACCCGTTGTGAATGAGCCTCTGATTCGGAAGTCGCCACATAGTCCGATGAAGTATCCGACTCGCCCTCGGAGGATCCATGATCAGCAGGATCGGATTCGGAGATGGAAGAGGTCGACCCGGAGAAGTCCTCTGTGGCGTTCTTGTTGCGACCAGCTTGCGATGCAGGTCCCTCGTCCTCGGAAAGAGATGCATCGGTCCAGAAATCGGAGTCGTAGGACACGGAAACATCGCTGTCAGTTTCGTCATTGGAGAGCATGTCTGTGTTTTCGTCCACTTTGGTGAAATCGACGTTGGACACCTCGTCATTAGATGACCTCAGAAAGGATTCAATCTGACCATAGCTAAGAAGCTTGGCTGTGGCGCTTTTCTCCTCCTTCTGCCCCGTTACCTTACCTCGTGTGAAGACTTCCAGCTTGTATCGACGTGGTAGACCGACCCAGTAGTTGCGCCAGTCGGCGGTCAGTCCGAGCATACGACATGCAGCTTGCACGTCTTGATGTCGCACACAAGGCTGAGGATGATGACGATCAGTCGCTCGCAGTCGTGACTTGGCCTGGAACAGTGCGGCAGCCAGGATCCGTCTCGTGAGACTTACTGTAAGATTGTGAAAGTCTGAGAATGCCGTGAAGAAGATGGAGGGCCGTTCCTCGTTGCTCTCGATAAGGTCGATCCAACTTAGACTGTGGTCCGCAGACGAGCTCATGAATAATTTCGCGAGCTCTAGCCAGTTACCAAGGTGTAGAAGCGATGCAGCAGGTACACAAAGCTGCACCTGGCTACCTTCACTTTCGTCCTGCGCAGCCTGCGCAGCTTCTGCCGCTCTGACTTGCTCTTCGACTGTCTCAGCCAATCTACAATTAAGAAGCCAATGATTGCCGTGAAGCGTCTTCTCTCGCTTGATGTCAGCCTTTTCTGCTTTGTACGCCAGAGCCTCGGCTGTCACATCCAACTGTTCTACCAGTGTTGGTGAGACCTCAAAAGCAGCCGGGATTTCGTCAGCAGCGATGCCATAGTCGCGCCTTGTCAAGGTGTTGTCCTCGACGGATCCACGATACAAAAGCTGGAGGTAGTCGCGGACCTCAGGTTCACTCTTTGTGCCGATCCATTCCGCGAGTTTGCGTGTATTCCCACTACCACAAGCAGCAAGTCGCGAGAAAAGTTTTTGTTTCTCTTGTGATGTCCAGGTGGCTACACCGATGGTCGAGCCGTCCAGTTCAAGGGTTTCATCGGCCGGTGCAGAGCTGATTACATCTTGTATCACAGAGTTATAGATCGCTCTGTACTGTGGACGAAAGTGGCTTCGAAGTCTGATTTCCTTGGATCGTAGCTTGAGACATTTCTTGTCGAATGCAGGACCTAGCTTTCGTATTCGGTAGTCTCTGGTAATGCGCTCGTCATCAGATGTCAAGTCCGAGGATTCACCATCTTGTTGTGCTGAGGACGAGTCGGATGAAGTCCGAGCATCCTCAACACTCTCCGAGCTGTGAGAATAGGGACTACCAGAGTTACTGTTCGTTCCTTGGTCGCCGGCAGCCTCTATTGGCATGCTCATCCCATAGCTGAAGTGTGGAAGACGTGGAGATCTTCGGTCGCGGCGACAAAAAAGTCTTCCATGATCCCACGAGTCATGTGAGCTTCGTTATTAGTATTGACCATTAGAACCGTCCTAGAGGTTTCACGACATTTTGACCGCTCCACATGCCCACAGGATGGTTTCGTCGATTACCTGTACATCATAGAAACACCATCGGCAGCTTGCCAGGATGGCGGGTGCCCACACTGAGGACATGGCGACCGCCACTGGTGATCCGCCACTCAATTACCTCTCATCATCAGCTGGCTGAGAGCGCTCGCGTGCAGCTTCGAGACTATCAGGAGGAATGTATCAAGGCAGTGCTAAAGCATCTAAACCTCGGTCATCGGCGTCTAGGTGTCTCTTTGGCTACGGGCAGTGGGAAGACTGTCATCTTCAGTCATCTGATCGATCGCATCAGGCCACCAACGGCGGAGGCTACGCAGACACTTATTCTAGCACATCGCAGGGAACTAGTGGAACAGGCTGCACGACACTGTGAGCGGACATATCCAGACTATCAGATCGATATTGAAATGGGTGATAAGCATGCAAGTGGACATGCAGACATAACAGTGGCATCTATACAGAGCATCATGTCCAGCGACAGGATACAGAAGTTCAATCCCTCACGATATAAGCTAGTCTTGGTGGATGAGGCACACCACGTCGTCGCACAACGGTATTTGGATGCTCTGTCTCATTTCGGCTTGGATAAGAGGGTGGAAGAGAAATCTTTTGGTAATGTTCCCACGACCGCTCTGGTTGGCGTATCTGCGACTCTCTCTAGACACGATGGTGTAGCTCTGGGTGCTGCCATTGACCATATTGTCTACCATAAGGACTATCTTGACATGATCGACGCAAATTGGCTATCGAATGCGACATTCACAACGGTACGCTCGGGGGCAGATCTGTCGAAAGTGCGATCGCTTGGCAAGACTGGAGATTTCCAGGTCGGTGACTTATCGCGCGCGGTCAACAACGACGAGGTGAATCGAGTCACTGTTCAGGCTTGGCTGGAGAAGGCCAAAGAACGGAAGTCGACGTTGGTCTTCTGTACGGATCTTGCTCACGTCACTTCACTGACCCGGATGTTCCGCACGTTCGGGATAGATGCAAGGTTCATCACAGGGTCGACGTCGAAACATGTTCGCGGCGACCGACTGGATGAGTTCAAGAAGGGGGAGTTTCCAGTCCTGCTCAATTGCGGTGTATTCACGGAAGGCACGGACATCCCCAACATCGACTGCGTCCTGCTTGCCAGACCAACCAAGTCCCGCAACCTTTTGGTTCAGATGATAGGACGTGGACTGCGATTATATCCTGGCAAGACTGATTGTCACGTGATCGATATGGTCGCGTCGCTCGAGACAGGAATCGTAACCACACCTACCTTGTTCGGACTCGATCCATCGACACTTGTCCAAGACGCGGATGCAAAACAGATGGAGACCGTTAGGAATCGACAGCAAAAAGAACATGCCCGTGAGGAGAATGCTAATCATCTAACATCACCTCAGACATTGTCGGGCGAGACGACAATGTCGTTCACCCATTATGATTCCATATCCGATCTGATAGAAGACACGTCTGGCGAAAGATTCATTCGGGCAATGAGTAAGCTTGCTTGGGTGCAGGTCGATGCTGGGAGGTACATCCTGAGCAACAGCGACGGAGCCTATGTCCGAATTGACGGACCTGGATCTGCATATACAGCCATGGATGACGATTCAGACAAGTTCGTCGTCACTTTTGTCGGTCGCATACCGCCATGGCAGGAAGCCACAGCGAAAGTACCTTTCGCAAAGGCTCGTCAGATCGCCACCACGGAAACGTTAGAAGACGCAGTGCATGCCGCAGACACTTTTGCCGTGGAGAAGTTCAGCTACGGTTATCTCCGAGCACGAGCGGCCTGGCGAACCACACCTGCTACAGACGCTCAAGTCAGCTTCCTGAACAGAACCAGAGCAGAAGCGGAGCAGCTGAAGGTCGACAATGTGACCAAAGGCATGGCTACGGACATGATCGTCAAGCTGAAGTTTGGTGCCAAGGGGAGGCTCGGAAGGCTGAAAGTGGAGAGGCGGAAGGAAGAGCGGAGTGCGGAGAAGCGCAGGGCATTCGAAGAGATGAAAGAAAGGGACACGGTAAGAGTTGGACCTGTAACAGCATAAAGATACCCGTGTATGCACATAAGCGAGCCGATAATGAATCTACGATATCTTTCATGCAGAACCAGGAATGGTTGAGGCAGAAACTTGGCTCTCCAGGACAAGACCAAGCCACAGATTCCCGCGAAGGATCATGAAGGAAGCGGGCGGGCGCGGGCTGGAAGTGTGAAGCTATCGAAGAAGAAGAGATTACTGTACCATCGTACATAGTTCAACGGTACCGTCAGACTGATGAAATACTGCAAGACATGCACACGTGCTTCTCGGAGAGCAACAGGAGTTATTCCATGGTCATGTGGCAGTATTGCAGTGGATCTGCTCATCTAAACCTTGCCTGGTTATATGCGATACGATGGAGGATGTGTTTCAGATTCCCAGTGGTATTGTGATTGGACAGATACCACGATCAAGTACCATTCGTATCTCATACTACAGTCGATCCATCAGCATTGGCAACGCGCGTACTGAATTCACTTATCCGGCGGGCATCCATCTGGTAGGTTGCACCGCATTGCACAACCACAGCGAAAGAGAAGTTTTTGTCTGCCATACAAGCTTTCCAACGGCTGCTGCTTTTCCGGTACGAGATAAGCAATATGGAAAATCCTTGGCCATGGATCAAACCATAACAATCGCAATAATTATTGCACAATTCTTCACTACCGGGGGGGAAAGTACTGTAGTTGGCCTGACGTCGTCCCAAATTGCTCTTCAGCCACCGGAATACCACCCTTAGATATCCAATATCTCAGCCCGCTCTCACTCCTAAAGGCAGTCGGTCCCTCAACGGACTGCTAGAGGCGCCGGCGGTAGTCTGTGCGCAATCACCATCGATCAATTCAATTCTAACCGATCCATTCAAACCATTTGATCCATTTTCCTGGCGCTGGCTGAAGGAGGAGCTCGAGCCTTCCGTTTTGTGCAGCCTCTTACACAAGGCCACCCCTTCTTCCGCCCGCACTCTACCTCACCCCCGACCAGCTCCTCCTCGTCTCCTCCGCCCGCACCTCGACATTGTCCTCAGTACCACCAACTTCCTCGAGGTGTCGCGCGACCGGGTCCGACCTACGCGACACCAACCCGCGCCTTAGATGCGCAGACGCCAGTCCGGCTCCGGCGCCGACGAAGACGAAAGTCCCCCCAGTTCAGACGACTCGGATAGACATGCGGATAAGAGGGGCACTTCAATGGGACCTGGTCGAAGATTGCAAGAGGAGGTCAAATACACAAGTCCTTCTTGCCGGAGGAGCATTGACGCGAACAAAGCACTGAACACGACCGTTGACGCGACTGAGGAGGACAAGTCCGACTCCGATTCTGCAAAGTCCACCGCCTCCCTTTCCAGACCTCAGCGCGAGAAGGCAGAAAGGTCGGATATGGTACCTAATCTGGGATACAAGCACCGTCCGCGGTTACGCAGTCCGTGGTCATGCTCAATCTTGACAATCGCGACGACTCTGATCGCATTCGTGGTCCTCGCATTGATCGGCCGCTCCTTTCTTTCCTCGCACATTGATCCCAAAGGATGTCACATGTCCTACATGGCCGCCGCCTATGCCAAATTCGAGGATTTTGACACCGAACACACTCGCTTTGCCAGTAAATATTCACTGTATTTGTATAGAGAAGGGGGGATCGACGACGATTCGAGGGTAAAGGCCCACATGCTGCCAAGCCATTGAATACCACTGACAATCTTCAGGTAAAGGGCATACCCGTTCTCTTCATCCCTGGAAACGCTGGAAGTTACAAGCAGGTCCGCTCACTCGCTGCGGAAGCCGCCTACTACTATCGCGACAATCTCCAACATGACGAGTCCGCGCAGGCCGCCGGAAAACGACCGCTGGACTTCTTTTCCGTCGACTTCAATGAGGATATTACTGCTTTCCATGGTCAAACTCTGATCGATCAAGCAGACTATCTCAACGATGCAATTGCCTACATCCTTTCCCTATACCACAACCCACACCGGTCTGTTCGAAACTCCGAGCTTCCAGACCCGACGTCAGTCATCATCGTCGGTCACTCCATGGGCGGCATTGTTGCCCGTGCCATGCTCGTCCGCCCGAACTATCTCTCTAACAGCGTCAACACGATTATCACCCTCGCTGCGCCACATGCTAGAGCCCCCGTCTCGTTCGACTCGGACATGATCAGCATCTACAAAGAGATGAACGACTACTGGAGGAAGTCATACGCGGAGGAATGGGCGAGCAAGAACCCACTGTGGCATGTCACCCTGGTCTCTATCGCTGGAGGAGGACTGGATACTGTGGTTCCTTCAGACTATGCAAGTCTGACATCTCTGGTTCCCGAGACTCATGGCTTCACCGTCTTCTCCTCGACCATTCCTTATGTCTGGACCGGCATGGACCATCTTGCCATAACCTGGTGCGACCAGCTCAGAAAGCCTGTCATCCGTGCCATCTACGACGTAGTCGATGTCAAACGTCCATCTCAGACCAAATCTCGTGCCGACCGGATGACTGCCTTCCGCAAGCGTTTCTTGACTGGTCTGGAGCCGGTGACCGAGAAGCAGCTGCCTGCTCAAGATTCCAAGATGCTGCTGACTCTGGAGGATGAAAGCACCTCCATCTCCATGCACAAGGAGCGAATTGACCTCAAAACTCTTGGACAGCTCGGAAAGGCAGAAGCCCACGTCTTGCCCATCCCGAATCAGGAGCCATACGAAGAGAAACGATTCACTGTTCTGACCGACCAGCCTCTTGACGGCAGCAATGCTTTGGAGGTATACTTCTGTGGAGTGCAGCCACATCAACACGGCCAATCAGCCAGTCTTTTTGCCATGAACATGGATCTCGCAAATGGCAAAGCTGGCTCCAATCGACTCGCTTGCAAGAGCGCCTCTGCTGACGCTATTGTTCTCCCAGGTTCTTGGCAGGATTCCAAATTTGCCTTTGACGTTTCGCCGCATATGTATTATTTGGACTATGACATGTCCGATATTGCTGACTATAACTTTGTCGCTATTATCGACAGATCCACAGAAGAGAGACCTGGTTGGGTCATTGCCGAGTTTGCGGCAGCGGTCGAGTCTGTCAGCGTGGTGCAGAAGAGCTTCCCAAGCCTCTTGTCCTCAGGTGTCCAGAAGACGCTACCTGCATCGAGACCTGTGGTGCATACTATCCACATTCCCGTCATCCATTCTGCCTTGTTGGCGTACCGTCTGTCGCTTCACCAGACTTGCCAAAACAAGGATATGCTTTTCCAGCCACTTCTCCGGCAATACATTCTCAAGCCGTACGAGACCAAATTCTTCCCGAACCCTTCCGAACACATTAATATCAATTTACACGGAGTCTCGCCATACATCACCCCACCGCTCTCTTCTTCGCATGCTGAGGACGGTCTCTCTCTTCAGATCTGGTCAGACCCAACTTGCAACGGCTCCATGTCCATTGATCTTCAGGTTGATCTTTACGGCTCGGCCGGAAAGCTGTACATGCGATACCGCACCGTCTTTGCAGCGTTTCCCCTCTTAGTGGTAGCCTTGGTTCTGCGAAAGCAGTTCAAGATTTACCACGCGACCGGTGTCTTTGTCTCGTTTGCTGAATCCATGGATTCATGTATTCGAACGTCCCTCCCGCTACTCTTTGTCGCCCTTACCTTCCTCGCTCTATCGCTAGCACGCACCGGTCGCAATGCCGTCCCCGACAGCAGTCGATCGAAAGCCGGATCCACGGAGACATTCAGTGGCTTCACGAAGAATGAGCTCCTCCTCGGATCATACGATCCTTTCTTCTGGTTCTTAATACCTCTCTTTGGTGTCATTAGCGTCGGCGTTTGCATCGCGGTCAACTTTGCTATAATGACCGTCGTTTCTCTTCTCGGACTCCTATATCAGGTTCTTTCCGGCTTTTACTATGGAAAGGATCATACCCAGTAAGTTTCCATATTGCCGGCATATGACACAAGTGCTGATGATTGACCTAGACGTTCGCCTTCGTTTTCAGCAATATCCCCACTTCAACGCCTCCTCACGACGTCTATCCTCATCCTGCTTGTCGCCACCGTCATACCTTACCAATTCGCTTACCTTGTCCTCTGCTTCATCCAGCTCGCAACTTGTGTCCGCGCATCCCGATTCTCGTCGGACGCCCGGACTGTGGCGTCCTTTAATCTCGCATCGTACTCCAACTCCATCCTGCTGCTATTACTCTGGATACTGCCCATCAATCTGCCAGTGCTGGTCGTATGGATTCACAACCTCAGCGTCCCTTATCTCACACCTTTCAGTTCGCACCACAACATCTTGAGCATTCTTCCCCTCATCCTCCTTGTCGAGACCATTAGCACAGGAGCTATGATTCCTCGCCTCACGTCACGACTAAGACTCGTCACCAACGTGCTCCTGTTCGGCGTGGCGGTTTGGGCAGCCGTCTATGGAGTAACATGGGCATACACCTTACACTGGGCAGCCAATGTGGTCGGTGCCTGGTTAGTGGGCATCCACTTCGTTGGCAAGGTCGGGGAAGGCGATGGGCAGAAGACCGGTTATGCAGGGAACGATGCCGCCGTGGGGAAGTGGATTGGGGAGTTACGTAGAGCGGGCAGTAGGAAGAAGAGACCGTAATGCGCAGTAGAAGAGGAGGATCCGGTGCTGGGCATCGATTGTAGATAATACGACTTGGATCAGAAGGTGTAATGAATAATCGGTGCAGTGTATATGTCACTGCTTTATCTTGTCAAGGATACGCCTGTGACTCGACTGTACTCCGTTCAATAGGTTGCTATCGAACAGATACTCCCAAGTCATGAGCGTGATCAGCCAAGACCGTACCAAGCATGTACGACTGCGATCTGCAAACTTTCGTTCAGCTCTTCTTTTCTCCTCTATTATTCGTTCCCATCATTTCCCCAGTGTAGTGAAGAGCGACCATGATTGGTTTCTTGTCCACCGGTCAAGTATCGTCGTTGCAAGTCGTGTGAGTAATGCGCCTTGCCTGATTTCCTGGCAAGGCGCAATTGCACAATCATGATTTTCTTTCACTTCTGCTCTCCATAGACCACCACTTCACTCTCGAGTCAAGTTTCTGCACAAACAGGTATTCTCCCACCAGCTCACAGCCTTCTTCGAAGCATTGTCTAGTTATCAATGGGTACTTCGTGTCTGTCAAGAGCGAAGCAAGAACGAAAATGTCCGCGATTACGACACCAGCCCTGAGCACATCGTGGAGCATAGCTTCGTATTCGTCCATTGCAACACCGATCGTACTGCGCTCATGGACTATCGGAGCCGCTTCCTCAAAACCAACGACAGCGTCGTATGTCGTGAACGAAGTCGTAGCTCCAGCGACCTGCGACTGGTACTGGATTGGCGGCAGAGATGCCCCTCCCGAAACAGACATTTCGGGGCCAGGTATACTCGTTGCCTTCGCCGTCACCAGCATGGTGGTATGGCTAACGATAGTGATCATGCTTCTCTTCGGCCTGGTGCCAGCACATCAACTCGCACTACTGGATGACAGGATCACAAAAGTCAGCTCGAGGAACTCAGCCAGCAGATGGAGGAAGACGCGTGTCAAGGCGGTCCTAGTTTTCAGCGATCAGCAGTTGGTCACGGGTATTGCGGTACTACTGGCAGCCTTGATCATGGTGAAAACGATCTCGGTGTATCATTACTGGGCTGCTGTGCAAATGACTTGGGTACTTCGCTTGAAGTATATGCATGCGAACATGGCTGACGCTGCCACAGCTGTCAATCAATGTGCATTTAATAGCCATGCTCGTTCTTCCAGATGTACTCTGGTCCAATCCTCGATACCTCACGTTTCGGCTCATGGGTATCACTGTGCAATTCTGCCTCCTAATGGCCACTTTAGTGCCTACATACCTCAAAGTCTTCGTCGAGGCAAGAAAAGCGCCGAATACTAGCGGCATTCCCGTGGCATGCTTTTGGAATCTATTGGGCCAATCACGAAGCGTCACACCAGGACAGACCGTACTTAGCTCCCTGCTCGATAGTAGCTCGAGTAAGGTCGCCGGCGTCCTGGATGGACTGGCTGTCTGGTTCACGGTCCAGCTTGCATGCCAATTCGTCAGTCAGATCTGGCTGCTGCTGGCTCAAAAGAAAACGGAGCTCAGGGCCGTCAAACAACCGTGGGGCTATCACAAATCCTATATAGCAGACGCTATGCATGTCGTATGCAATTCTGCATGGACAAAAACGCCGCCTATCAGATCTGTACTGCTTCTACCGTTGATGGTGCCGTCGCTCGCATCTACCGCCTTCTACGATCTGACACTCAGCTTTTGTGGTCGATTTCTATTCATCACATACACCACTGTCTACGGGTTCGCATTACTGCTCATGTCACGATCGAATCGCAACATCGATGCTGAGACACTGCAGCAGGAGTCGCGATGGGGCTTCGGACAGCTTACGGCTCTCATACTGTTATTCTTGCCATTTGCCAGTGCTGCTGAATATTATTGGCGGCACCAAGAGACCGAGGACAAGAGACACGACGGGGATGTGCAGCATGCGGAAATGGACGAGAATTCCGAGGCGGAGCTTGGAGAGTCGGCGCGAGATAGTCATCGTCATGAGCAGAGTTCTGAAAGTCCCTCCCTTGCCACAGCAGAACATATATCACCTCAAAGGCCCGACTGTAGTTCTCCTTCTGCATCAGCAATCGAAGTTGAGCCACAGGGCACATCCGATAGGAACAGCGTTGATAAGGAGAAGACGATCGACTTGGAGGAGCAATGCCAATCGCCAATACCTTCTCCAGCACCGCTAGGCGCCGACGCTGGGGACCCTACCGATACACAACCTCCAATCACCATGTCAGATGCCCTAGCACGAGACAGTCGAATGGAGCGTCCAAAGGACCTAAACGTAGCTATCACGATATCGAGCTACTCTCTGGACTTATCGCGGAGTACAATAGCATACTTGATCATAGCATTTGCGATCGCTTCCTTCTTCGCTGCCAACACTGGAATCATGGTGTACACCGAGCTTGCGAAGAGAAACGCATGGAAGGTCTCCATCCAGAGTGTCAACAGCAAGTACTACATACTTGGGGGCGGGACCGCTTACGCGGCTCTTCACATCTGTCTATTCGAGAGGCATTTGATCAGATGAAGCGCTGCTGATATTGTTAGGAGGAAGCATAAATACGAAGTACGCTGCAAATAGTATAGCCGATCAAATTTTCTCTCCACCAAGACGAGGTGGTGGTGTGGTGGCTGAGCCTCTGCGCCTTCAAGATGCGGACCAGGCTTTGCTTCTCGTATCCGCCGACACTTCACCTCTTTCGTGTCTGCCATAAGATGATGACCTCTGCATCGAGCGATCGTGCTGTTAACAATCAGATATCACTCATGGGTTTTGCACAGCTACCTCCAGAAATCCGTCTTCGAATATGGGAGTATGCTCTCCCAAACATTTACACTCGAAGTCTGTTCATTTACCGCAGAGGCTGCTGGAAATTACGAAAACATTTGGTGGCCGAGAACGATCCCAATGCAGAAGACGTCATCCCTGAGCTCGAGTTCGACCTGTCCCGTCTGTGTAGCATTTCCCTCAATGTCCCGCTCTTCTTCGTCAACAGCGAGGCCAGAGAGGTAGCACGAAAATGCAGGCACTGTACCAAAGATCTACAGACTCTATGTTTCTGGTCCGAGGATTCAAGCGCGAGAGCGATGTCCTTTACATCCATCCCGACGACTGGGATGATTTCATCCGCGAGCAGTACGATACTCAACTGCAAGTGCGTCAATTGAACTGGACGACCAAGAAAATACCCTTCACCCGCATTGCTTTCGGGTACACTGTGCTGCAAGAGGAAGGGCCCTTCCTCGATATCTTCGACTGGTACCGCGATTTAGAAGAAGTGTATCTTGTCCCTGGATCTGATCCGGTGGAGTCAAAAGAGGATCGTGAGATACGGATGATGCTGACTCATTTTACTCTGGGTGCACCTTCCGAGCTCATCTATAGATGGAAGCATGACGAGAAACGATTCAAGTGGGAAGGCCATGTGGGCGATCAGTCAGTATTTCGTGCATTGGCGGACTTCATTGACAAAGACGTTGATGAGGATGTGGTTGACAAGATCCTGGAGTAGCGACAAGGTCCTTTCCAGATTCGGTTTGCGGAAATTCAACGTCAGATATAGAGGGAGTCTGCGTTCATGAGTACAAAACGTCAAGGATTTGATAGACGGATAGAAGAGCTGAGTGATCCGGAACAAGTAAGCCTGTCCATTTCAACGAAAGGATGTAAACAAGGAGGAAGAGTGGGAAGACAATGGGTGATGGGCCCATCTTGATCTCGGAGTTCTATGGAGCACACACTGTATTAGACATTAATCGGACTAGATCCTTCCCATAGAATTCTAAGAGACTTGCCAACTCTTTGCATCTGCAATGCGACCATCCACAACCCACCAGATAGCTTACGCTGGTTCCATGTCCGACCAGCGATGTCCTGGTAAGACTTCTCTGACCAGCCAATGCCAATTGCTCAGATGGTCAAATCTCCAAGGCTTCCATCAATGCTGCGGCAGGGAATCTGATTCTGCCACTACCGCCTGCTGTGGTGTCGATCGTACTCACTCTCAGTGATATCGGGGCTGTAAATACTCGGTGAATCGCTGTGGGGACGTGGCGCAGGGGGCTCCCACGCAAGATTCCCAGGAGCAGCTGGGTCGGAGCGCACCGAGGGAGGGGCCATGTATGGCGGCAGTATCATGCTCCCCCCGCTCAGAAAACGCTTCGCGTACCACGGCTTGAGCGGAGATGGAGGTCGTGCATTCGTCGCGACGGGGCAGCTTCGCGGAAGCATCTCCGCCCCTGCTGGGCTGGGGTCGACCCTCTGCAGACCTTGGCTTGTGGTTGGCCGGGGTGGTGAGAAGGCTGCGGGCTGAGTGAGGAGGGCGGGGTGAGGGGTGCCAGCCGATGTATTGAGCAGACTGCTCTGCAGCTTCGATGTGCGGTCGAGAGCGGTACTTGACTGCACCTGTGGGCTTGAGTGATGGCGGACATCGATATCATCGAGCTGGTGTTGCGTCAGGGTTGGACTGCCATGAGTCACGCCTCTGTAACCCCCGTCTCTTACCTGTGCGGCGTCGCGGGTTGCCCGCATCAAGTATCTCGACTGGACGTTAGCGTCCCATTGCTCAATCTCCGCTTCATCACCTAAGCGACCCTTCCTGTATTCTTCAATCATGTTATTCTTCGCCGACATGTAAGCCTGTATGCGCCTCTCGAACAATTGATCCTCATGACGATCGATCAAGTCATTGGTATGTTTACGGATCTCCGCAGTGACTGGTCCTTTTGGGGGCCAAGTCCAGAGCCTTTGCATTGCACTCTTCAGGCCGTCTTTGTGGATTTCGCGGACAGTAAGATATTCATCAGTCAATGGCGTACCAGCGTCCTGAATACCATTCACACGACGAGCCATGTCGAACTCGGCACGCAAGAGCAACTTCTTCTTGCTCGTAGCATCAATCCAGACTTCGCCCAAGCCTGTCTCGGAAGCAAGAGAGTTGACTGCCTTCGTAATTTTGCCGGAGATATTTGACGGCGGCCGGCTTGTCGGGAGAGCGGCAGCATAGAATTTGGGCTCACGATGCCGAGAAATGTTGGTGTCCGAATAGAACAGCGCCACTCTGAGGAGATTGTTGCCTTCTAACCTGTCGGGATAGTTCTGCAATATCTCTTCGGCGGTTAAATCTGTGGGAAGATCGGTATAGCGGGGTACAAGATCACCAGAATCCTGCCATGCGAGTCGCCTTTCCTCGAAGGCCGCTCTCTCCTCCGCCTCGCGTTCTGGATCTCGGGATCGCTTGCGGCTTGAGAGTCGGGTGTCGTGAGCATGTTCTGTCAAACTTTGCGGCGTTTGCGATTGCTGGTCGTGGTACCGCAACTCTACACTGGTCGTCGGTGCATAAGCATTAAGATGCTCTGCAACGTAATTTGGAGCGACCGGAAATACCCCCGAGATCTGGTGAGTATCATTCTTCTCGCAGTAGACCCAGACTGTGACGACTGGCTCTGGCAGCGCGGTGATCTGTCGCTGAATGTGGTAGATGAGTTGGTCGGGGACGCGGGTCAGAATACCGATGTTGTATTGAATGCCTGTGGAGAGCGACAGGTGCTCGGACGTGATTCTGACCAGTAGCTGAAGAGCTTGGAACACATGCAACTCGCTTGAGAAAATTGCTGCATGTGAATATCCAAGGACTTGCAATCTCTCCTTCAAGGCTTCGGCGACACTATTTCTCAGTCCTACGACACCCGGGCAAGGCTTGTTCTGATGTGCGGCGACTGTGGCGACAACGACCAGTACAGAGTTGATGAGACTTCTCAGGTCGTCACCCAATTGTCTGCCATAGTTGACCTGAACAGGGACGGACAGTGGAGCGATTGAGCGCTGGATCAGATAACCGGCTTCGACAACAGACTGCAATATTGAGAGGGGCTGTGAAGGTCCAGAGTATTGCACCATACGCGATCCATGATTACGGATCATGTGCGGATCGATCTCATGAAACAAGAGGACCTCATTTGAATGCTCCGAGGCGCTGTTGGCGGGCACGAGTGCTGTTGAGGATGGCTCCAGATTGATCGTAGGTATAGCCGTTTGTGGTTGTTCCGGCAAAAAAGCGTTACTTTCTTGGAGGATGCCAGCAGCTCTTGATATGGTGCAGTGTGAGTGCGCGGACATGTTCGAATATGTTTCTCGGAGGGGTCACCGGAGAGCGGCTTCATGGTCTATAACGACGAGAAACCAGCGGATGTCTTGATGTGACCTCAAAACATGGCAATATCGGCGACCGATCTGATTAAAAGAAGCGTCATGCAAAGGATACTTATGAGATTCATCACCCACCAACATGTTGTCAGAGCTTAGATTGAAAACCATGAGCAAATATGATCCAAGCACTGCTGTGTGGTAGTGGACGGAATGGGCTGTGAAAGGCAATGGCCGCAAAATCAGACAAATGCAAACACGCAGGCACCTAACAAGCGATATGAATCTAGTAGAGTCTCTGTGCATGGTTGCTCGACTTCTAAGATGATTATCTAGGTGTGGAAGCTGGGTGGATGGTGTGGTAAGGGATGGGGTTCCAGCTCAGCTCCGATGTCGCTGTCCACCATGACCGGCCTGACTTGCTACGCCAGCCAGAGATACGGTACAATTCATATTTCCAAGTCTGAGATGAAATGAGGCTACGTAGCTTGCACGACTCACCTGACAGACAATCATGGGCGGAACAATCATACGAGATTGTGAAATGCAATCAAACCAAGACAAATTGCCTATGTGTTGGTTCCACCAAGGCAAACACCATCGAAGCTGCTATACCGCGCCTGCATGTCCCCTACAACATCGGTGCACCCTATCAGGCATGCATAATCGCTATTTACAATCCCATCTGGCTCTGCTCTGACCTCGACTTGCCACCCCCGCCCGTCCTCCAGCCCCATATTTGCTGACTGCTTCTTCAACATCCTACCCGGTCCCTTCACTTCCATCTCTACCTCCAGACTCTTGATTACGTCCACTTCATCTCCTTCATAATCGCTGCCAGGATCTTGAGTAAAGCGTTCTTCTGCATGAGTGCAGATGTATACGCCCTTGTATGGCTGAACGATGGCGTATGCTTTTTACTGATTGTCTGTCAGCATGTGAGCCTTTCAGCAGCTGGGCATGGATGGCCTACTCTGCATATGCTGCGACTAAATACTCCCTCGTCCGTCTATGCTACCTTCAAGAGGGCTGCTACCACCGTGAATGATACTCATGGTCGCACGACGGAGAATGGAGATGCTGATGATGCGGCAATAAAGGGGAAAGGTGCGAATGGAGGCTTTGTGGCGTCATTGATGACTTTGAAACTCGGTGGCACAGCGACGAGAAGATATCGATAGAAAGACGTCAGACCCAGGAAGGTTGGAGTGCACTAGTGTGGTCGAGCCGAACATAGTGTGCGTTTGTATTCGTCGATTGAGGTGGCAAGTAAGTTCTGATCGACGATAAGGTGTACTTGGTGCGGCTCTAGATATATTTCAGTATGTTCGGAGTGCTTGTAGCAGAGCACCACGTGCACCACGTACACCACAGTGCAAGCTCCAGAACAACTTCGCGTCAAGCTGCATTCTTTTGACCTTGGCCACTTCCTCTTCCACCACGACTGCCACCTTGAACGTCGCGCGACAAATTGTATGTAAATGAAGCGGTGTTTGCAATTTACGTTAGCATCCATTGTCTCCTGATGTGAGTCGCAGAGGCATTCTTTCACGAATTCAGAGTCGTCTCTCATCAGCGACAAAACTCACCCCAATCATCACCTGAACGAACAAAGACTCATTGTCGGATTCAAGCTCCTTGTCCAAAGCACAAAGCAGTCTACCATCGACCGTGGAGATGTGGTCTCACGCAGAGCTCAAGAACATACCAGAAAAATACATACCATATTTCACTACTTTCCACATTTACTCCATCTACACGTCGCTGGCCGACGACAACGGGAAAAACATGCCTAACAACACCATAGACCAGGAAGATGGTCACAAGATGGCTGAATATCGCACCAGCGGTCGTCTCAGACCGACCAATACCCTAACTGCAGGATCCGTACCTCCCATGGAGGCATCTTCTCCCAACTATCACTTCATGGCGTCGACCATGGCAGAGTTCCGAAGCATGACAGATTTCACCCAGAACATGGCAGCTAATAGCGCAGTCAGTCGCCCTGGCCTGACCACTGCATCAGTGTACGACCAGCTCCCCGATCCAGCTCCAGTTCCAAATGATCTATATCATTCAAGCAATGCGACATCTTTCCACCAAGACGGCAACCCGGATATGATTGATCCCGGCGCCCATCAGTCAGATTTGGATCAGACTTGGGATGACGGTATCGATCCCGATCTGATTGATCTCAGAGACGTCGACATCACCTTCGCGCCTTTGGTCGAAAATGCCACATCTGCCCAAGATTCGGCACAGGACGAGCAGCAGAGCAAGACAGCATGTATCGCCCAGCCAGCAACGAAGCGCTCTTACATGGCGACGAAGGAGTACCGCAATCAGCCAAGTGCAGAAGCTTTGGCGAACAGTCATCGCAAGGCTAGCGAGATGCTCGAGCATATCCTCAACGCTCCGACAAGTTCTGGTAACAAGAGGAAAAGGCGCGAAGATCCTGGTGAGAAGTTCATCGGCAAATTTGTCGACGAGTACGTCACAAGTGCAGCGGGAGTCGACCGTAGGTACTCCACTGGGTCGATGGGTAGCAATGCGCGATCAAGGACGGGTTCCGTGGCAAGCAGCAGCCCTGCTACGCCCACGCAAGGACATGCGTTGCAGTTGCTGAACTCGACCCTTACTGACCGCGGTATGGACCCACTTCCTATTCCCGGACATACCGATCAGGTTACTGATTCTGATGCACCAGGTTCCCCGCCCGCAACTCCACCAGCTGTTATGCCAATCGTAAATCCCGGCTTTACCTTCGCACCTGCCTCTGCGCCGACCTTCGTGCCTACGCTGGCCGCTCCATCAGGCGCTTGGTCGCCTCCTCCGCCAGCCTCAAGTTGGCAGTATCCCGCGCTTCGCCAGCATTCCAACCGCCTTGATGCTGCCACTGAAACAAGCACAATTAGTGGCCTGCAATGGCAGGAGACTTGGTTCCCCACGAATGTGGAAGATGGAGGTCCAGCAAACAAGGTCGGATCATTTGAGCAAGCTCTCACGAACGAGCAATCGCTGACCTCTACAGAAACGCAGGAGGCGAGTAGCCAGCCACAAGGCGTAGATGCGTCCATCCCAGACACTGATCGTTCGTTCAAGCCGTACACTCCGTCTGCCCTAGGAAATGCGCCGTTCATCGTCAGACTTCCCACCATCAACATCGACACCTCTGTCCCCCGTCAGTCATTCGCACAGTCGCTGATCAAAGATCCCATCGACTTCGGAAGCGCCCGTGCCCAGACGAACCGTTTCTATCGGGAGAGGTCCAAAGCAATTACCCCCGAGCCCATCGGTGATTCTACTACCAGCACCCCACCCACATCTGTTGCCTTGCCACCAGTCAGTCCTGGTACCAAGCCCAAGAAACGTCCTCGTACTGACAACCCTCCGGCTATTGCCTACGTCTACTCCAACCACGGCATCCTGGATAAGCATGCCGATTGGGTCGTTGGCGAACGTTTGCTGGCTTTCCTGCTCGAGTATGACCAATCAGAGATCAACAGGCACAAGGGCGATGATTCGAGCAAGGCAAGACAGAAGATATGCAGAGACAAGTCGCGCGCCATCGAGAATCGAGCCTTTGACGCAGGCACGACCATCGAATCCGCTCGTGCCGAGTTTGAGGGTCAGATTGAGCGATTCCGCTTCGAAAAGCGTGTCAAGGAAATTGGTCTGGAGCGAGCTACTAGAGAGAAGAACTTCTACTTCTTCGGGCCCGATGCCAATACCCACGGACTGACTCGTCGTTTTGATGTGGGCGTGAAGCGGTGGCTGAAGATGATGAGCAGCAACTACGGCGTTGATGAGAAGGAGAGAGCCAGACAGAGACCCTACCATGAATTGCTCTTGGTCCAGGAGATGTCAAAGGATCTCCAGCTACCTGACGACGGACCAGCAAAGAAGAAGCGCAGGGTAAGCAAGGCAGAGGACAGCGATAGTGATATCTCGATGCCGGACGCGAAGCCTAGAAAAAAATCCAGGTCAGAGTCGAGGAGCCTGAGCAGCACGCCAGCTGCCACGCAGATGCTGGATCCGAGTAAGTCTCCGCTGGCAATCTTGGAGCCGCTGAATGTGACCAAGTGGAAGGCAGAGATTGAGGAAGAGTTCAGGTCGATGCCGCCGCAAGGATACGTCCACGCTGAGACAAGAGGCTTCCAGCCCGCAGGTAAGACCTTAGCGAGGGAGCAGGTTCGTTTCCAGCAAAGCAACGAGTATAAGGATCTGGAGGCTGATGTGTTCTGGCAGTTGACGAGTTGGAACTCTTGCCATGATGAGGGTGGCGAGCAAATGGACATGACGAAACATATTGCTGAGCGATAAGCCTTCTTTGAAGAGTCCACGAGGGATGATAAATGATCAATGCGCTGAGGATAAGTGGATCGTAATATGATCATGAGGTAGCAAAGTCTCGGGCTGGACCCAGGGCTCACTAATACACGTGCTTCTATCTGTTCCTGATTGCATACGCACGTCCATGTAAGGTGCCAAACCCTGACCAAGTGGCAGATTGGTGCTCCCTAATCCTCTGCATCTCCGAGATCGCACATGATGCACGCTGTATCAGTGGGGGCTGCACATGCAGCCAACAACGAATACCCAGTGCCGACGTGAGCAGCGGGAAAATGCAACAGTAACTAGTACGCTAGATGAGATTCCTTCGACATCGGACGAATCGATGGTTTGAGTCTATACAGAACAAAGCAAGCTGCCCGCGCGAGCAAGTGAACTGATACTTTTCTGCTTTTGGATGTATCACGTGATCATGGCGAATGGACGGATGGAATATATGTCTCCGCCGCTTTGTGCTGCAACTGACTGGATCACCGCTTTATATCCCGAAATCAGACCAGATGTGACAAAAAAATCTGGCAGTGACATTATGATGTGAAGATGATGCATCCCATCAATCTCACCAACATCCTTGTTCTCATCCCTTTGTTATCCATGAAAGTCTCAATTGTTCGGTCGTTCCAGTAATCGATCTTCACTGGATCCGATACAAAGGGCGTTGCTTGATCTTGACCGAGTCCGCAACTATGAACAACCACGATGATACTCCGATGCCGTGGCATCATGGGGTGTTCGATGCACATTGCCACCCGACAGACACGATGTCTTCAGTACCACGAATACCCGAGATGAAAGCGAGAGTTCTAACAGTCATGTCGACAAGAGCTCAAGACCAAGATCTGGTGGCAAATGCTGCGACAGAAGCCATAGGGCTTACCAAAGATGACATCGTGTCACTCAACAACGCAGACAGGTAAGCCAAGGTACCTCTACTCCCACCATTCAACTCTACACATATCTGATCAACCATCTAGTAAATGCAAATTCCTCCCCTCCTTTGGCTGGCACCCCTGGTTCTCCCACTTCCTCTTCACCCCCTCTCAGTTCCCCTCGACCGAAACCCTCACCCCAGCCCAAAAAGTAGCCCACTACCAATCCGTGCTCACCCCTCCGCCCTCCGAAGACTTCATCTCCCACCTCCCTGCCCCAAAATCTCTCACCACCTTCATCGCCGAAACCCGCGACCGCCTCCTCGCCCACCCCCTCGCACTGGTAGGCGAAATCGGCCTCGACCGCTCCTTCAAGCTTCCCGAACGCTGGGACGACGAGAAGCTACAGTGTCGCGACGAGGGTCTCACGCCGGGCGGCCGCGAAGGGCGACGCCTCTCTAAGCACCAAGTCAGCATGGCGCACCAGAAGATCGTGTTGCAGGCGCAGCTGAATCTAGCTGGCGAGCTGGGACGCGCGGTCTCGGTGCACGGCGTGCGGGCGCCGGGTATGCTGTACGATGCGCTGGCGGAGACGTGGAAAGGGCATGAGGTCAAGGGACGCCGGAAGCGGGAGAAAGAGGAACGGGAGCGGTTGGAGAGGGAGTGGGAGGAGGATGCGAAGGGGAATGAGGCACAGGGGAAGCCTTTCCCGCCTAGGATCTGCTTGCATAGCTATTCTGGTCCCGCTGAGACGGTGAGCATGTATCTTGATCCAAAGATCCCGGCGGAGGTTTTCTTTAGTTTCAGTATCGTGATTAATTTTGAGGGACCGCAGGCGACGAAGGCGGAAGAGGCGTTGAGCAAAGTCCCGGATGATAGGGTGCTGGTCGAGAGTGACTTACACACGGCAGGCGAGAGAATGGATGGGTATCTGGAGGAAGGAGTGAGGAGGATATGTAGGGTCAAAGGCTGGGAGCTGGAGGAAGGGGTGAAGATACTGGGTAGAAATTGGAAGAGATTTGTGTTCGGGGGCGATACAGCGCCAGAGTGAGCAGATACATATGATCCATGTTAAAAGCGACATTGGTATTAGCAGCGTACATGACAAAGCGAGAACACTGGCGGATCTGAAACTGAGTCCATGACCGCAATTGGACAGTACAAAGCATGCTCTAGGTAGCTTGTCTTGCTCGTGCAACGGCATCTTGATTCTTTCCACGTACAGATCGTCTATTTCATGTACTTCTTCAGGCCTCGCAGCCGCTCTTTTGCATCTTCTAGAACAGCATCGTCTTTGCAAACAGCAAATCTCATCCAGTCTTCGGCAATGTGAGCATTTGCGTCAGTGTAGAACTCTGTTGGCGGAATAGCTGCAATGCCGAGCTCTTTGATCAAGAACCAGCACAGCTTGAAATCTCGCGGGCGACTCGCTACGTGTGGTGGGAAGTCGTAACCCTCCGGCAATTGAACTTTTGCAAGGTTGGCCAGTACGAAGTAGCCACCGTCTGGTTCCGAGTACTGCCGGGATATTAGTGCTGTTACTACTAATTTTATTGCCACCACTTACCGGTACACCCAACTCTTTCCAAATCTCGTTGAAGCGGTCCATCTTGCCCTTCATTTCCTTCTTCGTCTCATCCCAGAAACCGTGCTTGTCGGCCTCCTCAAATCCGATTGCTGTTGCTTCTTGCAGCGGACTCACACTACTATAACAGATTCTAGTGTGTGCAGCGCTGACGTACTTGATCAAATGTTCCGGTCCGATCAGCCAGCCCACTCGCCAGCCTGTGCAGTAAAAGTTCTTGCCGCCAGATCCAACGGTAAGCGTAAGCTTTGCAACTTCTGGGCTGAGAGTTGCTACTCTGGTGAACGGTGTGTAGTAGAGGCGGTCGTAGACCTCGTCACTGAGAATGATAATGTTGTGCTTGACGCACACGTCTCCAATCGCTTGCAGCTCATCCTTGGAGAAGACCTTTCCAACAGGGTTATGCGGGCTGTTCAGGACGATCATTCTTGTCTTGTCCGTGACCGCTTCCTCCAGAGCTTTAATATTTAATGTCCACTCTGATGCGGATGTGACCCTTTGTGCTCCCTCTTTCGGCGGCTGTAACGGTACGTAAACCACCTTTCCTCCCGGCATCTCGATATTGGAAATGTATTGGTCGAAGAAGGGTTCAAAGACAATGACTTCGTCACCGGGCTCGAGGAACCCCATGAAAGCTGACAGCATACCCTCATTGGCGCCAGTCGTGATCGTGACCTCAGTCTCTGGGTTGAGGGTGCGACCGAAGAACGGTGAGTATGCATCCGCAATGGCTTTCTTTAATCTCGGCCGACCCTGTCATGCTTCTCAGCTCAGTACATTTCAGGAGTCGACCGGCCTCGTCCATACCTTTGTTGGTGAGTACTGGTTGCACTCAACACGATCGAGCGCGCCTTTGGCAGCGTCAATCACAAACTTGGGTGGGTTGTAGCCGAAGAAGCCCTGTCCAAGATTGACCACGGGTTTGGATGATGCGGCAGCTGCCTCGTTCACAATTGACCTGCTGAAGGTAAGAACGCGCCGGTATTACCTCTCGCTGAACTCACCAGACATCCTGTCGCTGACCAGCTACCCTAGCGGCAGGCTTGAATGGATCTGCCCTCATCGCAGAAGTTGTGAATGCTCGAGTCGCTATGATGCTCGATCTTGCCGTCTCCTTGACTAACTGGCTAGAAATTGACCTTCGTACTGCAGTAACGGAATGTGTCAGTCGCATCCTCAGCGCATAGTCAAGCTAGGGCATAAAGGATAATGTAGACAAAAATTGGTGGTTGCTTGATTGACGCCATCGCTGTTCCCCACACATTCTGAGAGCCGCGTTTGGCCGACTTCGGCTTCACTTGTGTTGTGATCACTCATCATTCATTACTGGTACTGATGACTAAGCCCACAGTAGTATTTGAGCATTACGGGAGTAGTTAGTTAATAGATCATGCGTTCGAGTCCAAAATTGCTAGTCACAACAGGTTATGAGCCCGG
>JARDAA010000021.1:0-124068 GCA_029448695.1 Elsinoe perseae
CCATGAGCCATGAGCCATGAGCCATGAGCCATGAGCCATGAGCCATGAGCCATGAGCCATGAGCCATGAGCCATGAGCCATGAGCCATGAGCCATGAGCCATGAGCCATGAGCCATGAGCGATGAGCCATGAGCCATGAGCCATGAGCGATGAGCGATGAGCCATGCGCAATCCCCCTTCCCTAATCACAGACATTATTGGTTTCCCCCCTAAACTCGGACGAGCCGCATCCTTTCTTTAGCTCGTTAGCCCCCCTCTCGCCGCAAGAAGCTTTGACGTCTACCCTTTAACAAGACACCTCGTATCCTGGAACCACTAGAAGCTCTTTGTAAAGCCATAATCTGGAGCCTCACAAATAGACACTTCAATATCCCTGTCGGCCTCTTCCAGCCCAATAATATCCATCTCCAGTCTCGCTCCACCCGATCTCTGGGTAAATTCAGATTCGAGGTCCAATGAGCGGTGCCCAAGGTCCAGCCGTCTACTAATCAGACTTTTGTCCGGCACGAGGATAGATTAAATGCATACCAACTGGTCCCTTGTCGGCCTCGCGTGCTTGCACTCAAGCATCACCAGCAGTCTCTAGTCACAAGATAGCGTTGCAGCAACCAGAAGACCGTCTTGTCGACAAGCATGACACCTTTTTTGTTGCCAATATCATACCCCGCTGCCGGCTGACCGAATGAGCTTTGACGCTATCTCACGAGTCAGTGATGCCCAAAGACACAATGATGCCACACTCCCCTCACCAGCCACAAGACAATCTTAAATTTTTTGCCAATAGTGGCACCACTTCAGTCCTTTCTCCTTGGAGGCTCGAGCAGATTGTTTCTCGTCAGGAACAGGTCTGTACGCTTCCTTCGACCCCTTCGGGTACCCTTTCAGCTGTTTCTGCTGCGGGTCCCTATCGCGGCAAGTACCACATGTTCCTTCGCGTGACGTCAAGTCATACATGCGCATATTCAACCTCAGCTTCAATTTTGACCGCCTTCATCGATAAGTAGATTTTCCACCACTGAACAGACTTCTGTGGCCCTTGTTTAATCTTCACTTCATCTCCGCAGAATCGCCAGGGTTTTGCCCGGTCGTGCTTAGATTAGCGACTCTGCATGCTGCTCGATAAGCTTCTCTCACTTGCGCATTGATGCGCCTTCTCTTTGGGACCCTATTGGACGCCAGCACTAGCAACACCAGACGTTCCGTCTCCCCCAGAGTACGGACTGCATGGTCAGCAGGCTTTACGTATCTGCGACGACACCGCAATTTTGTCTCGAGTTCGAAAGTGTCTGTAGTTTGGACAGGTGCGCATCGGCAGACACCTACGCGACTCACGTCCCCTGCAGATCTTGGTGCTATTTCTTGCATTGCAACCTTGCTGCATAGGCTCAAGCACAGGACCCTCACCGCAACGGCACTTACCATGAAGCGGAAGGATGCTCCGACAAAAGACACTTCCCCTGCCAAAAAAGAACGCCCAGATGTACCCGACTACCACCTCACCCCAACCAATAAGGACGCAGATGGCCAAGATATTTGGCCCGCCCCAGCAGATCAGATAGATCACGCTAGGGCTATTATCGAGCAATGCGCATCAGCTGGGAAGCGCACAATCATCTGTCCAGACAAAGATGCCGACGGGCTCACCTCAGGTGTAATCCTGCACCGCACCTTAGTTGCTCTCGGTCTTTCTTCCGATCTCATCACAGTCCATCTCCTCGAGAAGGGCAATACCGTGCATTCAGATATTGAGCGCAAACGCATCTCCACACTCTCTCCATCCTATCTGTTTGTCCTTGACCAAGGCTCGCGCTCCTCCCCTCCTCTGACTAGCGATCCGTGCACTACTCTCATTATCGACCACCACCACTCCACCGAAGTCGACTTTCCCGCCTCTTCCTCGCATATCACAGCATGCCACTCTCCACCCGTTGCCACCACCTCTCTCCTCACCTACCACCTCACGCTCCCTCTGGTCCCTGACATTGACCAACAAACAGCCTGGCTCTGCATAGTAGGCACCCACGGCGACCTAGGCACGACACTAAAATGGTCCGCTCCCTTCCCAGACATGTCCGCACCCCTGAAGCTCTACACGAAGAAGCTCCTCAATGACGTGGTATCCCTCGTCAACGCCCCGCGCCGCACAGCAACCTACGACGTAGCCTCCGCTTGGACCGCGCTCCTTTCCGCCTCGCACCCGAGAGAAGTCCTCGCCTCCCCACGCCTCGCTGCTGCGCGGAGAGAAGTCAACGACGAAGTGGAGCGCGCAACGCACACGGCGCCTAAATTTACGCCGGACGGCAAAGTTGCGGTGTTCCGAATCCGGAGCGCGTGTCAGGTCCATCCTGTCATCGCGACGCGGTGGGCGGGCCATTTGAACAGCAAGGCGTTGGAGATGGTCATGGTTGCTAACGAGGGTTATCTTGAGGGGAAGGTGAATTTCTCGTGTAGAGTAGCGAGGTGCGCGAGGGGGAGGGGGGAGTATGTGGATATTATCCAGAAGTTGAAGGGATATGCGAGGCTCGATGAGGTGCCGGAAGAGGTGGAGGGGACAGGGGATGGAGAGGCGCAGAAGAGAAAGCCCTTGCTCGAGCGTCTGGGCGATGACTTTGCTAGAGGACACGTCCAGGCTTCCGGAGGGATTGTGAGTGTCGATGAATTTGAAGAGCTGATGCGCCTCATGCGTGTTGGTGAGAAGAGCGATGCGCAGAAGAAAAAGGAGGAGGACAAGGCCAATGGCATTAGTCCTACGAAAGGAAAGGTGATTGACCGCGGTCAAACGAACACGCTTATGGGCTACTTTGGGAAAAAGCAGGTCACGTAACGCTGCTGTAATAGTATCACGACTGTAACGATGATGGAGGTGTAGGATGAAGAACGGCTCGCTGGCTTTTTGAACGCTAGATAAGATGGGTTGGGATATACAGCACCACCAGAGCAGGAAAGAGATCAAAGCACTAGCCTCCCTGGCTCACTTTCCAATACGAGCTTCATCCGCTCCAGATATTCCTGTACCCGCCGCTCCTCGCCTTGCTTTGCTGTGACACTGAAGACGTTCATCGTTGTTGCTACTCCTTCTACGCCCACCAATGGTAGTAGAGTAGCTGGTCTTCGTGGCGATGGTTTTGCACCGAGAATCTCGTCGAAGATGTCTGTCTTCTTCGTCCTCGTCGCAACCGCGGGTGTGGATGCTGGGAGTCCGGTAATGTCGGGGAAGTATGCTCCTCTACTGCTATGCGCCACGACCTGGTCTGCTCCTATGATCGAATTGAAGAGGTCGTCGGCATTCAGTCTGCTCTTCGCGAGCGGTAGATCCTCATTCGCAAGCTCAGACGCCCGGCCGATGAAGACTCCTAGTGGTAACTTGATGCCCAGCGTATCTTGTACTCGCTTCTGAGTAGCGATCACTGCAGATAATGAGATGGGAAGCGCAATCTCAGTGTCTGCTGGAGGTGGTGAAACAGCTGCGACCTCCTCTTTCGCAGCCTTCGATGGTGTCTTTGCTGGGACTATTTCGATCTTGGAAAGGTCCAGGTGGCCCAGCTTAGTCAAACGTGCCGATTGCTGACTGGAATAGTCCTTGGCGATGGACCCGACGTACGACAGAACGTCTCCCTTCAAGAGCCTACCATTTGGACCAGTCGCTGGTATCTTGTCCGCATCCTCCTTCGATAGACCGTGCTCCTTTAGCGCGAACATAACAGACGGGTAAAGTGGGTACCTCTGCTTATTGAGTTTGCTTGATGGGGTCGAAGAGGAGGATAACTCGGTCGATGGTGGTGCAGCACCCGCCTTGGAGCTCGGTGGAGCTTCTGCTTGTGACTCGCTGGATGC
The DNA here is from genome assembly GCA_029448695.1 of Elsinoe perseae. Lineage (NCBI taxonomy): Eukaryota > Fungi > Ascomycota > Dothideomycetes > Myriangiales > Elsinoaceae > Elsinoe > Elsinoe perseae. The sequence continues at coordinate 3,835 of JARDAA010000021.1, forward strand.
TGAGGTATCGATTCCGCCCTTGGTCTCTTCCTGTGGTGACGGGGTCGAAGGTTCGGGTGCAGACGACGAAGACGATCTCTCTTCTGCCGGGAGTGAGAGCGAAGCAAGGTCGTCCCCGGTTTCTGCCAATACTGCTATCCGTGTTCCCACTTTGACACCCTTCGATCCGTCACTTTGCGTGATCTTGAACATTACTCCGTCATCTTGTGCTTCAACATCCATTTGCGCCTTGTCGGTTTCGATCTCAAGAAGGACGTCTCCGGCGGAGAAAGCCTCCCCTGCGATAGTGTCAGGATACTTCATTCATGAGCAAATTGTATGCCACGTACCTTCTTTGACTCTCCATGAAGCAATATTTCCTTCGGTCATGGTCGGCGACATGGCCGGCATGGTAAAGTTCTGGGCGGCATTGTATGCTGCGGACGTTCGAAATAATCTTCTATTCGGCGCGTACAGCAATCGCGATGAACGCCGTAATACTCCGGCCATGTTTATGCTACAGACTCCCCGAGCGGAAGAGGAATTGCAAGCAGAAGAGGCCGTCAAAAAGTGTTGGCTTGGGGTCGAATTCGGCGAAGCTTCACCCACGGTCTGAGCTTCCCAACGCTGCGCTTGAGTATGACTCGACAGGACAGGCCTTGGATCAGCAACATGACTCTGGCTCTTTCGGACCTGTCCTCCGAAACGTGCCGCAGGAATCCAGCCGGACGGTGTCATCAGCAGGTGCAGGCACCGGAGGTCACCGTCACTGGGCCTCGTGCCCCGCAATCGTGGATCCATCACGGGCAGCTCATCCCAGCCCAGAGTACCCCAATCTCCCCTCCAAACACCACGCCTGTTTGCACCACATATTACTACAAGGAACACTACTACTGCTAGAATCGCGTATCCATTGAAGAGACAGAATCGTAAATACACGTCTTTGTACCGGTCCCACGCGCTCCTTTGTACGGACCAACCATCGGAGTGTCGTCCCCTAACCGACGCGCTGTTTGCGGCTGCAACCTGTTTGGATCACCGCATCTGTCACTACAGCTCGACCACCATTTGACTCATACGTCTCGTAGACTTTCCAGATTACTGGATAGTATTACAGATCATTCTGTGATCCTGGAACGCTGGTCGCGCAGCGTCACAAGCACTGTGACGTTTGCAGTTGACTGAGACACCGCATCACACGGTATGTAGCCAGAGGCTGTCAGAAGATAGACCCTGCCCTTTTGTCACCAGATCCTGCTCGAACATGCTCTGACAAGTTCAGGGAACACCAGTCCTAAATTATTTCATGCCACCTTCCGCAGACGAAGCTTTCGGTCAAGAGCAGGAGGTTCCCGAGCGCAAGGATAGTCTTCGACAACCAACAAGCAAGAAGCAGAAGAAGAAAGCAAAGAAAGCAGCAGCAGCAGCTAGGCTTGTCGGGGATCAGACGGACGACGTCAACAGCAGCGAGGTCGAGTCGGGTACACCGCCTATTGACTTGTTGTTAGTATACCTTCCTAGCATCATTTGTTTACAAGGAGCTGCGCAAGCACTTGCTTGTGATCTGTTCAGGCTCGCTCCTAACAAGGTATAGAGCGCCTCCTCCCTTCCGTGAAGAGCAGCTTCTCTCCTCCTCTCCGGAGGCTACCATCTCCGACCCAGAACCCACATATCCAGATACACCTCCTATCTTTGCGCAGGAAATACATGACGATAGCGATAAGGTGCCAAGGCTCGACAAGGAGCTTCCAATATCGGAAGGGACATCCAGAGACACAGCCAACGGTGCACTGCTGAAGAGAGACTTGAGAGTCGAGCAAATACAAGAGAGTAAGCTAGCTTCCCCCGAGCCGCCGGGTCAGAATGGCGTAAGTCTCCTGCAGAATCAGAATGGCCCACGGGATAAGCATGACGCTCCAACATTGTCTCCTGCACGCGGAGCATTTGCCGCAGCGATCACGAGGTTCACTCCACCTTCGCCTTCACCTCTGTCCCAGAAACCACAAGTACGATCTCCACCAGAATCACCGCTACTCCCGGAACCGGAATTTCGACCGTCTTTTGGACAGCCTGTCGAACATCTGGAGCAGGCAATAAAAGTGCACTCACCACCTCAATCCCCAACGAAAGTCTCAAGCACGCAGATAAAGCAAGAGCACCAAGCGATCAAGCCAGTCGCACGTCAACCTAGTATCCCTTCAGCACGAGTGAAATCGCCCCCTCAGTCGCCCAGATTGGCGGCTCCATTGCCTACCATGGCTACTAGGAAGTTATCAGTCCCGGATGCTCCACCCCCGCACATGGCCCAGAGACACTTCAACCGGGTGCCAGAGACGACTTTTGGTCTTCACAATGCTACAAATAGTGCTGAGATCCTACCTGGCACAGACAAGTACTACTGCGGTTTTGATAGCCTCGATAATGCCTCGTTCGAGCCTCAAGATGTTGCTAGCAACGTCCTCTTGATCGGCAGCGAAGGGGCATTAGACGTCTGTCGGTATAACCGCAATCGTCGCGAGCTCATCGGTAGAATTGAAGGGTTGCGCGGAAGTGTGATCGACGCCAAAATCTTGCCTGTAGCTGGACTCCATGATCCTTATGCGCAATATCGGCCCTTGGTGCTCTGTACCGTTCACGGACCCGTGCTTGATGAAGCTGATCCTGAAGGCGGAGTCTCACTCAATGGCAATCACACAACCACCATCAAAACTTATCAAACGACAGTGGAGGTTTTGTCACTTAAGAAATCGAAACACATTGCTACACTTTTCACGAGCGCGCCTCAGCCTCTTCCACATCCAGTTGGACATCTACTCTTCACAGAGCCAGCTGCAGGGGGCTCTCTGGTAACTGCCGCGGAGGGCCAGTATGTGGCAGTTGCTTCTGGCGAAAGCGGCGAGGTCTTTGTCTTCGGGCTTGTTGGAGTTAATGACGCGAGCGAGACGCCTGGCTTCCGATGTGTCGGCAAATACTGGACACGAACTCGAGAGTACATCACGAACCCTCAGTCTTCTGAGATGACAGCGCCAGATCAGAACGCTGGCGTTGACCAAAAGCGATCCACACCAGTGTTTTCACTTAGCAGGAGATGGCTTGCAATTTCGCCGCCAGCGTTGTCTTCATCACAGAAGTCAATAGACGGCAATCCTTTGATACTGGCAGACAGACCAGTACCACCAGGGGTGACGGCATACGTCTCCCCGATTCCGCCTACCGTCGATTGTGAAGTCGATGGGCCGTCTGGATCTTCATTGCTAGGCAGAGTCACGAAGCAAGCGACTAACGAGATTCGAAAGGGCGCGCAATGGGTGGGCGAACAAGGTATGAGCGCTATCAAGAGCTACTGGAATCGCAGTCCTTCTGTTGGTAATGCTCAGACTCCTCATGCTACTCGCAAATCTCCAACGGATGAGGTCGGTCCCGGCTTCCCTCCAACACATGGACATGGCCGTGAACAGCCCATACCCAAGGTTGAGGCCTCTTTGTTAGCCATTGTAGATCTCAACAAGCTATCTGGATATGAGGACGGCACGGTCAAGAATCCACTCAGTCCCCTTGCGACATTCGCACTTAATGACGGGTGCAGCTTCACGTCATTCTCACCGAGCGGATTGGGGCTCTTAACTACAAATCAAGATGGCGATGCTTCGACTGTTTGGGACCTGATGCAAGTCACTGATATTCGAGCGGCATTGAGCATCACTGCGCAGCACTTGCAGATTGCGCACGCTTCTGGATTGATTCGGCGAGTGGCAACCTTCTCAAGGGTGTCCAAGTCGGATGTGGTTGATGTGCGCTGGACAAGCACCTCAAATCGTGTTGGCATCTTGACGTCCAAGGGCACACTGCACTTGCACGAGCTCCCTCGGCACGATGCTTTGTCTGCAGCGATTCGTTCGCCGGCTTCGCCAGCTAGCATTCCTCGGTCAGATATTCCGTCGCCTTCGACATCGCCGCAGGAACTTCCATCCGGGTGGATCAGCAATGTTAGGTCTGGATGGCAGAACGTATCCGGGCGACTCACTGCTATCCGATCTGCCTCGGAATCTGGTGGTGGCATTGTCACTTCCACTAGGCAAAGCTTGAATCAAGCCTCTGTGGCAGCACGCTATGCCTCCGGTAGAGTTGTGCGCAATGGTTATAATACGGCGCTGGAGGGCGCGTACTCTCTCCGACACAGTCAGGATAATAAAATCCGTCTCAAGTCTGTCAATCATGCGGTGAAGCCAGGTTGCTTCCGCTGGTTATCAGGCAAAGATGAGGGCCTGGTCTCCACAGTCGCAGACGGCACCCTTTGTACATACGCTGTCAAGAGTAATTATCACATCCAAGGAAAGAGAACGATCGTAGTGTTGGACGCGTCTCGCAAGGCAGGTCCACCACAGACTTTGCCTGGTATCTCGGCTACTCGCCTTCCACCTGCTATCCTAGGTCTGCTCAATCCGGATGGCCCACATGGTTCTTGTGCGAAGCTAGGGGCTCATGGGTTCTGGACTCTCAACAGAGACACGAGCTCACAAAGTCCTCCAGTCCGAGCTGTTCAGACCGCTGGTAATATCCAGCAGGACAAGGAGACATGTCCACAGTATTTGCCGCTCCATCGATTGAAGCAAGTCAGGCTGTATACATACAAGGAGAGAAACTCTAAGAAGGTCGAGGAGGCACTTGGAGTTGGTCTTAACGAGCCATGGTGTTTCGGCGAGCCTCTCAGCCCGGTGGACAAAGTCGCCGTGCAGCAAAGCAAAACACCACACGTGTACGATGCAGAAGACCGAGCATTCGATGGTATGATAGGACAAATGGAGGACTTTAGTCTCGACGCTGGCATGCAAGGGGACCCATACGGTGGACAACATCAGAGAATGGATCAGGATTTGATCTGAAGGTCAGGGGGTTGATGTGCAGTATCGATATTGAATTATGCATGATGATTATGGGCGGACGGGTCATGCTTTGGCGTTGATGGACACAAGACGAACAGATACCATTGGAGATGACGAAGATAAGAGATGAGCTACTCGGCATTGGATAGGTCTGGTTGGCATAAGGACGTTGCATACCTCATGGAGTTCATAATAATAGACACTATCCCACCTACTAGGTGGTCATATCTGGACAGAAACGGTACAATCATTACATACACTAGCTTCAACCTCCTTTTCTTGCGATCGAATTATCTCCATGGCGGAGCCCACGTTGGTATATGCTTCAGTATGCTTCAGGGTGCTTCGGAGTTGTGGACTACAAAACTTTTGAACTTGCCCCACCTCTTTTTACCGAAGCATCGATTCTGCGCCAACACCAGCAACATGATACACCGATAGCGAGACGCCTGATGTCACAGACTTGAAGTGAGCAGGATGACTACTCTTCGCCGAATGGGTCCAAAAGACCTCTTCAAATTCAACACGTGCAACCTCGACCCGCTGACCGAGACGTACAACATCGGCTTCTACCTCGAGTACTTCACGAAATGGCCTGAACTCTGCCTCGTGATCGAGGACCAGCAAGGGAAAATACAAGCCTACAGTACGTCTCGCCTGCCTCCCCAACACCAAGCTCCCCACCCAAATTCCGATCACCCACTGCCCCTTCATATTCTCGTCCCTCCGTTCCTCTTCCCTACCATCCTCCCCTCGATACACTGTCTGACAGGCATTCAGTCCTAGGCAAACTCGAATCCTCCCCCTACCCGGCGCCCATATCCCCCTACGCTCCGAGCAACAGCTACTACCGCTCCCCCTCCTCCCAGGGGCAGAATTACCTCCCGCTCCACGTGCACATCACCTGCCTGACCGTCGCCCCGTCAGCGCGGCGTCAAGGCCACGCCACGACTCTGTCCTCAGCGCTCGAGACATTCGGCGACGCGAACAAGGCGTGGTTCGTGGATTTGTTTGTCAGGAAGAGCAATGATGCGGCGGTGAAGCTGTACAGAGGAATGGGGTATACGGTGTGGCGGACTGTGAGGGGATATTATGCCGACGGGGAGGATGCGTGGGATATGAGGAAGCCGTTGGTGAGGGATCAGGGGAGGCATACGGTTAGGGAAGGGGGGGAGAAGGCGATGGTGGATCCGGATGAGGTGTGGTAGCGTTGGCACTGGGCGGAAAGTGGGAACGTCAACATGAGAGAGAGGGGCAGTATGGCAAGATAGAGCTTCTACGGACGTGGTGACTATGAGTGACAGTGGATATGGCTATGGAGATGAGAGCATGAGTGGAATGGAGAGGAAAGGGCATGGAGAAGTGGCCCGACATGCACGAACACGAAAAGTCAAAATGATACCCCAGCACGACCGCACATGGAATACACATGATCGTTACCCCAGCCTACCAAGGCTGAGACCGGAAGAGTTATCGCTGAATACAATCTCGAATCGAACCACCCGATAGACCCTCCGTCCGAGCCCTACAAAACTCCATTAACCCTCCCCGCCCACCTCACGCAGCCTGCGCAGCCGCCTCCCTGGCAGCAGCAGCGTTCTTGCGTCTCTGCATCCTACGCCGAGCATTGTACGCATCACGCTTCTCCCTCCCGATCCGCGTCTCCTCCGTCTCGTCCTCCTCTGCTCCTTCCTCATCGGCGCTCTTCTTTGCCACTGTGCTGCGTCGTGATGCGCGCTTGCCGTCACCGCCAGCAGGTGTATCCATATTCGTATCGCCATCATCGTCCATCGCCCCAGAGTCTACCTGTGTGCTTGCTTTCCTGTCGCTGGCGCGGCTGCGGCTCGCGCGCGCAGAACCGGTCGTGCTCCCTGCCACGCTGGGCGCGACGGAGATCGTGCCCGAGCCGGTGGTACTGCCTGCGCGGGTACGTGTTGTGCGTGTTGTGGCTGGGGTATCGGCTGCGGATGCATTCTTGGTCTTCTTCTTTGTCGAGGCGGCGGTGCGGTCGCGCTTCTTAGCGCTCGTGGCGGCCTTCTTAGGGCTGGCGTTCTTCTTTGCAGGTGTGGGTGCAGGCTGGAGTTTGGCTTCGTCGACTTCGCTTAGCTCTTCGTCCGAGTCCAGGCCTGCGGGCTCGGTGAAGGTGGTGCCGATGGGCGAAAAGGCACGCATGTACCATGGTACGCCACCGGAGGTGAGCACGCCTTCTTCTTTGTCTTTGGCTGCGAGCGACGGCGCGGATGTGGCGGAGGACGAGACAGGATCGACAGGATTGCTGGTGTTGGAGTCGGCGGAGATAGGAGGTGAAGGGGCTTGCACTGGGGCGTCCTTGTCCTTACCCTTGGTGCTCTTGGCATTGTTGACGAGCTGTGGGCTTTGCCGGGCTTCACCATCCCCAGAAGGTGCAGTAGGACTGGCGCCCCCGGCTACCGATGCAGAGACATCGCTGTCGTTACGGGCGGGGGTGGAACCGTCTCCATATACAGAAACTGCAGGTCGGACTGAGCCTTGATCTGAGGGAGCGGCGACAGCGGATTCGAGTTTGGCATCGATGTCAGCCCAGGAAGTCGGAGTAGTTCTGTCCTCGGACGAGCTTTGTAAATTTGCCTCTTTACGCAGCGCTTGCTCGAGGGGCTCTTTGATGGCTCGGACGATCCTTTTTGCGACAGACTTTTGCTGCTTCTGGTCTGCACTCAATGCCTGCCGCTCGTTGTATGACAGTGGCACGATTTGAGCATGCAGATCGCTAATGTCGCGAGGACGGCCATCTTCCGCAGTCACATCAAGGTCTGGCTTCGCAATGATTGACTGGAAGAGTGCCGTGATGTCTGTCGAGAAAGCGTTGACAGAGGTGTATTGTCTCTCGGTAAGCTTCTGCTCCAGGACTGCAAGACCCTCTTCGAAGATTCGGCTCTTCTCGCCGAGCTTCTGTGCCTTACGCAGAATCGGCCAGAGCAGATCAGACACGGGGAAATACACTGTGTCGATCAGTCGGCGTAGATTCTCGGCATCTTCGAGTTTCTTCGCTTCACGTTGTGTCACCATTTCTACCAACGCCTTTAGACCAAGAATGTCGTGTTGCATTAGCTCGGCAAACTCGATGCGGCGAACAAGTCGGGGACGACCAGCCGCGCCCATTCCCATAAAGTTACGACGTGTAATTTCCATGGTAGAAGACGACTCCAGTTGCAATTGAAGACGCTTGAGAAGAGCCGCACCCCTACGTGCTTCTCTTTTGAGCGTCCAGTATTTGCACGCCTCGGCCACAAAGTCTTTGCGTTTCCGCAGAGTGAATCGTTGCATCGACTGCTCTACGGCGCTGAAGACGACTGCTGGAACGACAGGCGCACCCGATGGTAAGCGCCAGCCGGTCTTTTGAGAATCCTTCTTCTTCCGCTTGGTACCGCCTACAACGATTGTCGATTTGTCGTCGGTAGGGTCGATCTCAGTCGTCGGCTCCGCATTGAGCTGTTCGTTAGTGGCCAGTGACAGAGCTGCAGTCTGACTATCTGCCCACTTGCGGTTGCGCATCGTCTTGCGGTAGTATCTCTTTGCGTCGACAATCGCCTGATCGGTGTCGTGGTCGCGGCGCCATTCTGGAGGTACATGCTTGTCACAGAATGCCTTGAGGATTGACGTATCAATGCCAGTAGTTGGTGTGACTTTCATTTTGAGAAACAATCTTGCCCGGCGTGCGCAAGTGACATGGAAAGCCTGGTAGCAGACCTTGTTACTGCACTGGATGCAAGCACCCATCCGCTGATCGCAGATGTAGCAGACTAAACTCCACCGATTCCGGGGGACTTTTTCGACATCCTGAATCGGCTCCATGTAAGTCGGATTTGCTATGGTGACTTCGGGTATCCAAATGGCGCAGAGTAGATGTGACCATCGTAGAGTGTTTGTCTGCTTGAATGCACCTTCGATGTTCGGACAGAAGATACACGTAGGAGTGCCTCTCCCAATCTCCTTACACTTCCTACAGAACCATTGGCCTTCTGGAATGAAAGGCACACCGTAGCATTCCTGATGAACAGCCAGATCGCAGCCGTCGCAAAAGATAATTGCGTTGGCGTTCTCGCAATCTCCGTCGTCGCAGATAGCGCACTTGCTGTCCGGCTCGTCACCAGCGCCCCACGGCTCGCCATTGACAGCTGCTGCAGAGCTTGATCTTGGTCGGATTTGGTTCGCATGTCGTGGATTCGGCTTGGGTATGCGCTTTTCGAGCGCATAGTGCTCACGTTCGATTTGCGTCATGGTGATTTCAAAGATGGCTGGTTTGATGGCGTCGCCAACTTGCTGCTCTTTTCTCTTGGTGTTGTACATCTCCAGCCAGCGCTCGTCTTGCTCGTCCATATCGTATTCGACATCTCCAAGTTGGGGAGTCTGTTGATCTTTGTCCTTGTCATCAGATTCGAGGGTCAGTCCAGCTCCCAGCTCGTCATCATACGCAGCCTCCGAGTGTCGAATGAGGATGTCTAAGGGGATCTCAAAGCGCTCGCTTTCCTGATAGCCGACGTTCGCCATGGCCTTGTCAACGTAGTCGTCCAATCGCACTTTCTTATCTTCCTCGTACATTTTGAAAGTCTGGACCTGGCGATAGGATGGCTTTGGCAAATTCAAGCGCTCCTTTGGATTGTGGGTAGGCAGTGGCAAGATACGGGGTGCGGGCGGTGATCCCAGTCCTGAAAGCATTGACTCCGGGCGCCTTGGTGGTCTCCCAGGTTTGCGCTTGATAGGCCCGGGCGTCTCGACTTCCTGAACAAGCGGTTCGTCCACGTTCATGCCATCAATGCCAAGCCCAGCCCCTTCTGGCTCTACATTGGTCGTATCCATGCGTAATCCAGAAGGCTTCGGTTCTGCTTTGGTTCGCCCGTCGACCTCATCAGCAGTGTATATCATCAGCTCGGATTCAATGTCGAGATCCGGGTGAAATTCCTCCCAACTGCGCTCCTCTCTCGGTTTGTATCCATCGCTTGCTTGGCTTGCTGCCGCGGCTGCCGCTGCGCTGCTGTAGCGCGGGCGAGGTGCAGCGTTTGTCCTGCCTCTTGATCTCGCTCTTGCGTATGTGCGTCGCGAGCGAGACGCTGTTCTATCTCGCAGGGTCTTCGGTGATACTGGATTGTCATCTTGCCGAGCAGATGTGGAGCGGCCGATGCGAGATCTTGTGGTTGTCGCGAGCTCGTCGGCAGAATCTACCTCGTTGATGATTCTCGGTGTCTCGAAGCCGCCATCATCATCTACTTTCCTCTGTCCACGATCTGGCGTCTTCCCGATGTACTTGCGCTTCTTGGGCGGAGGTTCCTGACCTTCGGGAAGAGGGTGCTTTCTAGGTCGCCCAGGGCCGCGCTTCTTTGGCGGCTCCACCTCTTCGCCTGCCGCCATGTCCAGCAATGGCTGTGACAAGGCGCAAACGCGCCTGATGAGCGTGTCAAATACCAGGGCTGGAGGTGTAGTCGCGGGGGCTCAGCCGTGGCTGATCAATCGAGATTGGACCATTCGAAGCGCTGATAGCTGTATTGTGAAGCGCGTAGTTCCTCCAGATGTCAAGACGGACAGTGTTCTAAGTGATGCGAAGGTGTGAGTAGCCTATCGAATGCGTAGGGTATGAAGTCGGATGTCGCGTTGTACACTTCGAAGTGGCACTTACGCTAGTCGGCTTGGCGATTGCGGATGCGGGCCGTAAATTGGTGTTAACCTTAATAAGCAAGCACGTGGAGAAGAGCGATCACAAAGACGTGCTCTTACATCTTCTGGAAATTCCACTGTCTACCATGTGGCCGGATAAGGTCAGGTCTCATGATAGCTGCATGACCGACTGACCGACGAAAAATACACTGTCACTTCCCATCTCCTCTGTCATTACTCGTATGTATCTACACATACCAAGTATATCGCGTGCGAAGTGAAGGCACAAAAGGCTCGTGATGATCGGCGAGCGTGGTTGGGTAGGTCTTGCACAGGCGGCGTCAGAGTCAGTATAGCTTCCTTCGATGCGACAACCACTCTGACAGTTCACAGTGTCTTCGGCTGGGTCTAGTGAGTGTTCTACGACAAGCTCTGGAGGACAGTTCTGACCAACGACAGCTTTCTTGCTTGGTCGCTCTCTTTCTATCCGCAGCCGCTCTTGAATTGGCGCCGTAAGAGCACAGTCGGACTAGCTGTCGATTTCCCGCTGCTGAACGTACTGGGCTTCGCATGTTACACTCTGTATACGACCGCGTTTCTATTCAATGACAAAATCCGACATCAGTACGCGATCCGTAACCCCGGAGCACCTATGCCGACTGTGAGGGCCAACGACTTTGCCTTTGCATTGCACGCTCTCTTCCTGTGTGTCCTCACATATAGCCAATTCTGGAGCAGACTCTGGGGTTTTGAACGTACGCCTGGCAAGCGGGCGAGCCGCATTACACAAGGTGTATTCTGTGGCAGCATTGCAGGTCTGTTCCTTGTAGGCCTGGTCGTTGTCGTCCTCAACCAGGATGTAGAAGATCCTCAGGCGTGGGCTGCGATCGATATCGTACGTATTTTGGCCGGGTCAATCCTCGACTTTTACTAACTCATCAGATGTACGCCGCTTCATACGTTAAGCTGATCGTCACTTGTGTCAAATATGTTCCTCAGGCCTTCAGTAACTTCAAAGCAAAATCGACAGAAGGGTGGGCAATTGGGCAGATACTGTTAGACTTGCTTGGTGGCGTTTTGAGCATTTCGCAACTGGTCATAGACAGCTCATTGGAATCCGACTGGAGTGGACTCACAGGCAACCCGGCCAAATTTGGTCTAGGGAATATTAGCATATTTTTTGACATTATCTTCATGCTGCAGCATTACGTATTGTATAGGGGGGAATCAGCAGAGACACGGCCTTTGCTAGGATAGAAGGACTCCATACTATACACTTGAGGTGGTCACTAGTATACTTTCACCAGGCTACCCTGGCCATATTCTCGAATCATGTTTCATTCCTTCTTTCCCCCTGTGCGCTAGACCCGCATGTGTAGCGTCGATCTCCAGGAACCTTTTGCTGTCGATCTGCGGCGTGGTGAAATGCGGCTGGATCTTGCCTACATGCTGGGCCGTTTTTGAAATGCCATTTCTCCTCCTGGGAGCGCTGGATGACCAAGCCATAATCTCGATCAATTCTTCATTTCAAATCGAGCAGTGGTGTTAGCCCTGTCATGCCGTGTCGGGCATGCCTTGTACTCAACCCTCAACAGATCGCATCCTTCATGCAGGCCAAGATCCTTGCCAGCCACACCTGGCGGACTGACGTCTGCAAGCGTTTGCAAGCGTTTGCAAAAGACCCTTGTCTTCCAGCAGAAGAAGCAAAAGTCAATTGCATGCTTTCTCCGACGGCTCAGGCGGCTACTTGTCCGATTGGACTTTTGATGCTGGAAAGGTGCACCTTCTGGTCTTTGACATGGATCCTGCTCTGCTCTTTCCCGCCTGTCACCGATCTGGTCGGAGCAAGATGCAGATGATGGTCCTGTGCCTCGCACGCGCTCTCGACGTGTCCATTGTTGGTCATCTCGACAAAGTGCATAAAGCAGATGCCGTGCCTTCTCAACTCCCAACCCCAAATGACCCCTCACGCTCGCATCCGGTTTCGAGTAGATGACCTGTCACGAATCACAGCCTGTTTGGACGCCAACCGATAGAGCCTCTTACGACTACTCTTCCAAGTAAACTTTGCATGATCGGCACTACCCATGCGACCTGCGGCGGTGTGGGTTCGGTGGTTTGGGACTTGACCGGCAGTACAAGAAGTCGTCATCATGCCCAGTTGGGAGGAGAAGCGAAGGACTGATTCTTTCACTGAATACTATGTGCGACATCAACCAATCCAGAATGGAAGCGTGAGGAAGGCGAGTTATTCGCTGGTGAGTATTTCGAGCTTACAATCCATCTTCGCTTGGCTATAGAGGGCTTTCGTGTAAAATGCACGCTTATCGAGCCTGTTACTACTTTGCCCAGGGTCTTTTGACCTGAGCACGATACTAGCATTTCGCTCGGCTCTTCGCTTCGCCATTCAATTAATGAACCCCTCTGGTAAGCTATTGCTAATCATTCCAGTATCCCACTTGCTCATCTACTCCGACTTCGCCCAATCCTCAGGAACGGATGTCGCTGGATTCCCGGCGGCCAAAGGCATTCACACAAGGCACTGCCGTCAGGGTGCCTACCACACGACGACCGGCGACATCTTCCTCATCTGCAGCAGAGCCCCTGGTCGAAGACTTTCATGCTCGTCTCTTATCGACTCCAACACGACCTGGTAACGTCAGAGACAACTCGTTGCCGGGACTGGACGACGACATGCCCATCACGCCTTTCTTTGGCAGCAGTAGCTCTGCACCTGCAGCACCAGATCTCAGCAAGCCAAGGACACTGAAATCTGTCAGAAACCAGTAAGGCTGCTTTGCACTATATTTCAAATCTGCTGACACGAGTAGCCCTTCTTTTGAAAGAGAACATCGTCGAAACAGATCTGACCCCGATGGACCAGGTTCGTCGATTCCATCTTCGCCAGAAGTAAGGCATGACAGTTCGAGAGAATCTTTTTCTCAAGCTTCCACAGCACCGACTGATCCTGGACAACACCGCCAAGTCAAGCATGAGCCTTCCCTGGTTCCCCTACAGAGTCGAGGTCTCCAGGACGCATCAGATCAGATGGAGACACTCTACGTGGATGACCCGAGAAACTTCGACCTGATCGTCTCACCACCGGAAGAGAACACTGGCGAGTACGAGCTCGAGGTTCGAGCCGATCAACTCTTCTCCGAAGAGCACCTGCGACAAATCTTTCAGGATCCAAAATTGCTGCTCCACTTCAGTAGCTTCTTGAACTCACATCGACCGAGAAGCGTGCGCCTGCTCATATACTATCTCGATGCTCTGAAAGCCATTCATGCCATTAAGTATGCGAATGGGATCACAGAAGCGCTAGATCGTCTGCACGGTCACGACTTCACGGACTCTGCACCACCTGCAACAGCCAATCGAGCACTTGAGAAGCGAGTCGAAGAAGCATTTCAAGCATTGGCCAGAGATGAGCTTCCAGCATACATCTCCTACACATGGATCCAGGTGGTTCACGAAAGTGTCCAACGACGAGTCACGGGCACTCTCGCACCACACCTGCGTGAGGCATCCGAGGGCCTTGCTGAAGTCTTCTGCCTTTCTGACCCATCTCGTCCCGACAACCCTATTGTCTTTGCGAGTGAGGAATTTCAGCGCACGACGCAGTACGGTATGAACTATTGCGTAGGGCGCAACTGCCGCTTTCTCCAAGGCCCGAGGACCAATCCACACTCCGTCCGTCGACTCGCCGCCGCGGTAAGAGCAGGCCAAGAACACAGCGAGGTGTTCCTCAACTATCGCCGCGACGGCTCACCATTCATGAATCTCCTGATGATCGCGCCTCTCCACGACTCCCAAGGACGAATCCGCTACTTCATCGGCGCCCAAGTTGACGTCTCCAACCTCGCCAAAGACGCTACCGACCTCGACGGCCTCCGCCGTCTCCTTGCCCGCGAACGCGACCCCGACTTTGCCGCTGAAGCCGACTCGCTCAACAAGAAAGATGCTTTCCATGCACTAAGCGAGATGTTCAACACGCACGAACTCGACACCATCCGCCGCCACGGAGGCCGCATGCACCGCGAGCAAGCCGATGAATCGGACCGGGGCAGCATGGTAAGTAACCGGCCGCGACTTGTCCTCACCGATCCAACCAGCGAGGTACTCGACGCCAAAACAGCCTCGCTGCAGCGCGAAGAGAAAGAGTCTATCCGCACCAGCGGCCGTCTGCAGGGACCGTATCAGCACTACCTCCTCCTGCGACCGCATCCGTCCTTACGCATCCTCTTCACCTCGCCCAGTCTACGTATCCCGGGGATGTTACAGTCCCCGTTCCTGTCACGCGTCGGTGGCTCGTCGCGCGTACGAAGCGAGCTATCTCAGGCCTTTGCTGAAGGGCGGGGCGTGACGGCCAAGATCCGGTGGCTGACCAAGTTGGACGAGAATGGCGAGGGGGAAGGGCGAAGCAGGTGGATCCACGCTACGCCGCTACTGAATCATCGCGGGGAGATCGGTGTGTGGATGGTTATCCTCGTCGACGCAGAAACACGGGAAGGGGAAGGCAGAAGACGATTCCGGAATCCTCCCGTCGTCTCGGATCCGAGGGCATTGGGAAGAAAGGATCTGGGATCGTATTCGGGAAGGGGCAGGAGGGAACCAGGGGTGAGGATGACGATCGGCGGGACGCCTGTTGGGACGGGACAAAGGTATGATACCATGAGTCCCGAGACGGTGAGGAGGGTCGAGCTGAGGGAGAAGGAGAGGGGGAAGAGGGCTGGACAGGTGATGAGTTTCTTAGACTCGGAGGAGGAGAGGCCGGAGAGTGGGAGAAGTGAGGTGAGTTTCGGGTATAGATGAGTGTGTTTGGGGAGGTGTTAGGCATAATAGTAATACACTACATCTATACTTGGGGTGAAGGGAGCCATGAACATGTCTATTGATGCGTCTACTGATACTGTACGGACTGTCATGCGTTCTTGGCAGCAGCAGCCTCCCTCTCCCCTTGCTGGGCTTCACTCAATCTCTCTCTCGCCTCCAACCACTCACTACCTTCTCTCCCAAGACTCCTCTCCTCCACTTCCAACGCCCTCTCCGCCCATTCTCTCGCCAGCTTCCACCAGCCCAATCCCATCGCATACTCCGCTCCCAGACCCAGCACCTCCCCAAGCGTATCGCTCTCAATCATCCCCTCCTCATCCATCAACGCCACCATCTCCTCCATCGCCCCAAGCGACTTGGCATACTCCCACTTCCCCCAATTCATCATCGCCCTGCGCCTTTCCTCCTTGCGCATCCTTCGCGTCATCTCCTCCAACTTCTTCCTGCGCATCTCGCTCTGGCTTCCTGGCCTCACACAAAGCGCACACATACACTTGAAACCCCAATGCCTCAGCAACCTCCTGCGTTCTTGCGTCGGATGCACAATGTCGATATAAGATGTACACACCTCCTCACCCTCTTCTATATCCTTCAGCGCATAGATCGTCAGCCTATCAATAAGTTGATTATGACGATGAAACACGTTCGGTCTGCAACTATGATTCAGCCGCGCCGCGAGGGGGAAAATGCCCATCCTGTCCCGCGCTCCGTTCTCGCTGCGGACCGTGAAGCGATTCGTTTCGTAAATCAGCCAAGCGTGCAGGACGCGGTCGCAGTGAGCGTCGAAGACGGACGATGGGCCTGTGTACGAGGCCCGGATCGAGGGAATCCAGTCGACTTCTTCGTGCCGGCGCTTGTAGGCTGCAAGGGACCAGAAGGCTTCTTGGCGCTCGGCGGACAGGGACTGGACGAGGGAGAACAGGTCCGGTAGGTCGGCCATGTCTTGGAGTGCCACGAGGGGGCGCTCGGAGATTAGGCATGTCCCTGCTGGGATGCGGGCGGCGGCGAAGAGGCCGAGACCGGCGTGAGGGGTGGAGCGGATGGAGAGGAGGTCGGCGCGGTAGATCTCTGGGATGGGTCAGGGAGGTTTGCCACTGGAGTTGAGGTGGTCATTGTGGATTGTTATCGATGAAGGCTCTGACACGGAGCGATGATGACATACCTTCTGCTTCATTTTTGGGAAAGTCAAGATCCATGGGAGAGTCATGCTTGTCGTCCATTGCACCACTAGCTTGGCTCATGGTCACTTCAGTGGCATTGATGGTATCCGACTGTGCACGGGACGCCATGTCCGCCCCGTGCGTTGATTGTCAATGTTCCATTCTTGCGACGGTGAACGTGGTCGCACAACAATCCTCTCACCACGGACTACTGGTGTGTAACGGCAAGGAGTGATAGCACGTGATATTGTGATGATCAAGAGGTGAGGTTGACAAAGACTCAACGGCGAGCCCCATGGTCGCTGACAAACTCATGACGTGAGACCCCAGGCGGTCTGCGGCATCCAGGGGCCGGTAGAAAAAGGAAGCCATACAAAGTTTGCACGAGTCAGGATGGTACAAAGATATGCACAATGCTTACATCTCATTCGTTCCCACAATCTTGGACGAATCAAAATTGATCAACACGTAGATCTAGCCGGGGAATCATTTGATGGCATTCTTGAGAGAAATGCAGGGGTCGAATATGCTGGTAACTCGATGGATCTGTTTACGGTACATCGAGAGATGTACCATTCCATGCTTACCACTAGTTGCCAATGTCTGAGAATCTCCTCCAACGTGCATTTGTAACTCAAATGCTCCCAAGAGTGCCGTGTACTTCTACCAGGTACCGCATGTGTCGTCGCCAACCCCTCCCAGCATCCTGCCGTTAACCCTGCATGTCGCATTGACTATAACTATACAGTCCTCCACACCGTCACGGGTGCTTAAAAGCCAACCACAGAACAGCCGGGGGGGAAGGATCGCAGTTCACCAAGTCGCAGAGCCCCACAATAAACGCCCGCACATCTTGCTCTCTGGGCACGGAATCATCAATACCTCCTAAGACATGCTTAGACGCGATTTGCATTCCTCCCCCCAGCTTGCTTGCTTAATCGCAACAACCTTGCATGCAGAATGAGCCTTCAACGCCTGCTTGTGACCCACTGGCCCATGTCTATCCGTTCCAGCGTCCCAGCTGTCCGGACAGGTTCTTTGCATGTGTATCGCTTGATATACGTTCTTGGCTCGGTTGCTACTGTAGCAACACGGCAGTCTGCTGTGTTTATCTCTCTACTGTTGTTACACAACTGTATCGAGCAGAGACGCTCGCCTGTCCGCTATCACCGGCCAATGACCACAACACTTTGCCCAGCACAAGTCGTTCAGTTCTGTGACCCAGCCGCACATTGCTCCACACCTGGTCTTTGACACATACACTCCCCAGCCATCCCCTCTGTATCACTATGCTACAATCTACGCCTCCCCAGCCTCCCACCTACACCTCTCACACATACAATCTCCCCCTAATGCACCTCTAGCCCACTCCCTCCTTTTCCTCACACCAAGCGCAACATCACAATAATGACTCACGACCTCCTCTCCCTTCTTGATCCCCGCCGCTCGTGGTCCTCTCTTCTCTTCCCCACGCGTCCAAACCTGCCTCTCCCCTCTCACTCTGAATTGCAACCTCCCACCCCACTCCCACTGCACATTCGGATCGCAACTATGGTTCGCCAGACACCAATTTGGGTGCACGGCCGAGACTTCAGGCCCTTGTAGCCTCCTCCCGAGCTTGAGTCCGCCCCGTGCAGTAGGAGATTTGTTGAAGCGCGCAGAAGCCGTGCCGCGGAACTTGGCGTAGAGGGTGTTGAAGATCCAGACGTCAAAGTGGCGGAAGGAGGTGAAGATATTGATGTCCATTTTTGTGAGGAGGTGGAAGGGGAGCTCGATGGAGAGGGAGAAATTGAAGGGGAGGGTGCGGGGGAAGGAGGCGAAGGAGGAGGTGGAGGTTGGTGAGGACCAGGTGCTGAGAGGGGTCGAGTGGTAGTCGCCCCAGATGAACTTTGTTTCTTTCAGTGCGAGTGGGTGGATGCCTTGTGTTGATGCCATGGCGAGACTGCGGAGAAGAAGCAGCAGGTAGAGACTGTCTGCTGCTTGGGTAGGCGGGACGTCGCGGGCAATGGAGTCGGTGTCTTGGTCGCATACTGCGGGGTGGTAGGAGGCATTGGCGGCGTCGAGACAAGCGTCGCTACAGAAGAGCGCGTAGCATTGTTCGCAGGTCATGCTGTTGGACCTACCTGAACACTCAATGTCGATACCACATGCATCGCATAGAGTATCTTGCAGCCTATTGTTGGCCGTAAGCAATGATGTCTCGTCCAGTATCACTTCGCCCGGTGCAAGATTCTCTCTGGCGAATACACCCAGCTGTTTCGAGATGCTCTCTTTGGCGTCCGCAGTCAGGGCAGGCAGCTCCACGGCCTTCACTTCTAGCTTCGGCGCACATTTCGCCAGCTCAGCATTGACGGAATCGAGACTCTTCTGGGAGAATCGGTCCGGCTCAATATCATTCCAAGGGTAGCACTCTCGACGAACGAGTCCCGCGTCCGGCCAATCATCTTGATTGTATTCGAGTGGATCTAGTGGGGTCCCCCCTGCCTTCTGATGGCGAGCTCGTATGGACTGGGAAATAGCTCGTTGGAGTCGCAACAGCTCCTCGTCTGACGGGGCGCTTTGCAGGCCACGTTGGCATTGCGTGTATGCGCTGCGCAAGCATCCACAATGCAGGAGATTCTCAGCCAAGATCTGGTGGCTGTCACAAGTCAGCTGTGATGGGAAGCATGTGGCCAAGAGGGCGGGCTAACATCAAAGGTTTTACCGTTCGTCCTACCCATGCGACGAGGTCGTCAGGGATACTAGACGACCGTGCATCTTGCTTGTCCGCGGAGTCACTATCGCTCAGGGACAAGGAATGGAGAAGTTCAACGTTTGACTGCAAAAGCCAGACAAGCCCTGCCGGTAACTGCTCGAACGAGGTCGCAGCATCAGCGAGTGCCTCCTCGTGATATTCATCTGTATCGTGTTCAATGGCGTCGGTCAAGAGGAGTGCTTTGTAGGCAGCTCCAACCGCGAGATCGGGATACCCGAGGTCTGTGTAGGTTTTCGACGCCCCAACGTACAACTGTATGCTATATGGCAAACGGTCCAGCCATTGGTGAATTTCATTATGTCGCGAGAGTAGCTTCCTCAGCTCAGGGTTGGTGATCTAAGACGCTGTTGGCGGAGGTCATTCGGTAAGAGATACTTTGTGACCCTACGTTTTCGTGCATGGCAACAGGGTCTCTATCGAACTGTTCAACGATTATTGCGTGGCGGGAGGCCAGGTTCAGGGTCACCTCCGCGGACAGAGGACCTGAACGAGAGAATATCAGGTGCGTACAGAAACGTTCGTCTGAAATGCCAAGTCGCCGTCTCCGACAAGCAGTATTCGTCGACCGGTGACAGTGGCGTCCGTAGTATTGACCCTGATTGCATCAAGCTTAACTAGGCACGACCAACGACCCTGCAGATGCACGACAGTTATCGAAAAATCCTCGAGCCAAGAGGATCAGCCAAACTGTCGGGACCGGCTGCGCCGGCATCGCTTTTGCAGTGCCGCAAGCGCGCTTATTGCGCTTGTGGAAGAAACTGTCACAAGCCACATCAGTCGTGACTTGCATATGATCGACGATGTTCTTTCCCTCTTGCCGGTTCAGGGTCTCACATCTTCCCCCTCGGATTTTCGCTGGCTTTTGGTCCGCCGCTGTTCGCCCAGCTCTGGGCTCAGCGGGAGATCAGCATCCATCTCGATGAAAATAGGATCTCGATGTCAGCCCTGCATTCGAAATGGCATC
Source organism: Elsinoe perseae (assembly GCA_029448695.1). Lineage (NCBI taxonomy): Eukaryota > Fungi > Ascomycota > Dothideomycetes > Myriangiales > Elsinoaceae > Elsinoe > Elsinoe perseae. Next base: position 24,040 of record JARDAA010000021.1, read on the forward strand.
GAACGATGAAACCCTTCACCTGACCCGAAACAGTGTGTAGACACGCGCCACAGGACAACTATGCTTATTTCTCTGCCTGCCTATCATTTCAGGCGGACGTGTCGGTATTTCGACGGATTTAAAGGGTTGATCGGCACAAGTGCAGGAGGTGAGGCGGTCATTGAAAAGGCCACATCAGCGATGTCGTTCCTTGCTGCTCCAAGAGGATTAAGTGCTTAACCTGATCTCTCCTTCAACGGCCACCCTGCAGCCTTCTTCCCTGAGCAAACATGCCAGTATTGTTTACGCCGACGGCTCCATGTTCGCGTCAGATAGATTTGTAACACGTGAATGACACGGTCCTTGTGGATAGGCTGTCGTTGAGCGGATGGTTCATGTCTGTTCGTGCCTGGTGTACTGTACTCTGGTGGTGGCACTTTGCCTTTTCAATAGATCAAGGCGCCTTGTATCTTAGTGTATGAAAGAATTTTGTGCAACTTCTTGGTCAAATTATGGACGCGACCAGTCAAGGCATCAAAGCTGTCATTTACAGTGACACGGGAAGTCGGACAAGTGCCCGCCTACGAATAATCATAATTCGGAGAGCGACGCGGAAAAGACTGATCCAGCCATCAGATCTGAGATGCGATGCGGCTGCCCCTCTCCTGCTTTCCAATTCAGGCAGTAACAGTCATCGCATCCAACAGACCACGGCCGTGTCGGAAGCATTCATCTCCTGCAGGACGGTGGAAGTTGGAAGGGCAAGTGTCTGAGAGTGCAATCGAATATGCTGCTGTACATCGGTCTTGGAAGGACGCGCCCAGTAAATTATACTGGTAGTGGTAGCTATCCGGCGCTGTCAATCTCTCCGCGTGTGTCCTTTACACTTTTCCTCCTCACAAAGGAGAAGCCGCGCTACCGTACCCAGGGTTTACGGGTTTTCGACCAACGAGACAGGTCAGGTGCCTCAGAAATGGCTTGTCCCCAAGAGATTGCGACAGAGCAGGAATTCGAAAACGTGGATGAATCAAGCAAGCATGAATTCTAATTGGTCAAAAACTAGAATCGTCGATCCCTCAGTCAAGCTTCACAAAGCCGCTCAGGGGAGATAGCCATGTTGAACTTTCTCACAGCCTAATTGATCAGCCCAGTCACAAAGGCGAACGTTTGCAGCCAAAAAGAAAAGTCAAGTCTATCACGAGCTATTGCACCGATGGAAGGGAAAAAGGTTTTGTCAAAAATCTTGTCTTGATAAATGGCTACAGTATGCACTTCGCACAGAGGGGTATCTTTGTTTGTCCCATAAGAAGTAATCCTGAAAAAGAAAATCATAGACTTCGTAAAGCATTGCTGCTGATCATGCCACATCAGTCTGTTGGAATGTGGTCTGGACCTGATAATGAACTCCGATGCAATGCGCTCCTGAACCCAATGCAAAGTTTCGTCCTGTGCTTTCGTTCTGTTTACCAGTTGCTACCAGTGACAAGCTTCGTGAAAGAGTAAATAGTTGCGTTGATAACCGTTGCGCAGTCGGGGAGACGGTTGGGGTACCATGAATGTCGTAAAGCTGATATGCATGGCGCTCGGACTTGAGCTGCAGACAGGTTGCTGTTTGCCGACTACCACTCTGCCATGGCACTCCTCGGCATGAAAGGGTGGCGGGTTGATTGATGAATGCTGGATCTTGAAATTTTGTTTGCAGCTCTTCACCGGCTCCGGAATCCAACAATGTTGGCGCAGCGAGTGCAGTAGAAGAGATTGAGTCCGTATTCAATCATGTTGCATTTGCCAGTAGTGACGTCGAGGCTTGGAGTGCGATGGCAGCGAGAGCAGCGTGCAGTAGCCATGGATGAGATAAAGGTAGATTTGGTTGATGATGATGATGATGATGGTGAGCTGGCGCCGGAATCGTTGCTGTTCCTGGGCGTGGTAGAAGGGTCGCTGACGTGAAGTACGTCTTGCACTGGATGAGGCTGAGGCCTAGGCCTAGACGCCTGGTGAGAGGCTTGAGTCTGAAGCTGAAGAAGATTGGTTGTATTCATTTTGGAAGAGGTACGGTAAGGTGATGGAGGTGCAGCAGGCCTAATAGCCAGCAGAGGGTTGGATGGGTCGGCTACGGGGCTGTCAAGGTTCTGGTATTCCGGAGAGTACAGTGGTGTTTCGGTGTTGGCAGAAGATATTGATGTTCGACCAGGTGTGATGGAGAAGTAGCAGGGTTGGCGGGAGGGAGGGGTTATATCTCTGGATGAGAACATGTTGAAGGATCTGCGAGCCAATGCGTGTGTCTTTTCATGTCTGCAGCGGGGGGACGCGGCAACATATACACTATTCTCGCGTTTCAAAGACGAATCGTAGATCGCTGAGTGGTAGCGACAGTGTGCATCTCGATCCGGCGCACGGTTCACCCGTCCAAGTCGCGCCACACCCGGGAGTTCAGAGAGTTCAGGTTTTCAGTTGACAAGTCAGCCGTTGACCAATTAAGATTCTGGCGAGAGCCGCGTCTAACGCTCTGTCAAAATCCACTTCGCCGCTATCCTCCGAGGCCGCGGGGGACCCTGAGAGGTGCATCTGCTCTCTTCGCTCCCATGCACGACGGTTTATATTTGCAGGACAACCATTCCGACTTGGCCGAACATACGACTCTTTGACAAGAGACGAGTATCCCTGCAGCCAAATCGCCGATTGCTTCATTGTTGATGCCTTACGAAGTACGGTGGCTGACTGTATAATCGCATTGTCGACAACAACGCCATTGCCATGCTACCGTCTTTGTGAACAAGCCAGAACCCCTACCGTTCAGCCTTGAGCAGTGTCTCGGATGACCTTTTTGCTTCCAGGCCACAAGTTGAAGCGACGCTGAATCTGGAGGGGTCCGGAACCGCCTCATCACTCTCTAACCAGCTCTACTGGAGCAAACCGTTAGCGGGCGGGCAGTCGCTGACAAACTGTTCGTCCCGACCTACTTGGTCTCGAGGGTATTGTAGTTCGGAGAAACAAAGCTATGAACTAGAGTTCGTAGGCGCTCAAGGTTCAATCTCACCGCGAAAGTCATGTACTTGTCTGTGCTTATCTAGCGCTACGAAGAAGGTGTTGCTGTGCTGGCATGTGTAGTCTGATACTGCCAGGTAATTTCTCGAAGGTTGAATCAAGACCAAGTGGTCCTCATTCGCAAGCTTCCGTTACTTGATGCTATCATACTACCATTATTCTCTGTCCTTTGGAGACGGTCGTTCACGATTCTTCATCTCCCGTGAGTTTAAGACGGCGAGATTAATTGCTACAAGCTTTCTAGAACCTGGAATCGAATGCAAGTCTAGACAGACCGTTCTGAGACGAACGACGACGATAGCGACTGGCACGCGAGATGAGAAGCCTGACGCGGGTCGCAAGGTGGAACAAGAGACCCGGCACCACCTTACGCCGGGAGATGATGTTCCAGAGTCGCTACTCTCGTAAGCCATGTAGAACGAAGACGGTGTACTCTCGGGCAAAATGGGTGTGATACGAAACCTCGAGGTAAGGTCCGTGTCAGCCCTACGCGTGAACTTGTGTTCACCCGCGGTCTAGACCAGGCTTTGGATCCTGTGACACCTTCAATCTTCAACTCCTCGTTCATCAGCCAATGGTTATAACTGCACTGCCTACAGTCGATCGACGATGCCGGAACATACCATCTCGAGAACCCATGCCGTTCATGCGACAATGTTGCCAATGCATGAGGGATTTGGAGGGGGCCCAAGGGAGCTGTGCATCAACACATTAGATCGGATCGTGACTGGTCTGATGCAAGGTATCATGGGAATGGTTGGGTTGCCATGTCAAAATAGCAGGCGCCCACTGGTCTGTGGCGTTGGTCTCGAACGCAGCGCATCTCGGAATACTTCGTGCCCGTACCATAACACTCGGCTGCGAGCGACAAACACAGAGGAGCGTAACTCTTGATGGCCGAGCAGATGCGAACATGGTGGTCCAAAGCGTCTGCGCGTAGCGTCGGTCACAGCGAGAATCAACCTGTTTGCGGTATGTAGTTGAGGTCAGCGGGTGGTGGTCACTGCCGAGTAGTCTGGGTAGCTTGCTTTGCTGCAGGTAGACGTGCTTGATTTTGACCATCCATCAGCTAGCTAATGTTGCAAAGCCGCATCGCATGCCCGCGCGGACCGAACCAAGCATGGCTCCAGCGCCATTCATGATGTTGTCGGCATGAATAATGATACTGTTTCGAGATGAGTAAGTTGACCTACAATTGGAAAGTGACGAAAATGGGCTGCCTCAGGACTAGCCGTGGGCCCCGGAACTTTCCGCCATCGAAATCGAATGGTTCGCAGCTCAACCTCAATCTGAAGAAAAAAAATCATCCCTTTAAGCGCATATCTGGCAGTATGTAAGGTAGCTGAGCTAACATGGGGGTTTTCCCCTGGTAGACACAAAAGTATCTTGCGTGCCGTGAGGCAGATGGCTTTTTACAGCATTCATCCCGAGGTGGTCCGCTCGGCAGAGATAACTGGCGGCCAGGAAATGTAACTAGCCGCAGCTGAGCTGCACGCAGATCTTGTTGCAAATTCTTTATTGCCATCAGCCTTCTCGAGTCATAGATGAGCCTGCAGCCTGTTCTTCGTCCTGCTGATATATTTCAGTGCGACGAAACCATGTCTCTCAACGCCATTCGGCACAATTGAGCTGTTCACAGCTATGGAGGGCACGGCGGATCGTGAACAGTACACGGTCGGCTGGATATGTGCATTGGAAATTGAGTTTCTCGCCGCCTTGTCCATGCTCGACTCTGAAGATCCACGCCTCGCTTACAAAGACCCAAATGACAACAATACCTACCAGCTTGGAACAATAGCCGGTCACAAAGTTGTCATCGCATGTCTTCCTGACGGACAGTACGGCACCGCTTCGGCGGCGATAGTTGCTCGAGATCTACTTCGAACCTTTACAAATGTCCGGGTAGGACTGATGGTGGGGATCGGAGGAGGCGCACCCTCCAAGGCGCACGATATCAGACTCGGTGATGTGGTCGTCAGCTCTCGGAGGGGCGATCAAGCTGCGGTCTTCCAGTACGATTTCGGGAAATGGGAATTGGATGGCACCTTCAGGACAACAGGACGCCTGGCTGATCCGCCTATTTCTGTACGGACTGCCATACCGATACTCTCGGCGGAACATCGACGAAGAGGGTTCAAGCTGCAACCTCTAATCGACGAGGCCCTAAAGTCTATGACCAAGAAAACAAGGGCAGAATTCAGACGATTGAAAGTTACTGACGACGTCCTGTACAAGCCCGACTTCCCACATGAAGACAAGAACTGTGATAATTGTCACGAGTGTTGCGGTGACGCCGAAGAAAACGTGGTACAGAGAAAGTCAGACAACCCCAGGAACGATGACTCTGAAGAGTCGGACGATGAACCGGATCTTCCAGCGGTCCATTACGGGCCAATTGCAAGCGCGAACGCTGTCATGAAGGATGCCAAGTACCGGGATGAAATCGCTCGAGCAAAGGGGATAATTTGTTTCGAGATGGAAGCTGCCGGGTTGATGGACCACTTCCCCTGCCTCGTGATACGTGGTATCTGCGACTATGCCGACTCGCACAAAAACAAGAGGTGGCAGCCCTACGCCGCGATGTCTGCGGCGGCATATGCAAAGTCACTTCTCCGGAAGATGATCCCGAATGAGGTTGGTAGCAGCGAGCCGATTGTTGCCCTCGTTCAGACTCGTACGTAGAACTGCACCACGTAATCGTCTTGCATACGCTGAGTAGATTCAAAAGAATTGCAGGGTTTAAGAACAGAGGTAACATCAATCCGCTCAAATCTCGAAAAGGAAGAACTGAAAGGATGCCGAAGTAGCATTCACAAGTGGCTGCAACCTGCAGACGTGTCAGTGGACTACGCGAAAGCCCAAGGACAACGTCATGAGTCTACTGGAAGCTGGCTGCTGAGGAACCAACAGTTCCTACAATGGAAGGTCACAAAAAAGTCCTTTTTGTGGCTTCACGGTATACCAGGTTGCGGGAAGACTGTGCTCAGCTCGACGGTGATCAAGACTCTCATGGAAGAAGATGAATCGCGAAATATCTTGTACTTCTTCGTCACCTTCGCCGATCTTTCGAAGCAGACCCTCGACTCTCTACTGCGCACATTCGCCTGGCATTTGTCGCCTGAATCTTCAGGGGCTGCAAGAGCTCTGAACGAATTGTGGACTAGTCATGATGATGGTAGACAACAGCTATCGCTCGATACTCTTCGCACGTTCGTCATGAAACACCTCGTTGCCGCTGGAGAAACTTGGCTTGTGATCGATGCACTTGACGAGCGCCATGGCTGTGAGGATAGGACTGGAAGTGGTGGTATACTGGACTGGCTTCGAATTATGTCAGCTTCCACGGCGAAGTGCCATATACTCGTGACAAGCCGAGAAGAGAACGACATCAGATCCGCATTTTCGGAGTGGCCTCACTGCCTGGCTGTATTGCCTATACAGAGTAGTGACATCGCTGCGGACATTGCCACATATGTGGCCTCGAGGGTAAAAGAGCACCGGGGGTTGAGAAGATGGCGGGATCGTCCAGACGTACAGCAGGAAATACGCACCGAGCTATCTGAGAAAGCTGGTGGGATGTAAGTTCTGCTGATTAGAATCTGCGATTTTAATCACTGACAAGGCAAGGTTTCGATGAGTCGCTTTACAGCTGGACGTCCTTCAAGAATGTGTCGATCTACGGGGTCTACGAGAAGCACTGAAGTCATTACCTGCGGACCTGCCAGAATCTTACGATCGAATTATGGCCAAGCTCCAGAGACGAGTACAAAATTGGCTACTTACAATACGCCTTCTGCGATTTCTGGTATATTCAGATCGGCCTCTCCGACTGGACGAAGCGGTGGATGTGTTGATCGTAGAGACCGAAGGGGAAGCTGGTATCAATACAGAATTCCGACTGCCGGTAGTTGAAGAGATTGTAGCCTTCGGTTCAAGCCTTGTAACCATAGTGGAAACTCGGCCCCATCGATCCAGCCCTATTTTCAAAGAAATTCGCTTGGCGCACGCTTCAGTGCGAGAGTTCTTTGTACATAGGGAAGAAAGTCGACCGGTAACTGAGCTCTTCCAACCGCGACTCGCTTATGGGGAGTTGGCGGCAGTCTGCCTGGTATACCTCGCTTACTCAGTCAGCCTTAGCGAGATGACCGTGATCAAAACCGCCTATCCCTTCGTCCAGTACTGTGGCGATCGATGGACCACATTCGCCAAGCTCAGTGATATTGTTAATATCCTAACCAGTCCACTAGCTATATCGATGTTTCAGTCCGACCAAAGACGCTTGCTTTGGAATCAGCTCTCACATCCCGAACGGCAGCAGCAATTCCGGTCAACCGATTATATCCATTCAAGCTTTCCCCCGCTATATCTGGCTGCCCTAGAAGGGCTGGACCTCATCGTTTCAATGCTCTTAGACACCGGACACGACGTCAACGCTGTGGCCAATCACGAACAGGATCCGACTCTTCCACGTTACGGCAGTGCTCTGCAAGCGGCGTGTGTCAGGAAACATGTCACTACAGTACAGCTACTCTTGAGACGTGAGGCGGACGTCAACGTAATTGGCGGCCAGCACATCATAGCGCTGCAAGCCGCCGCCTATGCGGGACATTTCGAAATCGTCAAGCTTCTTCTCGAGCGCGGGGCTGACACAAAAGGTAGAGGAGGTCATCATGGTACCCCACTGACAGAGGCATCTTCTCAGGGCTACGATAAGATAGTAGAGCTCCTTCTGAAGCACAATGCTGATGTGGATTTTGTGGCGGGCTACGACGGCAATGCTTTGAATGCTGCCGTGAGGAAAGGCCACATTCAAATTGCGAAGTTACTGATCGATCATGGAGCGCATCTGGACGCCTGGGCCGGACCGCATGGCACCGCACTGATCAATTCTATCGAACATGGGCATGATGATATCACGAGACTACTGCTGGAGGAGGGCGCAAGTCTGGCAGCCGAGACAACTGTCTTGGACGACGGCTTACCACGCTTCAATGCTGTGATGCTCGCAGTCTTCCAGGATAACGAAAAGGCATTGGATATGATGATTGAGCGAGGGATGCATATACACGACTTGGGTACCTCTTTCGGACGTCTTCTCGAATTCGCGCTTGACAGGCACGGGGGCTCAACGACGTCTGGAGTCTTGCGTAAATTGCTCCAGTGGGGAGCTGGACACCTCTCGCAGCTCGACTTTGCTACGGCTCTACATCTGGCCGCCTGGTCCGGCAACGTGGATGCCGTGCAAATGCTGCTCGATCATGGTGCCGACATTCACAGTAACTCGCCGGAGCACAGTACGGCGCTACATGCTGCAGCCCTTAATGGCAACGTACCTATCCTACATTTATTGGTCGACAGAGGGGCCGACATCAATGCGCTTGGTAGAGAAGATTGCACCGCACTGCAGTTGGCCATCTATGCCGGGAAACGAGCAGCCGCCGAATACCTTACTTCTCTCGGTGCTAGCTTTGACGGGTCAGACCCACGCCACGTAAGTGCACTCACGAGTGCTGCTCGTGGAGGCCGAATCAGTGCTGTAGGACTCCTGTTGGACCACGGCGTTGATGTCTACGCAGTATCAGATATCAAAGGCAATGCTTTCCATCAAGCCTGTCTTGAAGGACAATTCGATACTGTCGAATACTTTCTAAATCGCGGCATCGATATCAACTGCAGCGGTGGCCACTATGGCGACGCGCTGAAAGTCGCAATCTCACGAGGGAGTGCTTCACTTGTCCAGTATCTACTCGGCAGAGGTGCGGACGTCGCACAAGAGGGCGGCGAATTAGGCTACGCTCTGACTGCGGCCTGCTCCCTTACCAAGGGTGATAATTTGGCACTGGTACAGCTACTCATTGAACATGGTGCCAATATCAATGCTGTAGGTGGAAAGTATGGTAGCGCTCTTCAGCTCGCAAGCTATATTGGAGATCTCGATGTGGTCGAGTATCTCATCAATCGTGGGGCCAACGTCAACGTACAGAAAGGCTACCATGGTACCGCCCTTCGCTGTGCGGCCATTAGAGGTCACGAGCATGTGGTCCGTTTCCTGCTGGGGAAGCAAGCTGAAGTCAACTTCCCGGAGAGCGCTCGTGGCGATGCATTGCAAGGTGCATCGAGTGAAGGAAGATTCCGGGTGGCGGAGATGTTACTCCAACATGGCGCTGAGGTCAATCATCTAGGTGGCAGCGATGGCACTGCTTTACAGGCCGCTGCGGCAGGTGGGAGTGTCGACATGGTCCAACTTCTGCTTACCAACGGCGCTGACATCAACTTGTCATGCGACCATATTTATGACAATCCGCTGCAGGCTGCAGTGGTACACGATAATATCGATGTTGTCAAAGTGCTACTGGACAACAGTGTTGATAAGGAGAAACAAGGAGGCTATTATGACACTGCTTTGCAAGCTGCCATGGCGAAATGCAACAAGCCGATTACGAAGCTTCTTTTGCGCGCTGGAGCAAGCACATCACCTCGTGGAAGCCGCTTCGGAGGCTGCCTCCCAGCGTCTGCTTTCGGAGGCTACATACAAATGGTCAAGAACCTCTTGGAACAGGGGGCTGATATCAATGCCGAAGCTGGTGACTACGGTCCAGCAATACATGCAGCAGCCTTTTCGGGCCATTCCCAGATCGTCAAGACACTACTTGCAGCAGGCGCATCCGTCAAACTATCGTCTGGTCTCTATGGCAGCGTCTTACAAAGCGCAGTGCTGGACGCTCACAAATCGACCGTACTTGAGATCTGCAAACTCTTGATCAAGCGCGGTGCTGACCTCAACAAGCGAGACGGCCTGTACGGCTTTCCGCTCCAAGCAGCCTGCAGACGTGGCCCGATCGAAGTCGTCAGGCTGCTGGTCGAAAAGGGTGCTGACGTGAACGCTACTGGCGGTTGGTATGGAGATGCCTTGCAAGCAGCTGCCTGGCAAGGGAGAGTCGAGGTTATCACCTACCTGCTTCGACAAGGTGCGAAAATTAATGTTGCCATCGGCGCCTACCATAGCGCTCTCCAAGTTGCTGCTTACAAGTGGAACCAGCCCGTCGTAGACTTGCTGTTGCAGCATGTAGGAACCGGAGGCCATGATGACGGGGGATATGCCGCAGCTGTCGAGTCTGCAAGGGCGGGAGATCTTGCTGTCGTCGGCGAACGGCTGATCGAGAACAGTGATCCTGAAATCAAGGAGAAGCTACGAGCTGAGCGTCCTGAACAGCCACGCGAGGTACTGGGCGACTTCCTTTCGAGCGTGGCGTTTTCCGAAGCTCTAGGAGGAGCGTCTGTGAATATATCGCACCGGGCATTTCATAGTATATAAGCAGCATAGCCGGTGGGAGGACTGCGCCAGAGTATGGAAAGCCAACATGTCATGCACACCACCATTAACAGTGAAGCCCCTGAAAGTGCTTGGGCAGGGACATAGATTACTTCCGTATATGTTCAGCATCGCACTCCCTAGAAATTGTCATGCGGCTCTTCATAGACCCGAAGCCCCTCCGGGAAAATGCCAGCAGTTCTCGAAACAAGTCGTGGTCCAAGCGCCCATGACGCAAGGACACGGTCACGGCAACCCTCCGGATCGGCAACGATACCGTCAAAGTTAGGCGGGTTATTTTCCTTGCAATTGCGCGAAGGAAGTACTGATAAGATCGCATTGATCAGTCAGCGTGCAGATTTGCGACTCGTCCTGATCTCACAAACACGTCCAGTCCTTACCGAAACAACCACACAACTCACAACGCAGCAATGGGCAAGCCACCGAGTCTCTATTCTTTCCCGAACACCAGCGACGTCGCCTCGGCGCTACGGACCTATATCCTCTCCCAGCAGAACGCCGCGCTCGAGCGACATGGCGTCTTCCGCATCGCGGTATCAGGCGGCTCGCTGCCTAAGACACTTGCGCAGGGCCTCCTAGCGCAGAGCAGCGGCTCCTCGGACAAGGTCGACTTCAGCAAATGGGAGATCTTCTTCGCGGATGAGCGCTGTGTGCCGCTCACACACGAAGACAGCAACTACAAGCTTCTGAAGGACGAATTGCTGGACAAGATCCCGGAAGAATTGGGTCAGCCTAAGGTGTTCCCCATCGACGAAAAATACCTTGATGATGTGCAAGAGATGGCGGATCAATATGAGAAGACACTGGTGTCAATCTTTGCGGCGAGGGACTCGGTCAAGCTGCCGCTGTTCGATCTGATTCTGCTGGGATGCGGACCGGATGGACATACTTGCTCTCTGTTCCCAGGTCATCCCCTGTTGAGAGAACATGATGCGTGGGTCTTGAGTATCTCGGATTCACCGAAGCCACCACCGAAGCGCATCACGCTCAGCTTGCCGGTCGTGCTGCACGGTGCTAAGATCGCCTTTGTAGCGACTGGAGGGGGAAAGAAGGATATCATGAAGCAGATATTGGAGACCGAGGATGGTCGTGCGTTGCCATGTGGTCTGGTCAACGAGGGTGCCGGAGAGAAGGTTTCTTGGTTCACCGACAATGCAGCTGTTGAGGGAGTATCGTTCCCTAGGAGGAGCAGTCTCTGAGCACGTGCATCGCCAATTGCGAAAATAACGACGGGAACGACTCTATAGACACACCAAGAATGACGAGATACCGATTGTCGGGTGACGACTACATCCAAGCACGGATCTTTTGCATCTCGCAAAGTGCATCTCGCATCTTGTGTCCTGCACGGCCACGTCACCTCCAAATGCAAAAATCGTCTTTCTACGTACGATGAAACCACACAAGTCGGATATAGCACATCACACGATCTTTCATGCATGCCCTAACGAGCACTTATATTCAATCATGGTACACTGTGTCCTTGCAATTCTTGTGCAAGCTTAGGTGTGAGCTACCAAACTTCGAGCACACAGGCTGAACGGCTTTTGAGGGCTGTGCTCGGCTTTGGAGTAGCAGCCCGGGCAGACAACGACATGTCTATCTTGTCGGCGAGGACTTCCTTTTTGAGCATGTCTTTTTAAGCAAGGAAGTTCATTGTCAGTCACGCCAGAGATCAGTAGGACAGCTCCACAATCCTACAGTCTTGCTTGCTAAGCGGAGGACGACGGCAAGACTTGTGTCAGCGGACTTTCCGGAGCATAGTCAGCGTCTCTAGTCAGCGTCCCTAGTTATCGAAATTTCTTGGTGCGTGGGTACGTTCCAAGCACTTTGTCCAGCTCACTTGATGCTCAAACGCTCTCGGAAAGGATGACCGAATTTGCCTAGTGTTCGCGTGATCGTGGGGCCGATCCGAATGCCCCGTGGTTCATTTTTGTACAGCTGACCTGTGCAAAAGTATGTGTGCCAAAGCATTATATTTAGTAGTAATCAACGGTATGCGAAAGCTAGCCAAGAAATACGGATAAACACTCATTCATACTTGTAACTTGAAGGACGTTGAGATCGCACTATGTGAGGGCACAATGCGAATCTTGAGAAACACATTACTCGAGACAGCCCAAATACTCGGATACGTTGTGCAATGATTGAACCCTAGAGGATCTTCCATCAGCCACGTTTGAAGTAACGCACCAGGGCACGTGCAAAGATTGCATCCTTAACAGATGTCGTGTCCGATCCGAAGAAATACCACGGTTACCCCAATAGTCAGCCTGCTGAATAACATCGCATCGTACTAAGACACTCTTGGATGAACCCCGACGTTACCGTTGATTGGTATCCTCTCGTACCCTGGCCCCCACACAGGAAATCAGCGTGCAATTAAATCACTCTTGTCCAGAAAGAGGATCCATGATTCAAGATTGGGCTTGGGCTGACGTCGCCGACCAAGCAGTCAAGGACGGAGCCCTTTGTTGTCAATCGCACCGAGTATCAGACTTTCACAATACTCGAGACACGCACCTTTCGCAAAACCCGCATGCGCAATAACTATACATATTAGTGCTGACCCGTCTGCCGTTTCGTACGAGACTCTTTCCGAGTTTTGCGCGACAATTCTGCGTATCCTGCTGCGACCAAGCAAAAGTGAAGCTGACCAGGCTCCTCTCAGCCATCTCTTATGGGGTATTCTTGACTGGGCATCCTGCTTGATTCCTTCCCTACAATCAGTCTGTCGTTGCCGGTTAATTACATTCGGATCTTGGTAGAAGGTATACTAGGATACATCTGTCCTTCATTCACCGCTTCACTCCGACCATCGTTCAGGATCACCACAGTGTGGACATGAAGTCAGATCGACCATCTTCACACGACTAAGCTTCGGATGCCCCGGCTCCTGTGAATTCCATCTTCCTCTACACAATTTGTCGTGGGACCATTTGTAGGATTCAAAGGGTATGGGAGACGCCTTTGACAGGCGTCGAACTGAAGACCCTCCACCAATGTCTCTCACTCGCACTGCTCATCCTGCGAGCATTCAGTCTTACCTTCCTTTCCCAAGAGGAACATCCCAGGAGGAGAATTCTAGCGCTTTCAAGCCAATTAATACTTTGGCACCACCTCTGGGTCGGACTACCTCTTCCACATCATGGACTTCATCGGCACCAATAGTGGACATCCCATCTATCCCTCTGACCAGGTCTGGCTATGATGTAAGGAAAGACTCTGCGATTCCACGCTCAATAGGGCCAGCACCTATCAGTCTGGACCGTCCTGCCTTGATGCCTTCTCGCACCAGCTCTGATCAAGGTCGACCACTTGGCATCACCCTGCCGCCACTACCTGGCCTGGAGGACAAGGCCAAGTCTGCACCATTCGTCAGCCCGCACTGCAAGACGTGCAAGAACTTTTCAGTCATGGTCAAGGACATGTCGAACTTGATCACTGAATTGACGGCGGAAATGACGAAGGACATGGGACCTGCACTCTCGCAGTCAGTCTCCGTATATCCTGTAAGTGTTCGATCTTAGTCTTTCCTGCTCTATGGAACTAACGGCTTGTGCCAAGATCCAAAAGAATCCTCAACAACCAGACGAGGCCCTAGCAAGCCTGGACGAGTCACTACGACGAGTCCACACACTCAAGACAGACATACAACGCTTCCGATCCCGCTCCCTCCCACCAAGCAGCACCCTAGCCCAACCCTTCCCCTGGCACGACTCACCCGAGCAACCTCGGAAGCGTCTCCGCTCCCTCTCCCCTGGTCAACCCCAATCCATGCACCGCACTCCATCCGCAACCCACTCCGCCCCGTCTCCCCCACCACTCCATCCCTACCAACGCCTCTACGAATCCCGCTCCCTCGAGGCACCCCCCAAACCCTTCCCCTCCCCACCATCCCTCCGCAACGACGACCCCGACCTCGCGCGCCAACTCAACCAACGTACCACGGCCCTGCACGCCCTGCAAAGCGAGCACGCCGCCCTTCTCCAAAAATTCTCCCGCGAACGAGCCCGCATCAGCGCCATCGAGAAAAAAGCCTCCGTCTCAGAACGCGAAGTCAACGCGCTGACGAACAGCAACGAGGACATGGCGGACCAGATCCGGTCCCTCGAGACGAGCGTCGAGGAGGCAGAGCGCAAAGTCGCTGACATGCGCGGCGAAATGGGTCGCGAAAAGGGGCAGTGGAGAGGCATGTTGGAGAATCAGACGCGACTTATGGAAAGGTACATGAGCGAGAAGCGGGAGTGGAGGACTGAGAAGCGGGGGTTAGAGATGGTGGTGGAGGGGTTGAGGAGAGAGGTACGGAGTTCGAGACTCGAGGGAGTCGGTGCTGCGGACCGGGGAACGGATGGGGGCTCAGGGGAGGAAGGGAAGGGGCTGTGGGAGGAAAGGGAGCAGGGGGGAAAGTTGGAGAGGGAGATGAGGGGTCTCAAGGATCAAGTCGAGCTGCTTCGCAGTGCGTTGAGTCAGTCTAGAGAGGACAATGCCGCGGTCAGAGAGCAGGCGAAGCGCATCATGGACGCGATCACGCAGAGTGAGGAGAAGACGGAGCAGGCATTGGCTTCGTCTACCACGTAGAGGTGGAAGGAATATCTGTACAGTATTGTAACTTACCCAGCCGATGGATCCGGCTTCCATACGATGAGTTTCTGATCAAACCCTCCCGAGGCCAACCACTCCTCCCTCTTTCCCTCCACGTCGACAAACGCAGACGCTAGACACCGGATCTTGCTCCCTGCGTCGTGACCCTTCAATGTAGCGATGTGCTTCCCACTGCTCGCTTCGAACCCGCGTATCACGCCGTCGTCGCTGTTGACCCACACTCCCGATCCGTCAGGCCTCCAAGCCAGCGCAGGGGTCGAGTAAGGCGTCTGCGGCGCGAGCGTTGAGCAATGGATCTGGATAGCTGCAACTTCCCGATCCTGATGGGCGAGCTCTGCGCGCGCATGGGCGGCAGGCGTGTCCAGTTCGGGGGCCGAGGGAGCTTGGGTCGTTGGGGGGATCAGCATGCGGACGACAATGAGCTTCATATGCGGCACGGCGGATGTGGCTACTGCTAATAGGGATGCGTCTGTTGGGGACAGCGCGATGGCGGATGGGGTGAAGGCGACCCAGGCGTTGGAATGGGGCGCAAGATTCTGGCGTCCCAAAAGACGGCTGGATGCCGAGACTGTGTAGTAGTAAAGGAAGGATGAGTCGCGGCGGGTAACGACTAGGATGGGTTCGTTTGACTCAGGGTGAGTGACAAATTGAAGAGCTTCCGGGTTGGAGGGAAGAGTAATGGTAGATACAGGGTCTGATAATGTAAGATCGGTCGTTTCTCCGAGGCTGATCCGGTATAGGTGGACTTTGGCGTCCCAGCCCGCAGTCGCAAGCCATGTCGTACAAACAGGATCCTTAGTCCGGTATGCGACGACCTTGACAATGTACTTGGCATGATCCCGCCGTCGATCGAGAACCTGATTCGTGTCTTTCGCGAGTATCAATTGACCGGACATGGAAGCTGCAAGCATGTGTCCTGCATCCAAGGCGGCACATGACAGTATCGGAGAATCTTGAATGGTCGTCGAGGTGGTGTCTAGCGACAGAGACGGCACGTTGACAATGTTCAGCCGTCGATCCGCCGTAGTCGCGAGGAGGACGTGAACCGGTGTCTGGCTGTCAATCGTTAGCTCTAAGCCGAGATGCGGAACACGATATGCATCTTGCATTGCAGTGGCGGCACTTGCCTTTCCGCGTTTGTCAAGAACTCAAAAGAAGTGTGCAAGATGTTCGACGTGGACGGTAGAGTAGACACTACTGCAGGCAGAGCTGGAGCTATTCCGAGTCAGAGGTCATTCGACGAGTATGCTTGCAGACACCTACCGCTTGCTTTCCAACCCGCATTGGTCGCATCGTCATCCGCTACGAGCTTCTCAAATTGTGTGCTAAGGTCAAATGTCCGCTTCTCTTCGAGCAACTTCTCTATGGTGAAGCTATTTTTGGATGCAGTGCCAGCATCTGGTGGTAAACCGGCTTCAGTGATGAAGGCATCCAGAGTCTGTTTGCCGGGCAGGCATCAGTCGTGGCCTCGACACAAGAATAATCTGCCCTACTTCACTGTAATTGCTAGCTCGTAAGAAGCGCGCCACCAGCATGGCTGGCGAATCATCTGCAGGCATGGCTGCTGTGCAAGGTCTGAGCTGATGCGCGATGATTTCGTCCAAGGCGTTCGAGACTATTGCCGGCCGGTCAGTACCGATCTATCTCATTTCCGCCTAATGGCATGCGTGCAAAGGCGTCCTGTGAGATTCATGTCGACAATGATGCGACGAGGTCGGAGGATGGGGATGGGCTTGGCAGGGTGGGTCCGAAGGTGCTGGGTCCGGGAGGGACATGGAACCTCGTCTGTCTCATTGCGCTTCCCTTTGACGTCCTGCCACACCACCAGCCTCGGGATCCGCAAATTGTCAGGCTCAGGCGCATGTCATCAATACGACATGTCTTTTTGGTCACTGCAATCTCATACTTGGTTGGTATCGAGATTCTCTTCGGCCAGGATATGACGATGGAGTGTTGCACAGGACGACCAAAAGTGCTCTGGCGCGACAATGGTAGCGCTAATAGGGCCGATCTTCCCCAACCAATACAATTGGACGGCGAGACTTGGCTAGCACTCTTCGCAAGTACCGCTGGGACCTGTAGATGACACGGCATCTGTCCAGATTCATGCCCTGACAATCATGGCGTTTCCTTCCACAGATACACCTGGCTAAGCATGCAAATGGACTATAGAGAACGCTGTCTCTGGACTCGCGACAGCCTTGCATTAGCTCAAACATCACGCTCGACGACAATCCTGCAAAGCACTCAGCTGTGATGCTGCGCCGTCCTCATGCGCCGTCCTTGACATGTCTAGCCCGGGTGCTGTCCCAAGTCGTCCGAGTTCCTGGCACACGGCACGATTTTCGACACGGACTGTGACAGATACTGCAGCTGATGAAGTTCGTGCGGCATGCCCTGCGTGCAATTGCCGTGCTCCGTCATTCTTCTCCACTGGTGCAAGTCGGACATGCATCCATCATCTCGTCTAGCTCGATCCCAGTCCGACACGTTATCACTGCACCACGTGCATGCAGAGCTCGACAAGCTATTCTAGCGACGAAATCTTTGACTATCTAGGTGGTATGTAGACCTGCAGCTGCGCCGCTCATCTCGACGAACAATGCAGACGCCTCGAGCTCTTTCGTCGACAAGAACCGTCACTACGGACCGTCACAGACTCTATAAGTCAATTTCCGCCCCTCGATCAATAAGTCTCCCATTAAGAGCTCTCAATTCCATGCCCACCGATTCTGAGCGTTCCGAGCTCGCTACATTACCTCTCTTCGGCCTCATTACTGTTCTGCACCTTTGCCAAAGCCGGCTGCGCCGTATCTTCAGCATCGTGCTCATCGGACGATTCTTGTCGTATCTACAGTGGCAATCATGAGCAAACGCAGTGGTCACAGGAGCCGTTCGTCCACTGGCGAATCATGGTGTGTGATGATAATGAATGTTCGTACTTTCCATTGAGTGATGAGAACTCATCTGACCCGATCAGCTACCATATAAGCGTGATTGGGCCATCGTGACGGATCAGTGCACACAAGTTTTGGGCAAAAAGATCAGAGTCGCCATAGCTCTTCCACCTAACATGTCGCGTGCCTTTCCCGTCAAGGCAGCTTGTATGACCTTCAAGACACATCGGGACGCATCTGGAATGCTACGTGAGTCAATCCATTCCCAGCAGTCTGGTAGCTTTAGCTCCAGCTCACGGATCCAGGTCACTTCGAAGCCAATCCCATAGATGGCGTTCAGCTGGAGCTATGTCTCCTGCATGTCTTGCCAGAGACTGGAGCCCAACTCGAGTTCACCACGATCAGGCATCAGGACCAGTCTCAGATCAGTGCCATATGGAATTGTTTCCTCCGCGGCGATCAACGAGTCGGCAGCCCTCTCAGCAGTAGTACTTTGAGCCCACCAACTTCTCCTGCCTTGACAGTGTACTCCTGGTGTCCCGCCCAACAAGCAGCTGAAACACGGGCCAATCAGATCCAGCTCACAAGAGCATCGATGCCTTACCATCAATGCACCACTTCTGTTCGCGATCCACGCCTTGTCGGTGCCATGCCTTCGATCTCGATGCAGCCCATGATGCCATCACCTCAAGCCTTGAATACCGGGGTCCAGGCATCAATCTCCCCAGGGCAACAATTCCAGTCTGATCGTTACTGCGTCGAACAGAGAATCGTCCACATCTGGTCTATCAGTGACAAGGCATCGAGCGACGATCTCAATACAAAGCTGCGCAGGACCGGATGTAAATCTTGGCAGTACAACGGAAGACCAAGCCTTGCTCTTGCCGAGTACGATAATCATACCATGGCCACGGCCGCAGTCAAAAAGCTGAATGGGGCGACTTTGGGCGGCAAGAAGATCAAAGCCCGCATTGCCAAAGAAGGGGCTCGATCATACAATATGCCAGCACCCGCTAGTACCTATGGCAGTCTCGCATCCAGCATGGCCTCGATGCACATCTCCAACAATGATTATGGCCCGACACCATGGAACACAGAGGTCAGCGCTGTCGCTGATCCCGAGTCTGTTGCTCGTCAGGTTGCCAATTACGATTTGTCGAGAGGCAGAACTCCAGCAATTGTAAACGGGTCATTTAGAGGTCGTTGAGTATTTTCACATTTCATTGCTGAATTCAACAAACAGCCGCTACTGACGACAGAATTACATGGGAGTTCTGGTGTGCTACAAAAGGGGGGAAACACATTGTGATGATGGGCAGCAGTGAAAGAAACAGAGAACGCGCAATAGCTTTCTTCTCGGTACCGTCTCAATCAAATTGTCTCAGCCCAACGCATCTTTCTTCTCTCATTCGGCATGAAATGTTTGGATTGCAGCCTTGTGCGACCACGTCTTCTATACTTCAGCCCTGAACATAGCTGAAAAGTGCGTGAAAGGGAGACGAACATCAGGCACGAGTGATTGAGCGTCGTGCGATACCAAGAGCCAGCCACGGCGGATGCCGGTCCCCGTCAAGACAAGATTAATTCTCAAAAGCCTTAATAGGTGCGGACTGAACTCCGATCACTGTGAAGTACCAATCTGCGCATAGCTGACCCGGAGAATCAGGATGGTCAATGCTAGGAAGCAACCTTTCTGGCGGTACCCACCGAGTCGGAAGCATTCACGACCTGTCAGCCAGGTGACAACCTCCCGAGGTACAGGCGGCAAGACGTGCTAAGAAGAGGCACGACAGCTGGCGAGCTTCTGCCGAATGGAGCTCAGCATCGACTGACGGCTGATCATTTCTTTCGAGCCTGTGCCGCATTCACCTTCACGTTCTGGCGCTTGCAGCGCCGTAAGTCGCGAATCTCTGGTACGAGATCGTCAGAAGGCGAAGACCATCTTGCGATTTCCTCCAATTCAGGCAAATTGATGTGTCAGTCCGATTATAGAACCGTTCCTGCAAGAGCTCCTGGTAGAGCCACAAGCCTGATACCCATGACACTTTCGTCAACCATCGACCAGGGTGGCATGGATCTAGCTGCAAGCCCGCATGCAAGCCTTCGTCAACAAAACTCCATGCTGGACGCTGACTCGGGCAGATTCTGGTGACATGAAGGCGGAGCGGGGTTGCATGAGTGGTGTGGTTACACAAGACCATATGGCGAGCTCGAGAGTGATTTCTTGACGAGGAACCAGGGGCTCCTCGACGTCGATCTCATCCAGGCATCTTTCGTCCGATCCTTCCGCGATTATTGTTGCATATCCCCGACGTTCAGTCTAATCTTGTCGTGCAATCTGGAAGTTGAGGTTATGAAAGCACGTTCGTCGGCAACTGTCGGCATATGTTTACCCCCTTGATTGCCGATCGCCCGACCTGCCAAAGCAATCTTCAAGCTGGGGAAGTGTTCGGCGAAAATTGCCCCGAGGATGATGTCGGTCATGCATAACGGACTGACCACTCGTCTCGAGCTTGAGGTGGAAGCTTCGTGACGAGGTTGTCGTCGACATAGTAAGTATAGCGAAGCAAGACAGAAAGACTGTCGTCGTCCACTATCGTACTCTCTATTTATTCCTTTCCGTTTGGCCCCTTCTTCACGACTTCTGAATCTCCACACGCCATTTTCCTTCACCCCTCATCAACCCACCATGACGTCCGTTGATACAGATGTCCTGATAATCGGGGCTGGCAGCTCAGGCATTGGTCTTGCCATACAGCTCAAACGGAAGCTTGGCCACGACAACATACTAGTCATTGAAAAGAGTGCAGATGTTGGCGGTACCTGGTCTGCGAATACTTATCCTGGATGCGGAGTCGACGTAAGAGAGACCCCTTCTTACCGCTGTAGTATATGTTGTGTATCGTCGAGGAATGGTTTAGCGCGAGAACAATTACTGATTAGAAAGATAGGTGGCATCGCATTTCTACTCCTACAGCTTCGCACAAAAGCCAGATTGGAATCGCAAGTACTCCATGCAACCAGAAATCTTGGCGTACTTTCGTGACTTGGCCATTCAGTATAAGGTGCAACAGAGGACTCGCTTTCAATCGACCGTAGATGAAGCAGTCTGGCAAGCAGACTCCCAGACTTGGCTAGTGACCATCACGAATCAGGTCACAAAGGAGACCTATCAACTCCGCGCTCGAGCTGTTGTCTCTGGAGTAGGTGCCCTATCTGTACCCAGACAGTGCGAGATACCCGGTCACGAATCTTTCAAGGGCCGTCTCTTCCACTCTGCACAATGGGACAACACCTTCGACTGGACCGACAAGGAAGTGGTAGTACTCGGAAATGGCTGTTCGGCAACGCAGTTTGTGCCAATCATCACTTCATCAGGCCCGACAAATTCCTCAAATCCCGGTCCAGCAAAGAAAGTCACGCAATTTTCTCGCCAAGCTCATTACCTTGCCGAGAGGGAGAATCCATACTACTCCA
The DNA here is from genome assembly GCA_029448695.1 of Elsinoe perseae. Classification (NCBI taxonomy): domain Eukaryota; kingdom Fungi; phylum Ascomycota; class Dothideomycetes; order Myriangiales; family Elsinoaceae; genus Elsinoe; species Elsinoe perseae. Next base: position 45,379 of record JARDAA010000021.1, read on the forward strand.
AAACATGGAAAGCTGTGATGTCCTATGTACCCCTAGCCATGCGTCTGGCACGATTCAAGCACTATTATGACATGGAGAAAGACTTCGCAGGATTTTATACCAAAAGCGGAAAACGCATTCGTGACGACCTGGCCAAGGAGAACGAGACCTATGTCAAGAAGATGGCGCCGAGCAAGTACTGGGATTACCTTATCCCAAAGCATGAAATCGGTTGCAAGCGAAAGGTGCTTGATACTGATTACCTAGCATGTCTGTGGAGGGACAACATGGAATTGGTCCCTAATGATCCTGTCGACCATATGGTGGAGGATGGCGTGGTGACTAAGAGCGGTCGACACGTACGAGCAGATGCCATAGCTCTAGCCACTGGCTTCCAAACACACAAGATGCTGTTCCCCATGAAAATTGTAGGCGAGAACGGGGTCGACCTCGAAGGTCACGTAAGTACCACCAGGCACACCTTGCAGCTCAAGCACTGACCTAGACAGTGGGACTGCACTACTGCTGGCTCGCCAGCTGCATACCTCGGAACTCTTACAGCAGGCTTCCCCAACTTCTTCATTCTCATGGGCCCTAATACTGTCACGGGTCACCTCAGCGTCATCTACACAGTCGAATGCCAGATCCTGCTCACCATTGCTCTTCTCAAGCCTATCCTCGAAGCCAACCGACCACGTCTATTGCCATCGCTGTCGAGCAATAAACCGATTTCAGTCGTCGTCACAGACGAAGCAGCGACCAACGATATCAACAGCGTCCATACGGCGCTGAAAGACATGGTCTGGTCCAGCGGTTGCACCAGCTGGGCACTCGACCCCAAGACTGATACGAATATAACCATGTATGACAGGCCACAGTGGAACTTCTGGCTGCGATGCTTGTTCTTGAAGTCAGGTGATTTCAAGTACACGATTGCTGAGACCGATGGTGGAAAAAGAGTGAGGAACATCAAGCAAAAGAGTATCATTGTTGGCTTTGGTTGGCTGTATATCAGGAGAGCGGTGTTGAGTGCACTAGTGACTGCTGTAACTATCTGGGCATACAGGCAGGCGGTTAGGAGGAAGCTAGGGTTGGATGACTTGAAGAGAATGGCTGCCGAGGGACTGCAGTACGTCAGGAATGTCATGTGGCAGCGGTCATGATGGTCGTGATGGTCGTTGCTATGACAGAGTTATGATAGAGATATGTTATACGAATAGAATATACCTGAGAAAACATCAGCCCTGCCAGAAAGGCCAATGATGGATTTTGCAGATTCGTTTAGAGTTCAACGAGAGTTGGCTAAAAGCTTAACAATTCCCGTGGAAGACTTTAACAAATCTCATCTCGCGGCTGCAACAGAAATACTTTGACCCTCCAATCGAACGATCGTTCTCTTCCAACGACATGTACATTAATGCTTGCCCTACGATCAGACTGAGTTTTCACCCTCAAGTATATCACTCTATTGTACTATATTGGAAGTATTGATGTCGTCCACCGGAATGAAACACGATCCGGTATCCGAAATTTGGTAGGCAATCCTGTGGTGTCCTACGCTATGCCGCTAGAGTGTGGCTGAGTCTTTCTTGTTTTCTCGTCAGCACTTCACCCATCTTCTATCTCTTCAATGGTGGCTGATTGTCAAACACCGACTCGTCTATAGCATGGCTACGAATGATACCTCCGAGCCCTTCCTGCGGGCAGACTCCCTAGAGGAAGGCCGCGTCGAGCACTACCGCGACGATGACGACTCCGCCCACTCAAATGCTAGTGGCAATCTCTCCACCACCTCTCTCGTGCCACCATCGAAACAACGCGACCCCCTCTACGTCAAGATCTTCTACGGCTTTTCGATTCTGTGCTCCATCATAGCCCTCATCGCCGGTGGTATCGGTTTCCACACCGTCAGTCTGAATGTCTTCGACGGCTACGCACAACGCACGCAATGGGAAAGCTACACGAGCAGTCCATTCGGCATGATAGTGCCTATCTCTCTGGTAAACCATTTTATTCAGTCAATCAGCAAGCTATCGCTGGACTAACTTCTACTAGCTAACGATCAATCTCATATGGTCCTCCTTCAACTTCATTCGTTCCCTTCAGAACAGCCAACATCGCCTCTGGCCCCTCAACACGCTCTACGACTTCTTACTCTGGGCGCTGCTCATCGCGTTCGGCGTTCTCTGCACTGTACAGGCTCTATGGGATCGTACGCTGTGCGACAGCACCAGGCGCGAGGCCGTCACGTACGAAGAATGTGACGCCGCCCAGTTCAAGCTGCTCGTTGTTGAGCTCGTGTGCGTGAACGTGGGGATGCTAGTCGCGTATGTCTATTCTCCACGGCCCACCTTCGCCTCTCTTCTACTCCTATTAATCCCGGAACGGAGTACTGACAAGCACAGCGTAATCCACTTCATCCTCCTGATAGGCCGCTGCTGCACCTTCAGGAGACACTTCGATCTCGACGCAGAGATCGAGCTGCGGAGCATGATTGGCGAAGAGCGATCTCGGCTGAGGGACTTGATGGAGCGCAGAAGGCAATTAGAGTACGAGAACAGTAAGCTGGAAGTCAGGCTTGGTCAGCGATTGCCTCAGGTGCCTGTTGATAGGGATCTGCCTGCGCTGCCTCGTGATCGGAGTTTGCCGCCTTTGCCGGATGAAGGGACGGCTTCGCAGGCTGATTCTGGTGAGGAAAGGGAGGAGGAGCAGGAGGATCTGATTGATATGAGGAGATCGGAAGAACGGGACCAGGAAGTAGCGACGCAGGAAGGGAGAGCAGAAGGGAGAGAGTGATATGGGTATTATACAAATAACGATGCTATGTACAGCGCTGTAATCGTAATATCTTTGACATCACTTCTTGGTGTTGAACCAGCCCGATACGCCCAAGATCCCACCATCTTCAGCGTTGGGATCAAGACTCCATCTCCTGATCGGCTCAATGTCAAGCCCACTTCGCCACCCAGCATTCCACATCTCGATACCAGCCCACGCAATCATGGCCGCATTGTCTGTACAATACTCCGCTGGCGGGAACAGCACCTCCACGTCCCCAAAGCCCTGCACATCAAGCATAGACCGGAACACATGCCGCAGAAAGCCATTCGCCGCCACGCCACCCGACACCACCACCGTCTTCACCTCCTCCCCCTTCGCCTCCTCCAAGGTCTTGAGATAAAGCAAGACCCGACCAGCCAGATGCTCGAACGCAACCCTCTGCACCTCCGTCGCCATCGCCCGCCTTTCCTCAACCCCGACCTCATCCGCCTGCCGCACGTTCGTCCCAGGTACAGCCACATCTCCGGTCGCGCGCTGCACGCCCGTCAACAGTCCAGAGAAACTGTACTCCATGCGCCTTGAGCTGCGGCCGCCCCGCGACTCGGCCAATGGGGCGCCGAAACTCCATCCCCACTGCGAAGCACGGCGATCAAGTTCTTGCTCGCGGGAGCGGGGCGGGGTATACCCATATCCATCTACCGAGGAGACATCGGGGAAAGCGAAAGACTCGAGAGCGCAGCCGTAGGGTGGTTTGAGTAGAGCTGGAGGTAGGATCATGCGCGTGGCCTTGTCGAGACAGTCGCCGATTGCGATGTCTGCTGTGCTGGCAAGGATGGAGTGGTCGGTCAAAGAGGAGGTGGAGATGAGGAGGGTGTGGCCTCCTGAGACGAGGAGGCTGAGGAAGGGGAACTTTGGCTGGGGAGGCGAAGGAAGGGATGAGTTGAGAGCTGTGATGAGACGAGGCGTGAGGGCGTGCGCTTGCATGTGGTGTACCCCGATTAGGGGAATGTTCCAGGCTAGGGAGAGGCCCTTGGCTGTGTTGAGTCCGACAGAGAGGTTGGAGCGCATGCCGGGACCGCGAGTGGCGGAAACGAAGTCAGGTTTCTTGCGGAGTTGGCCATCGTGGGAGGCGAAGAGGATGTCGCTGCTCGAAGGGATCGGGTCGTTGGGTCCAAAAGGTGGGAGGTGCTGAATAGCTTCTTGGACGAGAGGACCGAGAGAGCGCTGGTGAGACTCCAGAGCCACTATCGGATGTATACCTCTATATCTCTCATTATTGGCGGTGACTTTCTCATGAAAATGTAATTTCGCTATAGTACCTCCGCTTGCATTGTCTTGAGTTTCCAGAACAGCAACAGAGGTATCGTCACATGATGTCTCGATAGCCACCGTCAGAAGACCTCTGCGGTCTCGCAATGAGTATCTAGCCCATATTGATGTCGCTGTGCGACTAGCGACGCGTACTGATGGTGTCAGACGCGTCCACATGCAATCGAGCGTACAGGTTGAGGATTGATGGCGAAGCAGATTGGCATGTGAAAGAAGTTCCCCTGCAGATGACGTCGATGCCCCCAGTCATGTCGTCCACCCAGAAGCACCCCCATCCTGCAACCATCTCACCGCAAACCACGCCAACCTGATTCTAGATCTGTACCTGCATGATCTCGGCTTGCATTCCGTTTTGGCGTCTTATGATATATCTGGCCTTTGATCTAGCACATCACCACTCTTGATTCACCGCTATGATCTAATACCACACACACCACACATGGCCGACACCAAGAAGTCAACAGACGGGCCTCAGCCCTTTGATCTAAATGGTTGGGATCCTACGACACTACCCGATTACGACAATGATTTCATAAAAGAAGAAGACATTCGAGAATTTGAAAAAGCACTTGCAGTGCCCGAGCACTCCCCTTCGGAGGAGGACCTGCTCAACCCAAAGCAACCTACGGAATTCATCACAGCCTTGAATGACTGGCGGCCTATACATCAAAGAGTACGAGGTCGAGAAGGAAGAAGGGGCAAGTCGAAGAAGCCTCCTCGACGAGGGAAAGACGAGACACGAGAAGGATGGACATACAAGGTCTTGAAGTGGCCTATGCTACTGGTCGTTGCCGGATGGCTACTAGGCCTTAGCATCGCCTATCTTCTCACACGATTCTACATTTATTTCTACGAGCAATTTGTCACATGGCGAGGTACGAGGCAGAAGCTACGGGCGAAGATGAGGTCACAGACGAACTACCACGACTGGGTCAAATCGGCTCAGGAATTGGATAATTACCTAGGCAATGACAAGTGGAAAGAGACGGACGAGTACGCATACTATGACTGCAAGACGATCAGAAGGGTCACACAGCAGCTACATACTCTTCGCTTACGAGTCCAGACTGGTACCAGTATCAATGGCTCATTAGAGAAGCATGCACTGGCAGTGGATGAGTTGCGAGGACTGGTTGAAGCCTGCGTCAAGAACAACTTCGCTGGGTATGAGAATCCTCGGCTCTACTCGGAAAGCTATTACGGCACGAAGAACCTCGTGCAGGCGTATGTGGACGAGGCGTCAGCGGCTGTGCAGACGCTTTTCGACTCGAACCAGCTGACACTAGACGACAAGAGAGTGCTGTCCAAGCATCTTGTGACCAACTTCGGTCGGACAGCGTTATGCTTCAGTGGCGGTGCGACGTTTGCTTACTACCACTTCGGCATCGCTAAAGGACTTCTGGATGCTGATCTGATACCGTCGATCATCACTGGCACCAGTGGTGGTGCTTTGGTGGCTGCATTATTGGCAACTCGTACCAACGATGAGCTCAAAAAGCTACTCGTGCCAGCTCTCGCTGCGCGTATTACGGCTTGTCACGACTCATTCGCTGTCTGGGTGAAGCGATGGTATCAGACCGGCGCCCGCTTTGACAGTGTTGACTGGGCCCGCCGCTGTGGCTGGTTCTGCCGCGGCTCTCTAACCTTTGCTGAAGCATACGAGCGGACAGGTCGTGTCCTCAACGTCTCCTGCGTGCCCTCCGACCCTCACTCCCCCACCATTCTTGCCAACTATCTCACCGCACCCGACTGCGTTATCTGGTCCGCCGTCCTCGCTTCGGCCGCGGTTCCCGGTATTCTCAACCCTGTCGTCCTCATGCGCAAACGTAAGGACGGCACCCTCGAGCCCTTCTCCTTCGGCCACAAATGGAAGGACGGCTCCCTCCGTACCGACATCCCGCTGAAGTCGCTCAACCTCCACTTCAACGTCAACTTCTCCATCGTCTCCCAAGTCAACCCTCACATCTCCCTATTCTTCTTCTCCTCCCGCGGCGCTGTCGGCCGGCCCGTCACGCACCGCCGCGGCCGCGGCTGGCGCGGCGGCTTCCTCGGCTCCGCACTAGAACAGTACCTCAAGCTCGACCTCACAAAATGGCTCAAAGTGCTGCGCCACCTCGAGCTCCTCCCGCGCTGGATGGGGCAAGACTGGTCCGAAGTCTGGCTGCAGCGCTTCTCGGGCACCATCACCATCTGGCCCAAAACCAAGCTCAGCGACTTCTACTACATCCTCTCGGACCCGACGCCCGAGCGGCTGGCACGAATGATCCACTCAGGCCAGCAGGCTTCGTTCCCGAAGTTGAATTTCATTGGGAATAGGCTCAAGATCGAAAAGGTTATTGAGAAGGCAAGACGCGAGACAAGGGTCGATCCGAGAGCGTTGCCGACGCCGAGTCTGGGCAAGGAGCAGCTGAGGAGCATGTTTAGCGACGAAGACCTCAGGGAATTGTTGAAGAAGGCCGAGGGCAAGTATGCTGCTAATAGTGGACGCGAGAGGGAGCCGTTGATCATCAAGACGCCAAGAGGTTTGAGTAGGGAGCAGAGTCAGGAGAAGAGTAGTCCGATCAAGAGGAGGGTGCAGGGTGGGGAGCATGTCCGCAGTGGAAGTCTGAGTATGAAGCTTAGTAGCTGGTTCGGTTCGCTCAGCGGCAGTCCGAAGATCGGTGGGCCGGACTTCGATGGTGCTTGGGGTGAGGGGTTGAGTGAGAGGCCAAGTATCAAGGACTTGAGTGCTGTGGGACAGGAGCGGCGACGCGGGAGTGTTTTGGGGGAACTGGGAAGGCAGAGTAGGGTATTTTTTGATGATAGCGAAACAGAAGGCGAGACAGACGTGGAGGGAAAGGAAGGGTTGAGGAGTAGTTCTGGCGGAAGCGATGTAGGAGGGAGTGTGCCGATGCAGGCTGTGGAGGATGAAGATGGTGAAGGTACGAGAGAGCTGTTGTAGTTCATGACCTTATGATTGCACGAACTAGATGACAAAACGCTCGGATCCTAAAATGATAGAATGGAATTGATCATCTGATTCCTGTCCTTGGTCTGGAGTGGCAACCAGCGTCTCCTCTGACTGGTGTTTCTACCTATATGAGGAGTGTTGCCGATTTGTACTGTTTGCGTTTCTGTCCTACTTGGTGCTTTGCAGCTGAGCAACTTTTTTGCTGAGATTCGAGAAGAATGACTGGCCGTTGGCCATATTGCCTGCTGTATGGGTCAACGCGATGGTCTACCCTCTCGAGGGGCCGTGCATACCTTTTGCTACTGCAGAAGTAGGCTTTGGATTACTCTCTGCAATCCTGTAGGTTCTTATACCCGCCGCATCTCTCCTTAAGAAGTCCTTAACTTCTCCCGCATTGAACCCATTTACGGGTGTATATGCTTCCTCCTTTGCGTTTGGTACGACTTCTGGCGTCTTTCCACTATCTGAGACCGCAGCTGTGCTTTCCTTTTGCGTTCCTGTTGTAGTAGTCCGTGCTTGCTGCGCCTGCTTCCTGGTTTCCCATATGTTCCCTGCTGGCGCTGGCGCCGGCGTCGTCTTGCTCTGCTCAGCAGGCTTCACGGTCGCCAATGGCTTACTCTCGGGCTGCTTTGGTAGGGCAGGGTTCGGGGTGGTAGCGCCCGAGACTGAGGGTGTTGTTGCGCTGGAGCGACTTTGAGGTATTGGTGCGCGAGAGATGCTAGCCGGGCGATTACCGCCGCGCCAGGCTCTGTGGCTGCTTAGTGTACGAACGGAAAGCGGAGTGAAGTGCGCTAAGCAAACCTTTGCTCCGATGCTGTCGACATGTTTGCCTTTTGTTGTGCCTTTGCTTGCTCGATGGCTAGTTATCGAGCAGGCAGAAATCATAAGACGCTAGCGCGCATGATCAGTCAAGAACACTGTCTGTCGTCCGAGACGTGAGAGGGTACACGGACGGAGTGGAAGGAGTGAAGTATGAGAGAGCAAATGATTGGATTTTGGCAGAAATGGACCAGCCTCCAGATGTGACATGTGGAGGTCCAATTTGGCTTCCGGCTTTGGATCTCTGGGCGTCATTTCCGCTGCATTCTAGTCTAACTCTTTTTTCGAAATATCATGTTAACATTCAATTGTATTCTTTCAGCGAAGAGGTCCTGATGCCATCTATGGGAGGCCAGACTTGCACAGCTAGTTCTCGGGCGCGACCTTTCTTCTCTTGTCAATACCCTCCGCCATACAAGCAGCGAGATCTTCAATGGTAGTACCTCTCTTTCGTTTCTCGTTTACCTCTTTCCCCAGCTCTGTCTCTTTGGAGACTGTATTATATACTGCTGCGATGGCGCTGAAGATACGTTCCTCTTCTCCGAATCCACCGTCCACAGCGAACGTCTCACCGATCTCCTTCATCTCGCGGACCCACCGATAAGCTTTGGGTGGCATACTGGTCAGACTCCCAGTCATCTGTCCAGTAGCAGGACTGTTGATCTTTAGCTGCTCTTGGAGCTCCGGCAACACTCCCAGCTTATGTGCAGTGGTAAAAGACTCGACCGCAATGGCTTGAAAGCCTTTTGTAAGCGAAGCAAAGCACATTTTCAGTCCTGACGCAGTTCCAACTTCTTCACTGATGTGCTTCGAGTTCAGCAGCTTGGCTAGGTCGTCGCCTGCAGGAGTTGCTTCGGATAGTGGATGTGGTCCGGACATCGGTATGCTAGGTGTCCTCCACTTGGCTGAAGGATCCAAGGGGTCCTTGGGCTTTGGGGCACCACCAATAATGCCTCCATCGATGAAGCGGACTTGCTCAGCGAGCGGCTTGAGAATGGCTGCGATCTCACGGACATGCTTTGGCGAGACAGCGTTGAGATCTAAATAGTACAGGGGTGTTTCCCTCTTCGTGAAATCTGGCGAGGACATGGCGGTGGCGATTCGCTGCGCCGTTGCCAGAGCATCTTTCGGTGGCACGATGGAGAGGAAGAAATCAGCCTGAGAAGCTAGCTCAGCATCTGATTTGACTAGCTCTATAGAGGCTGACTCGGCTCGCTTGTGGGTGTTCTCGCTGTTGAGTGTGAGTGAGGCTACTCAGCTGTGGTGACATGGGATGTTACCTTCGGCCTTCGATGTTGGTGAGCACTTTGTATTTGTGGTTTGTCAAGAGCTTTGCAACTCCCAGGCCCATCTCCCCTATACTGACTACAGCTACCGAAGCCAAGAACACGCCCGATTTGGGTCTTTCCCTGGAGACAATGTTTTTCAAAAATGTAGCCATGGTCACGGATTCCTTGTGGTGTTGGAGATCATTGTCAAGATTGAGTTTACATGGGAATTGATGAACAGGAGTTCATGCAGTTACTGTTCAAGCCGTTGAACGATCACGTGCAGGGCGACTTGGGCGGGGCTCTCGAGCTCACGTCAACGCTTCCGTTGATTACAAACGCACTTTCATCGATTTTCCACCCAATCGCATCTCTCTGTCTGTTCTGATGGCTTGAAGTGAGATGTCGCTGTCCTGTCGACGCGTTGCTTTGCGAGCTCCATCTTACATCCCGCCACGAATTTCCCGTGGCTTGCGGCTCATGTCTAGCAATTCAACCAGTCATGAAGAGCGAACAGCAGCTCAACAGCGAGAAGCTGATATTGAGACGGTCAAACTGCGGCATATAGAACAGATCAATGAGACCATACGGTTGATGCGGCTGTATTCCACCGAGAAGGATCACTCCATCAAGGTAGGATTCATCAGGTTGGCCCTTCATCCCTGTAGTCATTTGCCACTCTGCACCATCTTTATGCTGGGCTACCCAGATCCTCGTCGCGAATGGTGGCTGATTTAGGAGGACAGTAGTTCCTGCCAGGTCAATGGTTAGACGTCTTCCTTCCCGGCCTCACCAAAGCCGGCGGTTTCACGATCACCTCAACACCAAAGGAAGCCAGACCTGCTAAGGACGATGCTGCGTACTTAGAGCTTGCCATACAGAAGAGTAAGAATCCGCCGGCGCAATGGCTATGGCGACCGGTCGAAGAGATACTGGAGCAGACTATCAACGTGCGGGTGGGCGGTGATTTTACCTGGCCACCGTCACACATATCTTCTGCCAGAGTAAACAGATTAGTACTCATTGCAGGCGGCGTCGGAATCAAGTGAGTATGAATGCTGTATGGCATTGCAATGATATATCTGATCGTTTACAGTCCACTGATTTCCATTCTTACCCACCTCATACAGCAAAAGCCGCAAGATCGGCCACAGGAAATCGTGTTCATGTATGGAACCAAAGCAACCGGCTCACCGATAGATGCTAAGCATGTCTTGTTCCTACCGAGGCTCAAAGAGCTTCTCAAGCAAGGACACGGTTCGGGCTTACAACTACGACTGTTCTTGACGAGCGTGAGTGAGAAACAGCTTGCAGATGCAGTAGGAATACCGGAGGATGTCACTCTTGGCCGTATCACAGAGACAGATCTAGACAGATCTTTGGGAGACGTGGAGGGGCGGTCAGGCACACTGTGTTATGTGTGCGGGCCGCAAGTGATGACGGACGCCTTCGTCGAGTTCTTGCAGAGCCGGCCAGGTCTGCCACCAGAGAATGTCCTCTGCGAAAAGTGGTGGTGAACCCTGCAGCTGTCAGAGCGTATAGTGTGACAAAGTGCCCCAATCTGGGACTCGCTCCCAATCACAAGCTTCCATGCTTCAACACATAGATGAATATGCAGCCAGGAACATCTTACCTGACCGCTATCACTGCATCTTCATGTATATAACAAAGCCATCGTCAATCTAGATTCCACCATGAACGATCCTGCATAAAATAGTCGCACCACCCGACCATTATCTTCACCGCCGACCTCACTTCCCAATTGAGCCTAGCGTCCTCCCTCCATCTTCCAAGATATCAAGCAAGCTCCAGCTTTCCTCCCCCATCTCAACCACACAATCCACCATGCGTCTCTCGACCATCTTCTTTCCCCCCCTCGCCCTCGCCGCGCAGTTGACAATCGTCATTCCCTCCTCCAATCTGCTACCCAGCCCCGCTCTCCTCCCACCAACAACCCACGCAACCCTCCTCACCTCCTCCGGGCAGGTCCTCCACTCCCGCCTCTCACGTCAAAACACCATTTCCTTCCCCTCTCTACCAGAAGGCTCGCACCTGCTCAGCCTCTACACCCGAGACTTCTCTTGGCCGCAATACCGCGTCGACGTCAGCCCCGCAGACCCCAGCACCAACGCAGGGGAAACCATCACCTTAGCGCAAACGTACCGCGGCCACGAATGGAGCAACAAAGGCCCGCTCCTGGGGTCGGGCAATGACACGCTAAGCGTTGAGCTGGCGCCTATCGGCAAGAAGGAGTTCTACGCACAACGGACGGGATTCAGTGTCTTGAGCATACTGAAGAATCCGATGATTCTCATGGCGCTCGTTAGTGCAGGGCTGGTGTTTGGGATGCCGTACTTGGTTGATAATAGTACGTTTGCCCTTAGGAGGTACGGAACTTGCTTGCTGACGATACTGCAGTGGACGAGGAGACGAAGAAGGAGTTCGAGGAGGCACAGAAGAGTAACCCGCTTGTTGGAGGCGGTGGAGGCGATGCCGCGGCTGCGATACAGAATTTCGATTTCGCTGGGTGGATGGCTGGGAAAACTACGCCGAAGCCTGAAAAGAGCGAGGCGAAGGAGCGTGGGACGAAGTCGTTACGATAGACCTGGGCATAGGGAATGGAATATAGAGGTATACATCGACCATGTAGCGTTACTTGAAAGTCTACATTCGTATCAAGCTTGCCTCTATCGAGCATGTGGCTATTGTATCATGACTGATTGAGCTTGATACCAGCAGTGATCAAGCACGAAGGTGCAGCAGCGTTACCATCATCGTACTCTGCCTCAGCTATCAACCTCCATGCTCTCACCCTGCTGCTCCCCGCCCTCCTTGTTCTCAAATGTCGTCTCCAACCACGAGCTGATCTCCTGTCCCTCATAGAGCTTAAAATCCTCCTCCAGCCCGGCGACGCCCACGCTCGTATTATCCACCGTCAGCTCCTTATCCTGACTCAAGCTCTCCTTCAACGCTCTCAGCGCATGCTTGATCAGCTCCTCCCTACTGCTCCCCTCGAAATCATCCAGGTGCCGTTCAAGATACGTTCTCGCCATCTGACTCCTCGCGCCGATCGCGCTGGCCGCCATCTCCTGCGTGATGCCCGACGGGGAAAATTCGAAGAGATGCACGCCCGATGCGTCAACGCCAGCGATCAGTAGGCCCACGCCGTACGGTCTGCGGCCGTAGTTTTGTGTCGAGGATTGGGCGCGGTCGCCGATGCGTGACGTGATTTCGGAGAGCAGGATGGGCCGGTCGTACGTGAGGCGCGAGGAGAGCGATTGTTGCCGCATGAAGTTGGAGAGGACACGGCCGTCAGATGCCAGGCCGGCGAGGGCGACACCATAGTGGGCGTCTACGGGAATGATCTTCTTTTGGTAGGAGGAGAGCTCTTCTGCATTGCGCTGGGGAGGTCAGTCAGGATTCCGTACATATAATGACATTGAATCGCATGATAATCCATGAGGAACGCGGATGTGTGTCCCCAATGCTTGTAGAACTCACCTTAAGTGCTGCCAGTACTGCATGTGATTTTGATACAAGTCCGACCACCACTGATCCTTGCTTCACTGCTTCTTGTGCGTATTCGACTTGGAATATACGTCCTTGTGGCGAGCTGTTTGTAGATCAGTATATTGCTCGCCAGCGATGAATGGAACGCATACAAGGTCGTCGCTTCGTTGTCGTAATTGTTTCTGAACATGATGAAGGGGAGGCGCGAAAGTGCTGGAGAAGCTGACTTGCTGACAGCGAATGTTGTTTCCGAGCTTCAAGATGGGAGGGAGGGTCTTGTCGAAGCTCTATTATGGGACGGCGAGGTGTAAGAGCGCTCAGTCAATGAAGTCGATGATCACATCCAGGCTTCCACAGCAAACGCGGACATGGTAGAGTGAGCTCCAAACTCCTCTGCACCCCTCCAGATCTCGCCCACCGCTTCAAAGATCGTTGTCGCCGCGCCAGCCCGACGACGACCAGCCTCCAACTTCAGGCGCGACCTCAAGCTCTACAACGTCTCTCAGCCCACCTGATCTTACGCGAACGAGATCAAATACCGAGCTCCTGCACTTGCGCATGCACATTCGCACCTACTCTTCCCGACATCATCCACCGCGATTGCGCACACGACCGCACAACCGCCATCACGGCTTCAGACGACGCAGAACGATCGGGCAATATGCCAGGCTTGAAGACGATTATAGCGCTATCTTTCGTATGTCTCGCACGGTCACTTCTCTTCATCACCTTGTTGTCGTATGATCTCGGTAGAAATCAAGCTAATGTATCCAGGTCCTAGCAATAGGCTTCCTCCTCGTCATCCTCTCCTCCGCGCTCTTCGCCAACTACCTCCCCCTCCTTGTCGTCGCGACCTATGTGATCGCGCCATTACCGAATTGGATTTGCGGGCGGGCAGCCAATCCAGATGACTTCATGGACAGCGGCGGGAGCGGAATCGTGGAGCTGGGCCGGTTCATCACTGGATTCTTGGTGGTGATGGGTATTGCGCTGCCCGTTGTGTTGGCGCATACATTGATGATTAGGGTGGAGGCTATGGTTATGAGTATCATTGGTGGACTGCTGATCTATGGAACGATAATCAGCTTTACTATGTTTTTCAGGGAGCAAGAGGAGTTTTAGATAGGATGGTCAGGTACGGCAAAGCGAGGGAAAGGAAAGATGGGTTGCATAGCTAGCGAGTTCTTATTGTATATGAATCTGTACTGATGCTATTTTGTACAGCGCTCGTGCCGCTGAAGCGAGTATTCCCAGCAAATCCGGAACACCTTGCTTGTAAAATCGGTGCATCCCCAATGCATCGAACAACCATGACCATCGTGATAGAGCTGAAGATTAGCTCTCAAAGCGCTCTCTTACTCCCGGGGGGGCATTGGACAACATGCCCTCGGCGTCGTGCTGTGCCTGTCTTGCCTCGTCAAGGCGGCCATGCAATGCATGCGTTTGAGCAAGGTTCTGGCCGCTGACGGCCATCCACAAAGGACTTCTCATCTGGCGAGCCAATTGCCAGGCTGTCGTAGAGCTCTTGCTTGCTTGATCGCCGACTATGCCAATAAAAAATCGAACATTCATAACGTTCAGCAACAAAGTCTTCAGTTGCTGATTCTTCAGCTTCTGAGCAATATGAAGAGAGTGCTGTAGGAACTCCTTGAGCTGTATGACTGGCATTGTAGGGTTTGGTGTAGCTTGCAGCATCTTGGCCGCTGCTTGTATAGCTTGGTTATGGTGCTTGTCGCAGATGGGTGAGATCTGCTGCAGGACTGCTTGACCTTCAGCATGCGTACTTGGCGAAGACTTCAAGATCATAATCCGGTTCATCGTTGCTATAAGTCGGGTCTCAAGATCAGCGCCGGAGATCTTGGCCGTGATCGGTGACGGAATCGTGAGCTCAGGTAGTCCGTAGCTGGCTAAAGCCTCGTACAAATTGCCCGAACCTTGTTTGACAACTCCATCTAGATACGCAAGCATCTGATTATGAGATTCAAGCGCCGAATGAGAGAATTCGTTGCGGATCTGGGTCAGCTGAGTACTGGCATGCGTCCAGTTGGATCGAATGGCATAGGCAATCACTCGGTACATATGCATAGTCAGATTTATGTTCTCTTCTCGATTGACAGACTCGAGAGCGGCCTCAAGAGACTTGTTTCTCGTACTGGAGCTTACGGCATCTCCTATGAGAAGTCAGCGGGAAGATTGTCAAAAGGCGGAGAAACTTACTTGTAGCGTAGCTGATTCCCTCACTAATATAATGCTCCGCTCGGTTGTCCATACCATTCCATTGCAAGGTAGAGACACCACACAGCAGGAAGGAAAGGGTGAACAGCTCGGTCTTGTTGATCCATCGAAAGGCGATTGCAGCTTTCCCTTCTTTGGTTGCCCTTAGTACGCCGCATGTGTCTTCCAGAATTGTCTTTTCGATTGGTGCAAAAGTTGGAAGATAGAAATTACCCGTCGGCCAGACTTTTTCATCTGCACCAACGGCGTCAACAAGCTCTTGCAGGCTTGCGATCTTGCTTTCGAGCTGATCCAGACTGCCGATAGCCAGATCGCAGCAAAGATCTTGGAATAAGATCATACATCTGAGTTGAGGCAGTCTCTCTAGACTTCGATCAAGCTGGTAGGATCTTGCAGCAGCAATAGCTCTCTGGGCCTGCTCAACAGCTTCGATGGTACCTGAACGGAGATGCAGGTTCGCCTCCAGTATGTGACTCATGACCATAACAGGGATATCTCGACGTGACTCCGCTAGTGTTATCAACTGCCTCAGATTGTGGAGTGTAGGCTGTAACTCTGTTTGTCGAGTGAGCTGCAGAGCTAGAGTTGCTCGGAGGAAGCGGAGGGCATAAATCCAGGCAACATTCTTGTACGCCACTACATCTTCGAGAGCACCATCAATCGCCCTGAATGCTGCCTTTGGCTTCGTCTTGAATTGTATGCGAGCAAGGAGGTGTTGCATGCTGAGTTTCTGATTGAGTAACTTGCTCCTCTCGCATGCTGTAATGCCTTGACTCAGCTGCAATTGAGCAACATCGTCACTTTCAGTTTCTTCGAAGAGAATTGTGGCATACTGAAGCCTAAGCTTGACCAGCATGCGAGCATCACCAACCTTCCATTCACGTATCGCTGCGTCCATGGATTTGAGTCCCAAGGTCAATAGCTCGTAGTATCGTTTGTGGTCATCTTTTGTCGAATTCCTTGCGATTGAGTTTGACATGGATCTGGCTGCCGAGATGTATTGATCAGCCAAGGACAACAGGATCAATTTCGTTTCAGCATCATTGTCGGATGCTCCGTCCAGCGTCTTTGAAGAAACCTTAGGCAGCGATTTTGAGGCTGTAGGAGGTGTATTAGTAGACTGCTGCCGTGATGATAATTGCGGCTTCGGCGGAGGTGGAGTGGCAAAGGCCTGAGCAAAGGTCGCCGCTGCGGATTTGTGCTTAGCCGGTATTACGACCTGAGGCACCTTCATCGAATGAGTTCCTTTTTGAGCCTGTTGCAGAGCTGATGAGGGCCGAGATATGGGCTTCGTGGCCGGTGTAGACGTAACCGGCTGACTTGATGGCACGCTCTGTCGTTTTGTCTGTGTTGTCTGTGTGTTTGATTGCGATGGTCGCCGATCCGTGGCACTAACGCTATGTTGGCTCGGATAAGGTCGTGATATATGGCTGTGGGCTTGAGAGGGGATAGTCGGAGCTGTTGATGGATTGACAGGGGAGGATAACTCATACAAATGTTGGTTTGGAAGCTGCTGGGTGCTTGCAAAGTTTCCTTGAAACATGTGCTGATTGTATTGAGCTTGATTATGCAAATGTTGCACTGGCTGCATATAGTGCATCTGGGGATGTTGGAAGCCATAGTCGAAGCTCTGTTGACGCTGCTGCTGTCGCTGCGCCGGTGGCGCATAGTGCTGCTGCTGTTGTTGAACTGGCGATTGGTACAGTGGACCAGGATTGTAGCTCCCTTGGTAGTTGTAAAATTGCTGAAGATCCTCAGGAGATCGCTGTGAGGTTTCGACCATGGGTTGACGCATCGGCTGGTATTGACCCTGGTCCTGATACCCATACTGGCCTTGCTGCTGCCAGTGTTGGCCATGATTCTGATTGTTCATGGCTAGTAAAGTTCATAATCAACATTCTGAGATACGCGTATCGACGAAAGATTTACTTGACGTATCATTTCAGACTACGGATGCATTGCTGGCTTCATGGACCGGTGGTATATAATTTAGTCCGAATCATGACAAGAAGGCGCGGTAACCGCGTCAAAGTGCGGCTGATGTACACGAGTCATGACCGAGCCTGCGGTAAAGCCGCATCACGGCATGTTAAGGAGCCGATCACTCATCCCCAGTGGTACATGGTCAATTGAACCTAGATTCTTGAAATGTGAGAAGCCCTATAATAAAGACGCAAACCCTCCTTCAGCAGTCTCCTTCCATTCCCTCTTCCAGATCAAGCGTCATGGAGTGGATAGGTCGGGCTCGTACAACATTTCATCATTCTCCTTCCTCACTCCCGCTCCAATTGCACAATGGCAAGACAAAGACTTTGGCTGCTCTAGCAGAGGAAGTCACGCCTCCTTGCAAGCTGAATCCATTCTTATACAACGGACATCTACAGACTGCTTGGACTTCGGTGAATCATTCGGCACCCAGGATCGCGTACAAGCGAAAGATCTTCGAGGCTGAGGACCAGCGGTTTGCGGGTACTTTTGCCGTAGACTTTGTGGTAGACGCCCATCCCGAAAAGCCAGACACTTCTTTGCCGCCGGACACGACATATTACACTGAAGACGAATTCAACGCTCTCGGAAGCGATGACGATAAGCCTATGCTCATCACCCTGCACGGATTGAGTGGTGGTTCGTATGAGCCCTACTTACGGCACGTACTCTCGCCGCTGGTCGGTGAAGGAGGGTGGGAAGCGCTGGTCGTCAATTCCAGAGGATGTGCACAGAGTCAGATTACCACTGGTATCTTGTACAATGCAAGAGCAACCTGGGATGTGAGGCAAGTCGTCAGATGGGCACGGAAGAAATGGCCGAATCGAAAGATGTTCGGTATCGGGTACAGTCTTGGGGCTAACATTCTCACAAACGTAAGCTTGCTTCCGGCCGACCATCGAACTTGATCTGACTTCGCAATGCATAGTACTTGGGTGAAGAGGGAAACGGATGTGAACTTGAGGCTGCAGTTATTGTTTCTAACCCGTGGAAGCTGGAAGTAAGCAACGTTGCTCTGCAAAGCACGTGGCTAGGCTTAGAGGTATACTCAAAGACAATGGGCACAAATATGAAGAAGCTCTTCGAAAGGTCGGTATTGCTTAAAGCCGACCAATGCCCTGCTAATGTTTCCAGACACAAGGAACAGATCGTAAAGAATGGCAATATTGATGTTGAAGCAATTCGGAAGGTCAAGTACCTCCATGAGTTCGATCGCCTAATTCAATGCCCGACGTGGGGATATCCGTCGGAAGGAGCCTATTATCGAGATGCCTCGTCTGTTGATTCGATCTTCGACATACGCGTCCCATGCCTTGTCATCCATGCCGAAGATGACCCAATAGCCCCAAAGCAATCTGTACCGTACGAGGAAGTACACCACACACCATGGGTGGTGATTTGCTCGACCTCAACGGGTGGGCATCTGGCATGGTTTGAAACAGGCGGAGGAAGGTGGCATGCCAGGTCTGCGACAGCCTTCCTTGACAAGATGGCCAAGGATGTCGATACCAGATCTACCAAGCAGGGTGGAGAGTCAACTTCGAACGGTCACGTCGCGAAGTCGTCCTACAAGAGTCCCTTCGTCTTCGAGCCTATGCGACGAAAGCTAGTTCTCGCCAGCACCGGGAGCAAGATCAACCCTTTGTAGGGTTCGAATGCTGGTGTTCCGCTGGCGATAAAGCGATAGACATAGAACAATAGAGCAGTCTGCTTTTCATCCGAATGATACCCTCTTTTTCGCCTTTTTGGGAGCCTCATTCGACATGATCTTCTCGTCGCCTTCGGACTTGCGCCGCTTCTTATCCTTCTGCCCCTTGCGGACTTCCTTCTTGACCTCCTCCAGCCTCTGCCGCTTTCCCTCTTCCCTCTTCTCTTGCTCTTGCCGCTTCGCTTCTCTGATCTCTTCCAGGTGCCGTGCCTTCATCATCTTGCTCTCAAGATCGCCCTCCTTCTCCGCTTGCACCATGGACAGAATGGCCATCATGCCCTCTTTGTCATCGACGAATGTCTTGCCCTTTTTCATGCCCTTCTGTTTCACAACACCAGCCGGTCGAATACCATTCAACGCAGGAATGTTGAGCTCCTTCTCGGTGTAGACCCGCTTCTTCTTCTTCTTCTTCTCCGGCTTATGCGACAGTGGTTTCGTCTTCTGGGCGGATGTCTTGATCGGTGCCGCTTTTTTCGCTTTTGTGCTCGACTTTGACTTCATGACCTTGCTATTTCCCTTTGCATTGGGTTTCGCCGGAGCGCCTTTGCCTTTCACAGGCGCCATGATGTACGTGAGAACTGTGAGTCTCTTCGCGACTGTGACGAAG
Source organism: Elsinoe perseae (assembly GCA_029448695.1). Lineage (NCBI taxonomy): Eukaryota > Fungi > Ascomycota > Dothideomycetes > Myriangiales > Elsinoaceae > Elsinoe > Elsinoe perseae. The sequence continues at coordinate 64,551 of JARDAA010000021.1, forward strand.
AAATCACTTCTAAGCTCCGAACATTTTCCCACCGGGCCAAGATTTGCGTCCGCACGAGTCATGTCCCATCGGCAACAGCCTCGCTCTGCTCCGACAACGACTACAGCCAGCCATCTTCGAGCTTCAAACGTCTACAGCAGCTACAAGAACCTCACGCGCCGCACCCTGTCTACTTCTACTATCCTTACAATCGTTTCGATACGCTCTCGACTTAGCTTCACCATCCATTGTTCTCCAAACAACCACAACCATGCCTTCCGACCGACTCTTCCGCTTCCCCAAACCAGCCTGGCTGAACAGCGCCATCACGCGACAAGCAGGCGTCTACATCTCGGGCGGTCTCGTACGTCTCTCTCTTCTCTGATACTCTCTCCCCTCGCTATATCTCCTTTCCGTAATCTTCTGTCAATCCACGAGCCATTCCGCACCTGCTAACCGATCCCCAGTTCGCAATCGCCCTCTTCATCCTCATCGACGCAGCGACCTTTTCCAAATCCGCGCTCAACGGCTCCGACTTCTCCGTCTCCTTCATCGACTGGGTGCCTGGCATCTTCAGCGCACTGGGGATGCTGATTATCAACAGTATCGACAAGACGCGGTTGGCTGCGGACAGCTTCAGTTACAGTGGGGACGGCGTAGCGTGGAAAGCGCGGGTGGTGCTGTTCATGGGGTTTGCTGCGTTGGCGGGTGGGCTGGCGGGAGGAGTCACGGTCATGGTGCTCAAGTACCTCGTGCCTGGGGCTGAGTGGCCTGCGTTGTGGATGGGGGTCGCAAATGTGGTCACGAATGCGTTGGTCAGTTTGAGTAGTGTCGTGCTCTGGGTGAGCCAGAATATGGAGGATGAGTATAGTTATAATTTGCAGTTGTAGGAGGCGACATCGCGTGGCAGAGGGAGGCGGAGGACCGAGAAGGTATGGGGAAGGTGGACGAGAAAGGACATAGCGATATTTGTAGCGATCCTTCCTTCATGACATGATATTGTACTACCCATGTTATTTGTGCTTGGCTCTTCCGCCGGCGCGAAAGACTATGTGAGACCAAGGTGTCGACCTCAGCAGCCAAAAGTCATGGCTGTAGCTGTTGCACCGCTAAAGGCAATGACACTTCCGTACCCACTGGCCCTCGCATAACTGGCTCCCTTCCATGCGTCTCTCTGCACAAGGGCACCAGACAGAGGACCAAATAGCACGCTTCCCAAACCTCTGCTCTCAGCATACCCGTCTCAGTACCAGGCCACTTCTCTATCAGCAATGCAGTGCATCCTGTCCAAGTAGCGGCAGAAGTGCTCCCGAATATGCCATAAAGAATAGCAAATATGTACAAGAATGGCAAATAGACAGCGAAGGACCAGAACAAGAAGATGGCAAATACAGACCCAATTGCACAGATGTTCTTGTTCGAGGTCACGGACAGGCGACTAGCGAGGTAGCCCATGGTGAGCGTACCAAGTACCGCACTGCCGTTCGTGACACTCACAGCTATGGTGCCAGAGAGGGACGGAAGGCTGACTGCGCGGGCAAATGAAGGCATGTACAGTGTAGGTAGGACGCAGCCAAGACTCTGGATGAGCGAGCCGATGAAGAAGATCCAGAAAGCAATGCCGCGATGAAAACCCATCTGGATCAGTTGTGGTCCAGTGCTGGTGTGCTGGCGCGGCAGACGACCCTTCATGACTTAAACTGCTAAGCCTACAAATGCGGCGACTAAAACGGTCCAGATCCATTGAGCAGTGCGAAGGCCATAGTCTGACAAAAGCCACTGCATGATCAGCGGGACACCAAAACTGGCTGTTGCAGTGTCTGTCGTAGGATCCCATAGGCTATCCCTTTGCGGGCGATGAACCACTCATCGAGGTAGATGAAGGCTGGGGAAGTCGGCCACACAACCGCCTACACGGTACAGTATGCCTCTTGTAGCAAGCAAGTGAGCTGGTGTCTCTGCAAAGCTGCCGGCGACCATGGCGATAAATATTGCTGCGCAGCCGACGGCCATGGTTAGTTTACGAGTGACTGGAGATCGGCATCAGAGGAAGTATACGGCAGGCGCAAGAAAGTACATGAGTCCAGTGGACGTCGTGCCGTGGCAACTATGGTCGGACGACTGTTCTTGAACAAGGGATGCTCGTTGAAGAACCCGTCGAAGACGCCGAATGACAAGCGGAAACCTGATGATCTATCGGTCTGCTCAGAGCATCATTATGGACAATGTCGGACCCCAAGAGACTGCCTCGAGCGTGAAACTCGCCGCCAATACGAGCTATGCATCTTTGCCTCGATCCGCCCGTGGTAGTCTCAAGCGGTGTGATCTTCTACTTCCTGTTGTTCTGCACTTCAGTCCGGAAGACCTGCTAATTCATAGTCCGGAGTCGTCGGAGTGGTGGCGGCTGGAGCATCGATACTAGCCATGATGTAGGAAATCGCAGGTCTCAAGGAAAGACAAATGATATCTCGTGGGGCAGTAGCGAAGCCAACAACGTATTAGAGACCGGGAAGAAAGAAGGAGAGCGGCGTTGGGTGCATGATCCCCAAAGCACCCCCAGCGAGACTAAACCTGATGAGCTTGTGAAATCTGTGCAGGAACTCCGCTGCATACAGATACACGCATGTAAACATGCTCGGTCTGTTCTGGAGAATGCGACATGTGCCCCGAAATCACTCGAGTGCATGACCTGCCTTGTTACACGCCGGTTCAATGGGAGCTGGATGTTAGAATCCGAGAGAATGTCTTCTGCGCTATCCTCATGCCGAATACGGCAATTCGGACGTCTTACCGGAACCACCATTAGCAAAAGCAATGATGGTGGCAAAAAGATTCATTGACTTGCACCTTGCAGACGGAGAGCAACACCACTGTCGAGACATTCCTCGACCTGCTTTACCCTGGTAGAGAATAGTCTCATTTGGCATGCATGCCTCTTACAGGCGAGCCGCCTCTGGGCTCATCTTGGCGGGAACAACGTTGGCCCCTTTGAGTGCTACTTCATTTGCCGCCTCGTATTGAGACAAGACAAGCCGCGAAGAAGACTGGTAAGTACCTGCATCTTATCTGCAGTAGAGTTGTACACTTGAGATGACACGGATGCAAGGCAGATTGCGATGGACGCTTGTGGCTTGGTCTCTGTCCTCTAACGGATGTGTAATCGTGGTTGGTTCTTGGTTCTGTCCGGAAGACGGCGGCGCGGGGGATCTTCGTGTGGGACCCTTGGTTGGAGCTTTTTAAACGATTGCGCATCATGATCCCAAGGCTGGTGACAAGGAGATCCATTGGATCCATTGGATGTGGCTTCTCCGTTGACTTGCATCGTTGTTGATTCTGCAGGCGTCCGGCTCGTTATGGTTTCACGGCACTGGAATCGTTTCCGTAGCCAAAGGCTGGGCGCCGCTGGGTTCGTCTCTGAGACTTGAGAAATACTCTGTGCATCCTTGTGGTCCATGCCTCGAGAGATTTGATATTGTTTCCTTTGCCGCTTCGATTACGTCCATCTCTATTATTTACAGTCTATGTGAAGAAGCATGATCGATTTGTCTCAGACTCGATAGTGACATCTATACGTCATCCATATCCTTCACTGCCCGGAGGACGACTTTACCGCCACCAAAGAACGTTCGAATTCGGATAGTCGGCCGCTGCATTCGTCGTCCTTTTTTACAATTTTGGTCCCAATCTTTACCAAGCCGCGTAACCCGCACTCGTGGCTTGTCTGACGTCTATACCCTGTACTAACACAACCTCCCTGGTTATCTATGCCGCCTTGATCTCATTTCTTTATTTCCTACTTTTTCGGACCAAGCATTTCTGGAGTCAGGTATACATCTTGGACATAACCTATAATAAATAATTCTTGGACTCTATCTGGCTGGTCAAGGGCAAACAAACCTAGAACTGCTTTCTCTCCACGATGCGGAGCTTCACTCTGGCCGCCTTGGCTTCAGGCCTGATCTCAACAACAGCGGCAATAGCTCTTCAAGAACGAAGTGATGCTGCTTCACTAAAAGTGTTCCACGCTTCTATTGAGCGGCGACATGTGTCGAATCCTCTTCAACGAGACCGTTTACGGCGCAGACAATCAAAGGTTATCGACCAAGGACTCGACAATGAGGAGACTCTTTACTACGCAAATACTTCCCTGGGAACGCCTGCACAATCAGTCCGATTACATCTCGACACTGGCTCAAGTGATCTGTGGGTGAATACGCCAAACTCGGAAATCTGCACATACCAGGGACAAGGACTTTGCGACTATGCCGGTACTTACAGACCCAACTCATCATCCACCTATCAATATCTCAACAGTCAGTTCACGATACAATACGCAGACGGGTCAGGCGCCACAGGCGACTATGTCACGGACGTCTTCAACATTGGAGGCGCGACTCTGCAAAACCAGCAATTTGCCATCGGCTACCAATCGAACTCACAGGAAGGCATCCTAGGAATCGGCTACACCACCAACGAAGCTATCCTTTCAGTGCGGGGTGGACGATCCTACCCTAATGTCCCCCAAAAGATGCTTGACCAAGGTCTCATCAATACCAACGCCTACAGTCTCTGGCTTAACGATCTCGATGCCTCTACTGGTGAGATTCTCTTCGGCGGCGTAAACACTGAGAAATTCGTGGGCAACCTGTCCACACTCCCCATCATCCAGTCAAATGGCCGGTACACAGCCTTCTACATTGCTCTGACTGGCCTCGGATCCGATGGTCAACCGGGAAGCATCAACTCGTCCATATCCACTGCCGTGCTTCTCGACTCGGGTTCTTCCCTCACCTACCTGCCCGACAATCTTGCCAACAGCGTCTTTACTGAGTTCGGCGTCACCTACGACGAGCAACAAGGTGCTGCCTTCATCGATTGCAACCGCGTGGGGGAGAACAAGTCGCTTCAATTCACCTTCTCCCAGCCGACTATCTCTGTCGACATCTCCGAGCTGATCATCACCGTCGGCGTCAGGCGCAATCAGCCCATCTGCATCCTCGGCATTGCCCCAACTGGCGGCTCAACACCAGTGCTAGGCGACACATTCTTACGATCAGCCTACGTCGTGTATGATATCACAAGCAACCAAATCGCTTTGGCGCAGACCAACTTCAATTCTACCACTGACAGGGTGCTGGAGATCACCAACTCGACGAGTACAAGTAGTGGCATCCCGGATGCGACAGGTGTGGCGAATGCAGTGACTAGTGTGGCGAATTCGGTGGACGGAAGCGGTGCGAGGAACGGTCTGGGCACAGTGACCAGCATCGCAGCGGCACCGACGACCCCGCCAAGCAGGTACTTCCCTGGCATGGGCGTGGCTGCTGCGGCAGCTGGTGTGGCCATGTTTGCCCTTTAAACATAACACATATTATTACGATTGACGCTTGCATGGCGTGGATACTTTCGTTCACAGTGGGATGATTAAGAGCGGGTGCTCTCGAGTTGGATCACAGATGATGAGGCTGGGACTTATATAGACATAGCGCTTGTTGCGCCTAAGAACTCTTTCATTCATCAATGCCGCTCTTCTCCCTGCGTGCTTCGTGTTCATAAGGGCTGTCTGTCCAGTATATTACAAGTCTACTCGCGTGCCTGGCCATCGGAATTCTGATCTCATCTCCCCCTCCCACCAACAAGTAATTCATCCATCTGCCTCCCAGCAACCTTACACCTCTCCCTAACATCCAATTCCTGATCGCCCTGCAATGCCCTCGTGCGCTCCTCCACCCCCAACGTCCTCAATTCAACAGCCCGCTTCCTCGCATCCTCCCGATCACTCTGGTCCTCTACCCACGTGAGATTAATCACCAACCACAAACACGCGACCCTGATCCTGCCATCGCGATGCTGGAAATACGGCAGCAGCGCTCGCAATAGACTCTTCTGCGCAATGACGAGCTGTCTGTACCGCGCGCTTGTCGCAGCGATGTGCACCAGCACGTTGATCGCGCTCAATACGATGGCGTCGGGGACCTGCTCGCTTTGCCCTGCGCTCCCGAGACCAGGACTGGGCGCTGGGGAGAGGGAGAGACTCATTGTCCCCCGCGCGTTCAGAGACGCGGTCAAGCGCGGTCCCGAGTCGCGCTGATCTAGCTTCCCTTGTACGAGCTCGAACACCCGCGTCAGTCCCACCACGGCGTTCAGGTGGTCGAGCATCGCCGTCGAGTCGTCGCCGTTGATCAGGTTGCGGATGAAGTCGAGCGCTTGTTCTTGAATGTCGAGCTCTTCTTGGCGTGAGGCGAGGGCCGGGTTGGACTCGCGCTCGCGGAGGGCGCGGAGGGTCGTGAGTGTGGAGAGATTGGGTTTAAGGGTGGAGCGGATGGCGGAGGTGGGGGGAGATGCGGCGCCCGCACCGGGGGTGGGATTGGGAGAGTAGGAGGGTTTTGGGGAGGAGGAGCCGGACGAGGGAGATGGTGGGTCGAGTTCCATCTCGGGGGTCGTGGGCGCGTTGAGGAGGTCAACTTGTTCGCCTAAGGCATTGGAGGTGGACATGCCGAGTGGCGTGGAGGAGCTGGGTAAGTCGCTGGTCGGACTGCCGCTTATGGCCTGCACGAGCCAACCGGGACCGAGCTCTTCGAGGACTTCGACTCTGGTGTCCTTTGGTGCACCGAGCACGAGATGCTTCAGTGCCCAAAGGGACGCGACTCGTAGTGCTGGGTTCGACCTTCGAGCGTGCTCGGAGAAGATCTTGATTGCTCCAGCTTCCATCAGATCCTGTGATTGTGTTAGCTATACTCATTAGTAAGCACAAGGTTGTACTGACAGCTCTCATAGGGCTGAAGTCCAAGACGAGATTGCAGCAAACGCTAGTCGCTGCGACTTGGACATCAGAGTCTGCGTAGTGCAGGAGATTGAGAATGGGCTTTGCGATGCCAGCATCAATCAAGCTCGTCCTGAGCAAGCTGACCGATCGAGCAAGCGACTTTGCCGCTTCACACGCAGCCACCAAGACCGGCACAGTGTTGAAGTTGCAAGTGATGCTTGCAGATGTGAGGTTTGCGACCGCAGTATCGGTCAAAGGCGATAGTGAATCTATCATGTAGTTCACCATGCCTTGATCAATGATAGCCTTTCTATGGGTGTCTTCTCGTTGAGCAATAGCAGCCAGGGCTCGCAACGCCCCTGCTCTGACCTTCATCACGTGAGCAATCTCTGCAGGCAAAGCGGCATCGCCCATCTGCGCCGACGGTATTGACGACGACGCAATCGCGTCCTTCTGTTGTGCCGACCACATGGGTCGAGCAATACTGACAGGATCGAACGATTTCCGCAGCATGAGAGATACATGCTTAATTGCACCAGCTTCGACTGCAGCCTTTTGCAGCTCGCTGCTAGTCTTAATGAGCATCGCGAGCACAGCACAAGCTTCCTCACGCAACGCGCGTGTGTCTTCCGATGTATCGTTTGGCAGGTTCAGTGTCGTGACTGCATCTTGCACAAGCTTGACTGCGATGGGTAATGCCAGCAGTGCTACCTGTCGTTCCCGACCTCGTACTGTATTGTGTCCGCTCATGATGGAGCTTGTTGAGAATTGGTTCATGCCAAATGAAGCGTTGAAGAGTGCCAAGAGCCGAAGTGCTGCTAACCGACATGACGGAGTGTCGAGTGTCCTTGCCAGGTATATGAGCCACGAGCAGAAAGGATCTGTGGTTGTTACAGCGCCCGCTGTGAGCTCATGAGGCAACTTCTCGAACGTCGAGTGTAGTGAAGGAAATTGAGGAGACCCGAAACTAACGGACTTCTGCATAGGCGCAAGTATCTTCGGGAGCTGTGATTCCACGATCGCACCATTGTCGTTGCGTTCTCTGGTATGTGAGTTGCCGATGAATGCTCGCTGTAATGGGGAGGCTACGATCACCCGGAAGCAGCGATAATTCGAGTTCCGTACAACTGCTGCCAGGGCGTTCAGAATCTTGCTTATGGTCCTCGAGGGTAGACGCGCTGATTGCACGCCGTTACTCCTCGACTTGAGCACTCTTGGATCCTGCAGCGTAGAATCTGCTAACACTGCAGCCAGCGCCTCCAACGTCCCAGCTTTTGTCAAAGATGCCCTCGAATGGTCGTCGTTGCATGCGGTCGCGATAAGGCCGGCTGCGAGATCAATAATTTGCTTGCCATCTGATGTGCGAGCAGGAGACTTGAGCAGCCGTATTAAGCGTTGGCAATTGGTTTTGCTGAAGGCCTGTAGTGCCAGAGGTGAAGGAGTTGTGGAAGAAGGACTGAGCTCACTCAGGGCAGAAGAGGCGGCCAAGCTGTTCAGCGCTCGCAGAGAGGCTATTGATATCCTCACTGGACCATCCACAATGTTGTTGAATAAGTGCACCACCACATTGCTGAGCAGTATCGGGCTCACAAATGCGGGTCCGCCATTCGCCAGACTGTCCACGATCAAGGTCGCCTGTAATTGCGCTTCATGATCTATTGTCCATTGTTCTGTATTGGAAGTGTCCTGCCTCTTGCCAATAGCCTTTTCAGTAGCCGTAAGAATATCCTCGAGCTTCGCAAGTATCCCGTTCGTCACGATCAGCTCCTTGCGGAGACCGTGGCCAACTGTGTCGTTTTTGATCTTGCGGAGGTATTGCACTTGCGCATCCGAGTCTTGAGTCGTCCCAATATCCCTCGAGCTTTGCAATAAAGGCGCATCCATGACTTGCCGTCTCAAGGCAATGGTTGTATACCGGCTCAATATGATGCTCGGAGGTTAAGGTCGTTCTTCTCCATCTCCGCAAGAGCCGCACTCCACTTGAAAGCCATACGAAGCCACACAAAGCCACACAAAGCCACACGAAGCCACATTTGAATGACCAGAAATTGGTCGACAAGACGAGGCCCCATAGAAGGGGCAATAATGCTATCGCCTTTCAGGATGTAGCGAAGAGCTCAGTCGCTGGTGAGATATTATTCACATTCACCAATCTATTCGTCTCTAATAGCAAGAACAATGAGCAACCCAATGCATCCCCTTCCCGTAGCATGCTTTAAAGCTTCGCCTTGACGGTCTCCTTGCTCTCCTCGTACATCTCGTCCAACAGCGTCCTGTATTTCTTCGCAGTCTGTGGTCTCTTGAGCTTCAATCTACTCTGCGTTAGCAATGTACTCCTCTAGCGGTGGATCGATACTCACGTAGGCGTCAATAATTCATTCTCCACAGTGAACGGCTCGACCATGAGCCTGATGTTCCTCACCCTCTCGTACGAGTTGAACTTGTTCTTCTTCCCCACCCTCTCCAGCTCCTTGAGCACAGCAGCCTTGACCTTGGGGTCCTCAGCTGCGGCCTTGATGCCTGCGATATCCGTCGGCGCGACACTACGACCTGCGGTCTTCTGCAGGAAAGCAGCGAACAAGTCCGGCGCGACACCGAAGATGGCAACCAGAAACGCCTTGTCGGAGTCACCGTGCACGTATGCTTGTGCAAGGAAAGGTAGGTTACCAAGGTAGACGTTCTCGATGCGTTCGGGGGAGATGTACTCGCCCTGGGCGAGCTTAAGCACATTCTTGCGGCGATCAATAATCTTGAAGCGACCCAACTCGTCGATGGATGCGATATCACCGGTCTTGAACCAGCCGTCTGGCAGCATGGCCTTGGCGGTCTCTTCTTCGTTCTTGAAGTAGCCGGCGAAGAGCGAGTTGCCGCGGATGAGAAGCTCGCCGCGAGGATATGGCTTGTCAGTCACGAGATATTCCATGTCTGGTACTGAAAGCAGACAGAGCTCGTTGACGGGGGACACAGCACCGCAATTGCCGACAGACATGTCGTTGTTGAGTTGAGCGAGGGAGACAGCGTATGTCTCGGTCAGACCGTAGCCTTGAAGGAAGTCGTTGGCGAAGACGACGCGAAGGAACTTGTGGAGAGATGGATCGATGGGCGCGGAACCAGTGATCATGCCGCGAGAGCGCTCGAGACCGAAAGCGGAAACGACCTTCTTGGACCAGATACGATCGTAGAGAGCGTGACGGTTGGTTGCTTTTGCCGGATCAGGATTCTCGATGTTGGCCGTCTTCGTGGAGATGATGTGACGGGAAAGCGCGCCCTTGAAGCCGGGAGCTTCGAGAGTTGCGCCTTTGATGGCGCCGCCGAAGCGGTTGAACAGACGAGGAACGGAGATGAAAGATGTCGGGCGTAGAGCTTTGAGATCGTCGACGAGCTCGGCAACATTGCCGTGGAAATAACCAATAGCAGACCCCGACCAGAGAGCTGCGCCCTCAGCGACTCGCTCGAAGATGTGGGCAAGAGGAAGGTATGACATGTGGACATCGCTCGTTCCTTGTGTGATCAAGCACAGTGAAGACGAGCATGCGGCGACTTGGTTGGCGTGTGTGAGAACGACACCCTTAGGAGCGCCAGTGGTGCCACTTGTGTAGTTGATGGTAGTAACGTCCGATGGGAGAGGAGCATTGTATGGTCTCGGGTTTGCAGCTCCAAGTGCCTCGACTTCGGCGAGGGAGGTAATCTTGACGCCAGACTCGGCGGCCAGCGTATTGAGGATGTCGCCCTTTGAGTGGCCAGCGGGCTCGACACCCTCAGTCAGCGAGTCAAGAGACACGATGATCTTCAGCGTTGGGCATCGCGGAGCAAGTTTGAGCAGTGTCGGAATGTGCGCTAATGAGGAGGCAACGGTGGTCAGAGCGGCATGATTGATGATGTACTCGGTCGTGTCAGGTCCAAGAGTATCGTATATCGAGACGCTGAAGAGAGCTTGTGACACGCATCCAAGATCAACGATCTGCCACTCTGGACGGTTCTGACACCACAGACCGATGCCGTACTGCTTCCCAGGTATTCCTAGCTGTTCATGGAGGATCACAAGACCGACACCAGCATTTGCCCTCCTCTTTTGCACCTCGCTGTATGTCTGCCAAACGTATTTGCCCCAGGACTTTGTTTGCTGATTGTATGGACGGTGCCCCAAACATTTGGCGTTCGGGTTGCGGTTTGCCGCCTGCTCGAAGATGTCGTGACCAGTGTGTACCTGTATGCTCAGTCAGCGCGATCGGAGACGCTCCTTTCCAAAGTCCTACATTGTTGTCGACAGTCTTCAATGTACCCTCCTTGAATCTCCAGTGCCTGTAGATGGCAGTGCGATCTTGCTGCTCAGTACCAGGGACAGGCACACTGTGGGGGGATCCTGGAGGGGCAGGAACCTGGATTGACTCTGCGAGCTTTCTCGCCTCTGCTGACATGATGATTGACGGACACTACTATTCAAAACCGTTGCGCTGTGCCTCCCAGTCTATATGGCTGTCTCTTTGCAAATGGTCAGTCGTGATTGACCGCTATCGGCACAATGACGAAGGAAGCTAGGCAATGGTCAGGTGGTGCATCCTCCGGGGAAGAGAGCTCCGCGCACCTAGTCTAGCAATCGAAGCAGTATGCAAAAGATCTACAGTAAATCAGAGCAGATAAGAAATAGAAAATAGGTGGATAGATTGCTGGGTTTGTATGATCGACAGGGAGTGAAAACGACAAAATGAGAGCTGTTCGAGCAGGAGTAAGGGAAACGACGCTAGTTCGGCGATACCGAGGCATGAGAAGGAAGTCAATTCATGTGCTTACTGAAATACTTGGCGGTATGGAGGACAACGGCCGAAAGTATTGAAGATGGAGTCGAATTACTTCTTGATGGTCGGTATAATGTAGAGAAAATCTCCGTCTTCATCCGAGGCTCTGATGTCCTCGTCGACAGCCGTCAGCGACCCTGTATGCACATGTTCGAGCAATAGGCATATTCATCTTGGTCGCTTCGTCGCCGAGCGTTGAAAAGCTTCACGGCCTCGGCGACGTGGGGCCCCAAACTTCGCTTCGTCCTGTCTTTTCCACCTCGGTCCATCGGTCGTCGAGTATTGTGGTGCAGAGAGTCGAGTCTCGCATCTTCTTCTTTGACCTCAGCAAGATTTCCTCTGTGACCTTCAGGAAATGGAAGCTTACGATTGCCGTGGTCTTCGCTTGATAACGGTAAAGGAAGCAGGGAACAGGCATGCAGGTATGCCTCTCGAGCTGTATTGAGAAGGCGCAATTCTCGCCTCTACCATCAGCGATTGCTGACAGGCATCTTCTTCCGCCCACAATTCGCATCGGCTGAGGCACAGCGGCATCAAGGTCAAATTGAAGACTGGAGACCTCGCAAGCCTGCAGAGTCCCTGCGTAGACGATGCGTTTCCGTTTGCATCTCGATGAGCTTGCTCTGCCACTAAATGTCTTCTTAGCTGGCCGGATGTCTGCAACTTCCGCAGCCGTGTCTACAAGCAGGGACCGATCTTCGAAGAAAGGTCAACAAGGCTTATGCCAAGCCCACCACGAGCCACTAAGCGCCTTCTAGAGGGTTTGCAGACCGCCAGACTCGACTACTTCTGCCTCTAAGCCTTACTATGGGGCGGACATGGAAGACTTGCTTTCCGCACCCATTGAGCCGCAATTTTGGCAAGTCGTAGTATCCGCGCCAATGACTGCCTCTGTACTCACCACCTTGTGGCGTACAGCATTGCGCAGATCACGGCTTGTATGTTGACCTGCATGTGCAAGCATCGCGTTACGCCATGTATTCCGTTTCATGCATGAAGACGCTATAAGCTCAGGTACAGCTGAAGTGCCTACTTGAAGACTAGCAGTCTCTTTCCTTTCACTCGTCCGGTCTTGATATCCTGATCTTTCAGCTCGATTTTGATTTATGCGTCGTTTGCCAGAGACGTTTTCTTTCACGCTAATCTACCATGTCGAACCTCTCTACCACAGTGAGCTCCGGCACTCTGCCATGTACAATCAACTTCGCACCCAACTTCGCATACTGGACCACGAACCCAGCAATGCCTGCGCTTGCCACAGTGCTTGTCACTAGTTACCCAAACGGCACACAGCCATCAACGACTACCGTCTGCGATTCTGACCAATTGTCATCTTATGCTGTTGGAGTGACTTACGCTAGTGGGAGGACCAGAGGCTGGCCTGGCACTTCTTTGTACGGCGGTCCTAATGGAGTCCGCTTTGACAGCGATTGCAGATTGTTCGCTGGCTCTTCAACTTTCGGTCAATATCAAGACTTGACCGCGACCTACTTTACGAATGTCTATGTCAGCTTTGTCGTCCCGCGTCCAGGGACAAATGCGATATTTCCTTCTTTCAGACAGTCTCCATCGGTGTACACCGATGCGTTCAATGCCGTCACCACCTTCACTAATGATAACGGCGAGGAGTCAACGAGAACAGTGCTCCTGCCGTCATTAGCGAACTACTTTACCGATGCGGAGGCAAAAGACCTCATCTCCAGATGTACTGTCACAAGCGTCTTGACTGTGCCAAACGTACTAACGGCCATGAACTACTTGACATCGACAATTCGAGCATCGGCGGCAGCAGAATCTACGTTGTTATCCCCGTCCCGGGGGAACACTCCCGTACCACCACCGGATGCAAGCCCACAGCCCACACCTGGACCTGCACTGCCTGCCGTCACTAGTGCAGAGACACCTGCATCGCCGACAACTCAGCCAGCAGCTGAGGGTAGTCCCGTGGTTGTTCCATCGCAGGAAGCAAATGGTGCTCCTCAGCCGTCAGTGCCTGGATTAGCAGCTGGGAACAGTCCAGCTGTTGGGACATCGCAAGCTACAGAGAATCCATCTCCAGAAGCGGCTCCAAACCCGACCTCGACAAGAGCATTGGTCGTTGGTTCGCAAACCTTCCTAGCCGGCGCGCCCGGTGTGGTCATTGCTGGGCAGACCCTTTCTGTTCCTAGCTCTGGTGATAGTATCGTCTTCGGCTCTTCGACTATTCCTCTCGCTGAACTGTCTCCCGTGCTAACACAGCAGCTTGGCTTGCAGACCCCCAGCTCACAGCATCCTGACTTACCGAACCCTACCGCAGCCATCAGATTCACGACTGTCGCTGCTGGCCCGGCCCCGTCGTCACGATCCGCGCTTGTGATAGGCTCGCAAACTCTGCTTCCAGGCTCAACAATCACCGTCGACGGCAAGATAGTTGTTATACCATCGACAACGCCTACGCTATCAGCTGAACAACTTCCACCTGCGCTGAATGAAGTCGTTATTGACGGCACGACTGTTCCCGTCAACCAAATCACCTCTGCACTCCCGGGTATTGCAATTCAGACGACGTCCGTCCCGTTACCGACCAGCGGATCGACTGATACTGGTATAGGCGGTTACATCGCGTCAGGTATCATAGGGGTGATGTCAGGGCAAAGCACGGAGGCGAATGCGACGCAAAGTGTCGTTGGCTTTACTGGTGATGGTCCACACCGCGTCGTCCCGATAGTATCTCTCGTGTGGCTAAGCACCTTTTTGTTGATTGTTTTCAGGTTATAAAGAGAAGAGTGCCCCTCTGCGGCTACAGATGCATGGTTGTATCACATGTGGAAATTCCATCTTCAGACGGCGCAAATAGCCTAGAAGAGCAGGGGGTTATACCTAATGTCATGTATTCGAACACATGAATGAGAAGCCGAGCATAAAAAGTCTTACCATGTCCGGAACCTTTCAGCAAGAGAATTTCTCATTCATGTCCTTATATCAAGGCCGTCCGCCAAGTGCGCGGACCCACTCCATCGAGAGTTGCCTTTGCCAGGAAGCTAAAGAACCACGTCTGAGTACACTATCACCTCCAGCTACGCTCCCTTCTCTACCACAGATCAAGGTCTGCAGAGGTGTCGTGCACTACGCATGCCGCCGATCAACGAACATGCAGCGACAACAGGTGAATGCCCATTCTCCCAATCCCTTGCATTCACCCAGGCTTCGAACCCGGGTAGACATGTCCTCCACATCCTCCTCCTCCTCCTCCTCCTCCTCCTCCTCCTCCTCCTCCTCCTCCTCCTCCTCCTCCTCCTCCTCCTCCTCCTCCTCCTCCTCTTCCTCTTCCGCCATCACCTCGGCATTCTCCCCAATATCATACTTCACCCAAACCCTGATCTTAGGGCTAGGCGCCGCTGAGATGAGCGGGGCTGGTGGGACCGGCGTGGGGTGGTGCTATTGGGACTGGCGCGGGGAATGAGACCGCGGTAACGACGGGGGCTGAGGTGAAGGGTGCGGGTAGGGGTTGGGTGGTGGCGGCGGTGGTGGAGTGGATGTTGTTGCCGCTGGTGGAGTGGATGGTGTTGCCGCTGGTGTTTCTGGCGCTGGAGAGATGGGCGATTCTTGGTGTTGTGTCTGGTGCGATGGGCCGGTGTTGTGGATTTGGAGTTCAGCGTACTGGTTTGTGGATCGAAGTCGATGACTTGCTTTCCGGTTGGAATGCGAATGTGACTTTGTGACTTTGTGACTTGATCCACAATGGTCGTATGAGGTGGCAAAGACTAGTCGCCCATGCACATGGTACGTGCTTATGCCTCCACGTGTCGCCCGTGAGGGCGTCGATCTGGAGATACACTCCGTTCCTCGTTATTAGCAGGATCTGTCTTCACACGGAGCCTAGTCAGTCATAGGAGATGGTTGTCCCTGAACGGGAGCAAGGAGAGAAGGGAGTCCAGCAGTTTGAAAGAAACAAACAATTTCACAAACCTGCTCGGGACCACTTCGCGCCTTGATCTACTAGCTTCACTCACGTCACAATGCAATAAGAATCTGATACGGAATGGTATGGCTCTGCACAGAGGCGCAAGCCGGTATAGGCTCGGAGTCTCGCCGTAACGAGGCGCTGTGAGTTGGGTCGGGTGATAGTGATTGTTGACAAAACAATTGAAGAAGCCTGGAAATACCGTGCGAATCGCGATTTCGTCCCTTCTGTCCAGCATTGGCAGGGTCAGGTCGCTGCGCCGTTACGGATGACGTCCATCTCTCAGTCGAGCTGACCCGTGAATGTCGCGGCGTAGTCGCGCGGGAAGCTCAAGCTCATCTGTACAACGTCTGTGTATCAGACGTCAAGCGCTCCAGCTTTTGCAGTGGAAAAGGTGGAGTGCACATAAAATAGTGATGCAGAAATCCAATTTCATCCTCCATTTAAAGAGATATGTTTCTCGCTACAGATAGCACAGAGCCTGCTCAAAATTCATGGTATCTCAAATTGGTATCAAGCAGCAAATATCAAAACTGTCAAAGCTTTCTCTTCATTCTGCATTGCATTGCGTTGCGTGTGCGAGTGCGAAACCCAGTGACGCCATAGAAACAGACTTGTTGTTGCTCAAGAGCATTTCTCGTCGTCGCTCGTCAAGGCGTAGTGAAACCGAGGAAGGACGGGTAAGGGCAGGTTATGCGCTCGGGTGGGCGGCCATTTCGGGTGCGGCCTTGGTCTCGCCTGTGTTGCGGGTGCGGAAAACGTGAATGGTGGCCATGGTGGTAGTGATGGCGAAGAAGACCCTATGAATAATTAGATTTCTGTCCTGCTGCGTTTTGACGTTTGGTCGGGCGGTGTAGTTCTCGAGGGGCCCAAATATGGTGAACAAGGTTGTTCGAGAAAGGTTCAAAACATACCATTCGAAGGCGGCAAAAGCTGCAGCTGCCTTTGCGGAGTTACAGACGTTGCCGAAGCATACGCGGTCGCTGAGGAAAACGGCCAAAGCGATGAAGCCGGCGAACCAGAACAGCATCGTGAGAGCCTCGACGCCGAGGATGGCGTACTTGTGGGCGAAGCGCTCGAATCGCCATTGCGAAAGGACGAGGTAGACGAGAGCAAGGACGGTCCAGACGGAGGTGAAGACGAGGAAGTTGATCTGGGAGGGAGAGGAGGCGCGCCAGTAGCCGGACCACCAGTTGGCGACTATTCTCGTGTTAGTCCAGTTCTGTTCGACTGAAGATTGAATGAGCTGGGATCATACCATATGCTGTCAAGCCGAGGACAATGATGGTCAGTACTGCCTGGACTGCGCGAACAGGCAGCATGAAGCGGGCGAGTGTATCCATGATGGCCATTGTTATGGATGTGCCTCAAGAAGTCGAAGACGTGGAATATGTACGGAGTCTGAAGATAGTCGTATAGTCAATATACAGTCGTCAAGTCCAGTCGCGACGTGTGGGAAAAGTCCTTCTTCGTCCTCGTCAACAAGGAATGCTGGTCAATCAAAACAGATGGATGTGGGCTGACGGTACGGGCCAGAGGTAGTTAAAGGGAAAGTCGAGCGCCACGCAAGGTCGGCAGAGAAAGGTAGAACCAAAGAGGTGAAAGAGTGACGAAGAAGTGGTAAGATGAGAAACAAAACTACGTCGATGTGCGTGTGATCACACAAGGAAGCTAGCCACCGCTTTCTTGATTCCCAATTCACAGGCAACGGGTGTGGTCATTTTTTCCTGTGGCTCTGGCTTCCCACACAACCACTTCCATTGCCTTCGTTCCCTTACCTTTCCTATGTCTAGTCAGAGATTTCACCACGCCTGACCAGTCGGCTGATCTAGCCAGTCAGATTATTGTCATGCTAATTTCGCGGTAATATGGTTGAAGTATTGGTAGGCCGAGGACAGCGGGAGATGAAACAAGCCCAAGCAAGAGAGCGGGAACGAAGACACACAAATCGTGAGGTCGAAGCAAATGAAAACGGCCCCAGCCAGAACGCGTCCTCCCGCCGAAGCACCGTCTATTTCTCCCTGCAGGGCAATGATCACAGCTTCTTCAGGTCAAGTGATTGGTGTTCATCTCCACATGCGGAGGTTTTGACAAGCTTGTGGCGTGAGCTCTTTAAACCTTGATCTGCGACGACCGAGGATCTGTACCAAAAGAGTGACGTAGCGACAGCTGCCTGTTTCACCGCACGGGAAGACGAACTACTCGTTGTGATGTGGTGTCATGCATTCAGGAAAGCTATAGACGAGCTGTGTTAAGACGGATGACAACGCATATTGGTGGCTATGATGTTTAGTGAATCAAGACTACATGTACTTGCAATATGATTGCGTGGACAGGCTGTTGAAACCAGGTTTTCCTTGACCCTGCTCGTCGGAAATTAGCCCCAATTTATCTGCGGGAACATGCCCTGTATGAATCGTAAGTCTGTGACGGATCTGGATCGACTTTGAACAAATTACTGCTTTATGAATACCCCGCGCTATTATGGACATGACAATACTCTAAAGTGTAGTGTTCAGTTGACATGTATTATCAACACCAGTCTGGAGGCCTGTTCCACTGCTCCAGCAATTGCCTGACCCTATATCCTGTCGCCCATCCCGTCTCCTTCTCGATCCACCGTAGATGCTGTACTAGCGTCTGTCTGACAGAGTCCAACTCCCTGATTGCTTCTTCGCCACCGGTGACATCCTGCAAGACCTGTCCTGCTGCGTACAAAGGCTGTACACTGTGCACTAGCACCCCCTCGTCCGTCTGCGCTAGCCCTATACTGATGATTTCTCGAGCATGCTCTTTGCTCTCGCGAAGCGTTCTCGCGTAGCTCAAATGTCGTTCACCTAGACTACCGGGACCACGAATCAATGGCGATGGTAGTGCTCCGGTAGGAGGCAGTCCAGTGCTGAGATGAGGACGATTATGAAGCAGCTGGATCCGTGCAAAGTGATACCACTGCATGGTGGATGCGCACATTGGTCTTACAAACCACTTCTTCGGTACAGGCAATTGCCTGCCAAGACCGCCACTGTTAGGACCATCAGTCCAGCTCGTCGAAATCGGTCTGAAGCTGTCAGGCAATCCGTCAAACCAAATATCAAGTTGCGAGACAAGGCCTTCCCAGTGGTCCAAAAGTGGACGTTGTCGCACACCGAGACCCAGCGGAGAAATATCAGATGGTACATCATCACCCGCAGCTATGAAATTGACGAGCTGCATGACCAGCCAGACCAGTGCATTGCAGATCATGTCGTCCTGCATAGGTGAGAACCGCTCGGGATCGTTCGAAGGCTCGATGTACCCGGAGTTTGCGATGTGCAGTCCGACTGATCGCCACATTGCGACATCTCCAGTGTTCAGGCGTGATGCAGAATTGTTGATGAAAGCATCCAGCATATCCTGGCGAGCGATATTCCAGAAAATAGCAATGCGGCTGTTGACAGAGGGATGCCATGTGTGACTAGAACTGCTATTGGATCTTCCTGACGGCATGGCCAGTACACCTTCCTTGGCGATGTCGAACAAGCTTTTTGCGCCGTCTAGATGCCTCGACCACTCCTCACCCGATGCATCTAGGAATTCGTACACACACAGGATAGCTGTAGTCCCCACAAGCTCATCTGAGTCCGTCCTCGGAAGTAATCCTCTCCTGTCTGGAGGTTCCATGTCGCCGCTTGCACCACTCCATCGTCTGTCGGCTGGTACACTTCGCGGTGCTGAGGGTGATCTCGTCTCAGCGGCCAATGCTTGTCGAAGGTAGGTGATTGCTTTGTCGTAATATGTCCTGGCTTTGTGTAGCCATTCACTACTGCTGAGACCGGTATTTCGAAGATGGTCTGTGAGCGGACTCAATCGGCCCAATGACTTTGCCGCCAATGCCACAGCGCTGTACAACAACAGTGGACAACGAGCAGCTTTGATCGGTACATCCATCTCGAAGAAGCGGCCAAGATCAAAGAGATCCATCCAGTGACCGGGTCCCTGCGAGAAGAATCGAAGCAGAAATGATATGTCGTCGTCATTCTTGTACAGCACCTCACTTGCATACCTCCGATCATGGCGAAATTGTTGACTGATAGCGAATGGTGAAGCTGGCAGTCGCGGAGAGAACGGATTCAGCTGAGGATCGATCGAGGGTACTGCCGCATCCGGTGAAGCTTGGTTCAGTATGTAGTTCAAGTCCTGCACCGAGACGGAATGTGCTGTTGGACTTCGTCCCAGCTGTGATGACGAAGGCGTCTGATGGTCACCAGCACCCGTCGCCGGGAGGCCATGGGTGCTTGCTACTGCTGATAAAGCGTCAAGTCCTTGGCTCTCGACCGGTCGATCGCTTCTGTTGATGTCTGGGACTTGGAAGGGAGTTGGCTGATGTCTGGAAGCTGGTGACTCCAGAGCGGCCGCAACTTCCTGAGCTGTATCGATGCTGTATGGATCCGAGATGTGTACAAACGTCACTGTACGGATTTAGCTGCATCCAGTCGACTTTGATCTTGATTCTAATTGGAAGCAACGTTTTCAGAAACGTACAGTCATTGGGCACGTCCACCCAGACACTCTCTTTGCCGAAGCTCTCCTTGTAGCCATAGAATCTCTCGAGACTGCCGGTGCCCTCACTGTTTAATGATGCATTTTGTTGGTGTCTGAAGACAATGCCCGGGCTCGGCTTGCATTCACGGCGAGCTTTTTGACATTGCCCACAAATGGGCTTCTGCTCATCGCATTTCAGCTGCTGGACGTCAGCGATGTCTTTCTAACGTTGAATTCTATATGGCGTCGGGTCAAAGAAATGTCGCTTATGGTGAGCATGTTCAGACAGTGGAACCCACCTTTCGATTACGACATGTGAGGCTGTATGCATTCGGATGAAGACGTATCACAGGCACTCATGTCGCCTATGCAGGTCCGAAGAGACCAGAGACGCAATGAAGACGCTCATCTGGTTCCGCTGGACCCGCAAAGATAGACGAGATGAGTGCCCATGATGGCGGCCCATCCAGGGAAAGTCAGCCGAGTCCTCGTTCAAAACGACTATCAGATCGGGAAATCTCACCATCCAGTGCGGGACCTCATGACCCTTGCATCGTTTCTCAGAGATTCTCCACAATATTACACATATCGCAGTGAGGTTTGCTACACCATTGTACAAGCTGGTTGTTGAAGTGGCGACGTGGGCAAGGTGAGGGGCTTCGGAAACGCGCAGTGTTTAGCGGTTCCTTGACTGGTTCTAGGACTTCTCCCGCACAGGCGTATCCGTGTTACGCACGCTACAAACATGTTACAGTCTGGGCGATACACAACCATGCTCATCACTCTTTTCGTCATTCGTTCAATTCTGCAAGCTACATGAAGTGAGGCGCTCTGCTTAAAGCTTGCCTGCCTGCTTGCCTGCCTGCTTGCCTGCCTGCTTTGCCTGCCTGCTTGCCTGTCTGCTTGCCTGCCTGCTTCACAAATCTTTTGTGACCCAGACGCTGCTATGCAGGTATTGCTATGCAGGTATTGCTATGCAGGTATATGATAGTACAAGAATACGACCGTCCAACTTGCTTTTCGATGCCGCCTCGATAGATCACTTGGTCTTGGTCTTCTTTTTGGGTCTCTCCACGACCTCTTCACGATCACTGTCTCCGTCATCACCGTCAGCCATTTCCTCGTCGCTCCCGCTAGCACTCTCATGAGCACTGTCGAACTCCTCGGCTACATCAGACTCGTCCGAAGCGTGGAAGTCTTCGTCCACTGATTCATCATCTTCGTCCGCCGATCCTCGCGCGACTGCCATGACTTCGTCCTCGGAGGAAGCAAGATCTTCGTCGTTCATAGCGGCGGCCATCAGTTTGCTCTGGGAATTCATCAGTACATGTACGTTTGAGAGACGTCACCACTCTCACCTCTTCGTCCATTTCATTCTTGGTCTTGATTCCCTTGAGCTGGAAGAAGTCCTCAAGCGGCTTCTGCTCCTCACGGTTGATATTCGAGAATTGATGCTCGCCTCCAGACTTGAGGACCATGCTGATATCAAACGTCCTCGAAGCTGTCATGGTCGCACCTCCACCACCTGCTCTGGATATCGTGATACTAGCGATGTTGTCGAATGCGATGTAGGTGGCTGGTTTCGGCACGAAAAGGAAAGCTTTCTCGAGACAGAAGAGGTGTCCTTCGTTCGCCTTGATGGAGCATTTGACGCCTGATTGCTGGTGATGCGAGCTGAAATCTCTGCTGGGCTGGAGGACTTTCTTTCCAGATAGACCCATGAACAGTTTTGAAATGACCGTGCCTATCGGTGATTCGTAGTGAGCTTGCAGCTTGCCATTGTATTTGTTCTTGATGTCATCCTCGGTCATGTTGAGGTCGATAGTAACCTCCTCTTCGCGCTTGAACTGCATTACCAAGAAAGGGTATCTCGTCTGACCTTGGCGGAGAGGTGGATCAAGGCCGATTGTGATGAGAGTGTGCATGTCGTCAGGTTTGGGTAGGAGAAAGTACTTCTTGATTGAGTCGTACTGGATCTTGTAGTCGTACGTCTTTCCGCGCAGACGGAAAGAGGTTTCGTACATGTCGATGTCAAAGCGACCACGGGGCGTAAGGTGCAGAATGTCCAAAAAGGTTGCGTATGTGTCACCAGCTACCTCGCCGATCTCTGCTCGGTCCATGAGGTTGTCGTAAAAGACTTGAGCAGCGTTGATCTCGGTCTCCTCCCCATCCTCGACCTCCTCACCGTCGTCGTTCTTCTCTTTGCCCATAGCTGTTCCTGGCACGTAGAATCTCAATTCCACTAGCTGGTCCTCTGCGGCTCCGGTTTTACGTCCTTTGGCTCTTGCGCCACCAAGCGATCCATTCGTGCCGTTTTCTTCGCCTTCGCCGGGTAAAGACAGATCCACAGCGACCTCATTCTTGCCCGCCAAGTTGGTATTTGAGATTTCAGAGTAAGGAATTTCGAAAGCTGGCTGATTGCGTACGTTGAACACGAGTTCTGATTTCGCAAAGTCGGCTTTTCCCCAATTCCATCCCCTCAATGCATGCTCTTTCTGCTCAAGTGTCACGCCGTACCAAAGCTTGAAGCATTTCATAACGCGGTCGAAATCGTCCGGGTTGAAGCCATCGAGCTGGATGACGCCTTGATTGCGTGATAAAAGCTTTACCTCCTGCCCTTTTGCCGCTTTACTCCAATGCGCTGCAACAATCTCGCCCTTGTCGAGTGTGAATGTGTCACCACCTCCAGAAGGCTTCCATCCCAGACCCGATTCGGCGAACCGACAACGACCGGACTGCTTGGAAAGATCCAGAAAGATGTTCTCGAAACTCTCCATGATGGCAGCACCAACTCAAATCACCTCTCAGGCCTCGGAACTGAGCTGGACCACCCTTTGAGGAGACGGTACTTCGCGATGAGATTAGCCCCGTGGACCGCAGTCGCAGAATATCTGGGGAGCAGTAGGCGATGTAAGAGGTGCGAGTGGTATGTCGGAAGAGTCTGTGGTCATCAAGGCAATCAAGAAGTAAATTCAGCAGTTCATGGCAGAGGTCAAAAGAGCTTCACGCCAAAACGCGTCTGCACTAAATTGATTCCGCGCTAGGCAGAGCTTAGAGTTTCGGAAAGCAGCCGTAGGTGGGGCGAACGTCACAGTGCTGCACCGCATGTGAAGAAGGTGCTCTGCTCTCACTTGGAAATCACAGTCGCAGCGAACATCTTATTTTCTTTCGCTTCACAGGGAGCTACTAATATTCCAGTAAGCCTCGTTTGATGCAAATACTTCCAGGATCGTATACCAGGCCAATCCAAAATTCGGATCGAGAAATGTGATCGTTCCATTGCAGTGGAGGTGAGATAGAAGATGACAACGACCATTACCTACCCTGCCGACGATGTTGCTGGCGGTGGCGTCAAAAGATGGTTCAATCATAACCTAGAAGCTCTGCTGCACGACCGGGAGCTTCGCAACTATGTGAAGCCATCAAGAAAGGTCCGAGCGATGTACGGGCGAGCTGAATGGGTTGATAATCTGGATATCGTCAACGAACTCAGCGGCCACAGTGGCTGCGTGAATGCTCTCAGCTG
The DNA here is from genome assembly GCA_029448695.1 of Elsinoe perseae. NCBI lineage: Eukaryota > Fungi > Ascomycota > Dothideomycetes > Myriangiales > Elsinoaceae > Elsinoe > Elsinoe perseae. The sequence goes on from JARDAA010000021.1 coordinate 88,082, forward strand.
GTCTAAATCCGGTCGTCTACTTGCATCCGGATCAGATGATAAACATCTCAACATTCAGAAGTATCAGCCGGACGACAGCAACGCTCAATTCACACTCGCCACTACGGTCGCTACAGGTCACAGTGCCAACATATTTTCCGTCAAGTTCATGCCGCATTCTAATGATCAGACGGTGATCACTTGTGCAGGAGACGGCGAAGTCCGCGTCTTCGATCTCGAAGCTACTGGACCAAGCACAAATCCTTCGCCGGCCGCCAACACTGCCAGCAATGCTCGTCGTTCTGGTCATGGAATCGTGCAAGAGGGCGTTCGCTACTTGACAGATGGCAATACGAATTGCAGAGTCTACCGATCTCATGGAGACAGAGTTAAGAGGATCGTGACGGAATCGTCACCCTTCTTGTTCCTCAGCTGCTCCGAAGATGGAGAAGTGCGACAGTGGGATCTTCGACTGCCATCATCATCATATCCAAGACCACGAAGATCGTACGATTCGTCGGTACCGCCGCCTCGCATTTCATACAAACCATTCCAGATTGATCTTCACACCATTTCTTGCTCACCCAGTCAACCATACTACATTGCTCTTGGAGGCTCTCATCTGCACTGCTTCCTGCATGACAGGCGCATGCTCGGTCGAGACAAGACATCTGAATCTGGTCAGAGATTTTCTACTCCAAGCACTGATGCTGATGATGACATGATGGGCAAGGCTACGCAATGTGTTCGCAAGTTCGCACCCACAGGGCAGCAGAAGATGCGGCGTTCAGACAATGGACATATCACAGCCTGCAAGATCAGTGATGCACATCCGAATGAGCTGATCGCGAGTTGGTCCGGAGAGCATATTTACAGCTTTGACATTTCTCGCAGTCCGGACGCCTCCGAGGCTGTGAAATCACCATTGACAACCAGCAATGGGAAATCTAGGACGTCACAGCCAAGCCCTGATCTCAAGCGAAAACGAGGTGTGGGCAGCACTCATTCCCTGTCACAGCAAGGCGGTGACCGCGCTGAATCTCGGCCTCGTACGGAAAGTCCAGCATCCGAGGGGCAGGAGATGGCTGTACGCGTACAGTACGGGAATGGGCAGTCAGAGGACATCCCCGTTCGCGAGCAACGTGGAGAAACAGCAACTCGCTCACCACAGCAGCGTGCTGCGGATGACCTGGCACGCAGGACTTCCAAGGTCGCATCACACCTGCTGGAACGCCTATCTGCACGTCCCTCATCACTCAAGGATCCCACCGGATGGTCCTCATCATTTACCAGCGTACTTGGCTATTGCGCTTCTACGCTACCTGAACTAAGACAGATCCATTCGTCATGGCGATATCCTGTGGACACCTCCGAGCCGACGCTGACCATCCATCGTACATTACGCCGGCATCGTGAATCGGTGATAAGATTCGTCCAGGCAGCAGGTGTAACCGCACGAGCTTTGGGGGGAAGGCTGCAGAGTGCTTCGTCCTCGAATCCAGCACTCGCAATGTTTGATCAGATCCATGTGTCCGACGCTGACGGGCCGGACTTAACTCCGCCAGAGCAATTTCAGTATGATTTCCTTCGCGCGATCTTCCTCTGGCTGGACAGTGGCATTGGCGCATTGCTACATAATTTCAGCAAGGATGCCGCGCCTAGTGGCAGAGCCGCACGTCGCTTTCCAGTGCCATCTGAGGCTGACATGGACGCAATTGACGAGCATTTCATTCCTTATCTACTTGAACTCGCAAGCGACAGAAAGATACTCAACGTCGATGTGTCGAGACTTGAGATCGACGAGAATCAAATCGTCTTTCGCAGCGAAAAAGATGCTGTACGCGAATTTGGCGAAGCCATCAAGAGGCCCTTTGAGGATCTATCGTCCGGATTTACAGGACATGATCCGGAAACGCAGCAGAGATCAATGGCTGTCCGTTTCTGGGGCATGACGGTCGCCCGTGGTATCCTCAAGAGTGCATGGGAGAGTCTGAATTTTGCTGTCGTTAGTCGTGCATTTGGCGGTCTAGGCGAAGCCGATCCTGCTACTTCAAGACAAGAACAGACTTTCAGGGAGCGTACCACGAGCATCAATCCTGACGATGAAGAGGGAGAAGAGAACGTCGCCGCAGCCTCTATTCGGCTCAGCTCAGAGGATGAACCCATCGCAGTAAGCGATCTGGTGGAAGTCTTTCGAAATCGAGCTCAAACCAGCGACGGCGACTCAGAAGATAGTGACGGTGGAGATGGAGTCGCCGACACTGATGAGGATGGAGAGGACGACGAAGACGATGAAGCCGCAATTATCGACTCGGACAACGAAGGGGAAGATTCCGACAATTCTGATGATGATGACGATGACGAAGGATATGAAATTGGATTTCCTGGCCGTCTTCAACGGTCTGCTTTCAATCGACGTAAGCTCTGGTCTTCGGTGGAGGCAGAAGTGCCATGCGTACCACATACAAGATCTTATCAAGGTCATTGCAACGTCAAGACCGTGAAGGATGTTAATTTCTATGGTCTGAATGATGAATTTGTCGTCTCTGGTTCGGACGATGGTAATCTGTTCATCTGGGACCGCAAGACATCGAAGTTGCTCAACATCTTGGAAGGCGACGGTGAGGTCGTTAACGTGATTCAAGGTCACCCATACGAGCCGATGCTGGCCGTCAGTGGCATTGACGATACAATCAAGATATTTTCTCCGGACGCGAGAGCCAGACAAGCAGCGCGACTGGATCACGATGTCGAGGCAGCAGACTCGTCCAGTTTCTCATCGCTCTCCTGGCCGTCACGAGTGCGCGGTCGTCGCGTACCACGAACCTCTTCCGGCGCCAACAATTCCGAACCTGCTATGCCAGATGAGGGGCTAGCCTTGGCAGACCAGTCTCACGAGGATGACGATAATTATGTTGCGCCGAGTGGTCTCACCAGCCGTAGAAAGATCGACGAGGCGTACCAGATCATGAACGAGAACGATCGCACGAGACAAGGTGGAAATCAGGAAGCGTACATAACGGCAAGTGATCTCCTAGCTATGATTCTAGGAGGCATGCGCTGATGTATCATAGAGGAGCATGCTGGCCCAGCTCGCGGCGAGTATCAGGAGGCGGAGGACAGAGACCGGACACGAGTCAACCGACGATGAAGCAACTGAATTTGGCGGGCTTGGTGGGAGGGTCGTGCTGACGGACGAGTGCGTGGTACAGTAGGGAGGACTAGACTGGTCCAATTGACGGCCCATTGACGAACATGAACGAATACGCATAGCCTGTAAAGGCACCATATAAGAAGGCGCATGGCATGGTCTTGGAATTCCCAATTCGCCACGGATATGCAACAAAATACCGTACTGTTTGAATGCATAACTTTCATCTTCTTCTCTGTTTTCGATCTCGTTCCGAAATCTCCTTTTGAATTGCTGCTCGAGACTTCCTCCAGAGCCAAACGCCTTTCGCTAGGTTGATGATAATGCTGGACTGCCGGAGAAACCAACGTGACACTCGTTCATTTTGCTTTTGATGCCTCCTTGGCTTTCTGTGCCTTCAACGCCTTCTTCCTATTGCTCCTGATCATGACGACTGACAGGAAGCTGCCCACGACTGCTCCACCGAGCAAGATGAGCATGACAGGTATGCGGATGGCCCATACTCTTGGGAGAAAGAATGATTGTGAGGGATGCGAGTCGTCAACAAAGGGCTAATTCAGGTCAATAGTGGCCTTCATGGAACGATATAGGGGCATTTAGATGACCCACCATAATCAGTGTCCATACTGTGTAGTACACGAAGACACCTGTCGCGACAAGCAGCATCGAGAGGCCCACGAGTTGATCGAGCTTTACCAGTCAGCGACGCATTGTGTCTTTGGACACGAACTCATACCATTATGAGAGCTTCCCAAGATCTCTTGAAGCGAAGCTGAGATCAGAACCACAACCAATTGCGCATTGAAGAATAGTCGAGGATTCGACATCCAGCTCCGCGGTCATGCTCGAGAGAGCTTCTATTCAGCCGAAGTTCTGCCGGCCGCAGCTGCCTGAAAGTTCCTCGCTCACAACTTGTGCGGCACTCATTCATATATTTGCCAGCTCACGCCGTCCAGAGATCTGCGTCCGTGGCCGGTATGGCTGCAGCAGTAGATAGCGGCGCTCGTCTGCCATCTTCAGACCCTGCTGAGCCAGAACAGAACGGTCCGCCATCTGGAAAGAAAAGGTCGGCCACGTCACGATCACCTTCACCTGAACGACGACCTCCGCCTCTTCGTCGTAGATCTGTTTCCAGGTCACCGCCACCTCGGAATGGCCCTCTGCTGCGAGATGTGGATCGGGCACGTGCCGTTGAGCGACAGCGCCAGATGGAAGAACGACTGAAGACCAAAGATGCGGAGGAGTCGAAATCTTTGACCGCAGCAGAGAAACAGGCGGCCGCGAAGAAGGAGTACGAGCGTCTTCTTACCATGCGCTCCGGAGGCACATACATTCCACCAGCACGACTGAAGGCGCTGCAAGCTGAGATTGGCAATGATCCGCAGTCGAAAGAGTTCCAGAGGATGGCGTGGGAGGCACTGAAGAAATCGATCAATGGTCTGATCAACAAAGTCAACGTGTCGAATATCAAGCACATTGTGCCAGAGCTGTTCGCTGAGAACCTCATTCGAGGGAGGGGACTATTCTGCAGGAGCATCATGAAGGCGCAGGCGGCGAGTTTACCCTTTACACCAATCTACGCGGCGATGGCGGCAATTGTGAACACGAAGCTCCCACAGATTGGAGAGCTTTTGGTAAACAGGCTCATCATTCAATTTCGGAAAGCATTCAAGAGGAATGACAAGAGTGTTTGCCTAAGCAGCACAACCTTTCTGGCGCATTTGATCAATCAACAGGTCGCGCACGAAATGCTGGCTGCTCAGATCCTGCTGTTGCTTCTCAACAAGCCGACAGACGACAGTGTAGAGATCGCCGTCGGCCTTATGAAGGAGGTCGGTCAGCATCTCGAGGAGTTCCAAGCAAAGATTGCAATGGCCGTCTATGATCAATTCCGCAATATTTTGCATGAGGCAGACATCGATAAGAGAGTGCAGTATATGATCGAGGTCCTCTTTCAAATCAGGAAGGATAAGTACAAGGACTACCCAGCGGTCAAGGACGAGCTGGATCTGGTCGAGGAAGAAGATCAGATCACACACAACACCGGGCTGGACGATCAAGTCGATGTTCAAGACGGTCTCAATATCTTCAAGTTTGATGCAGACTGGGAAGATAATGAGGAGGCGTACAAGAAGCTCAAGGCAGAGATACTTGGCGAGGATGACGACAGCGAAGAGGACGAGAGGGGCTCGGATGTAAGCAGTGAGGATGAAGAGGAAGAGCAGCGCGAACGTGAGATGGAGATTAAGGATCAGACAAACACCGATTTGGTCAACCTGCGACGTACGATATATCTGACCATCATGTCTTCGGGAGGATTCGAGGAGTGTACTCACAAACTGCTGCGCATCAAATTACCTGAGGGACTTGAGCATGAGTTGCCGTCCATGTTGATCGAGTGCTCTTCGCAGGAACGCACGTTCAACAAGTTCTTCGGTCTTATTGCAGAGCGCTTGTGTAAGCTCAACAGGATGTGGATCGGTCTATTTGAAGGACAATTTGCAAAATACTATGAGACCATCCACCGCTTTGAGACCAACAGGCTTCGAATCATCGCTCAACTCTTCGGCCATCTCTTCACTTCGGATGCTATCGGCTGGCAAGCAATGGAAGCCATCCGACTTAATGAAGAGGAAACCACCTCATCCTCGCGTATCTTCATCAAGATTCTCTTCGAGGATCTTGCCCAAGGACTCGGCATGAAGAAATTGACCGAACGCATGAGAGATGATTCACTTCAACCATACTTCGGCGGCTTATTCCCTATCGACAACCCTCGCAATACTCGCTTCAGCATCAACTTCTTCACAGCTATCGGCATGGGCGCTTTGACAGAGGGTATGAGAGAGCACCTCAAGAATATGCCGAAACCTGCAGTGAACGCAATTGCTGCTCGCTCACCAAGCCCGAGCGAACCCTCGATATCGAGCTACTCGTCTTACTCTAGCTATTCCTCTCGCTCAAGGTCATACTCTAGGTCTCGTTCGCCATCTCGCGATCGTCGACGAGGTCGCAGCATCACCCGCTCGAAGTCACCGCCTCGTCGCAAAGATCGTGCACCATCTGATCCAATCTCGCGAAGCCAATCGCCCCCTCGCCGCCGGCGTTCACCCTCAGAGTCTCGATCCAGATCACGCAGCCCCCCGCGCCGCAGGGCCAGAAGCTATACACCATCCCGTTCCCGCAGTGCTGTGCGGCGAAGACGCAACTCGCGTTCACTGTCTGACAGTCGAAGCCCTCCTGCACGAAGTCGAGTCGCTCGATCTGATTCTCGCTCTCCACCTCCAAAACGACGTCGTTCTTTGTCAGATTCGCGCTCCCGGTCGCCTGCACCAAGAGACCGCCGCAGCATGTCGAGGTCGCTTACGCCATCTCGATCCCCTCCATCTCGTCGGAGACGGTCTCCTTCAGATTCGCGCTCGACTCCACCGAAACGGTCTAGAAGGCATTCCGACTCTCTTTCTCGTCCGCCGCCACCTCGAAGGAATGGCGCCAGGCGATCGCCAAGTGTTTCTCGCTCACGATATCCGCCGCCTCGAAGAGGGTCCCCACCACGTCGAGGGCGAGGCGGAGGCGATCATCGCGACAATGGCATCAGAAGGCGTTCACCGTCTTATGATTCGCGCTCCCGATCTCCGGCAAGATCACCTCCTGGTTCGAGGCAGAATGGAAGGACAAGACCAAGGTCGAGGTCGCTTTCGTCACGGTCGCGTAGTCCCCCGGCTCGACGCGGTATGGTGAATGGAGACGCTGGGAGGAAAGTCAACGGGGCGCGTGATGATACGAATGACATGGATGCCATTCACCCTAGCCGTAGAGGTCTCATGGGAGGTGATGGCAGAGGTGGACGTGGAGGTAGAGGTGGAAGGGGAGGGGGTGGCGCCGGAAGAGGACGAGACAGGCCTAGAAGTGACAATTACTTGTAATTGTTCCATCCTGATACTCGCACAGATGGAAAAAGACTGCCAAAGTGGTATGTAGTATCTCGTTTCTTCTCCGCAGAATGCAGATTCATGAGCCCCCCAATTTTCTTTTGGTACATCGTCGTGTCGTTGGTGCTATACGGTGGAGATGCTTTGAAACAACATATTACAGGCCAACCAAGGTAGCATGGTTACAGCAACCATGAGCCAACTCCAATGTCCTACAGGGCGTCTTACAATTGCTCGAGCGCTCTCAGCCACCAACCTTGTTTAAGACCAATGCTGTCAAGCCCCGTGATCATGCCATGGCTTCAATCATTACTTTGTCGATTGTGATCGACCATCTACGATGCGCCCTCATACGACATGGCTTCAGTAAACGAAACCCTCGACCGCGCCAACTTCATCCGAGAAATCACGACTATTGACCATCTGGCTCGAATTCGGTACTACCAGAACCTGTATCTGCCCAGCGAAGTAGCTTTAGCGGACAGTATTGTATGTGGGAAGCTCCAGGGCATCAGAGTGCTCCTCGATGCCGAAGATGGCACAGTAACTTTCCATGTCCAAGGTCCGATGCATCTCGGCCGGGGTGTTGATCTGGACAAGGTTGTCATCACGGCCAAAGCCTCAGAGCTCTGATGTGTGCTCAGACGACACAAGCGATATGAGTTCTTCGACTGCGAACATCGAGCGTGCTGGGATTCCGGTTAGCAGGGTCCCGTCATCGGCGGACAGCCGGCTCACAATGAAGAGACAGTGCATTGTGAAATGTACCACATTAGCGAAGAGCACTTCAAACCCAAGAAATTGGTATGGGACGCAACAGTGGCACAGATCCTGCAGAGTAAGAAGGAGGACCTTCTTCAGCTCGGGATATCGAATAATGAAGTCACGGGTGGCTTGACTCGGGACGACTATCAGCAGATCTGGCGATCACTACTCAAGGACGATGAAGGATGACTACAGTCGGAATGGGGCAGATTGGCAGCGCTGGCACATAATTGTGGCTATCAAGCCTCGCTCGGGCTTTCATCAACACGGGTCGTATGAAGGAGCAACATTGATATGTGTTGGCGGCGCCACTGCATATCAGATAGGTCGCTTGGCATAGTCGGCACAGCTTCCAAGTATCGCCAACCAAATCAAGCTAACGCTGAGTTTGGATTCGCCGCTCGATCGCAAGGTCGAATCTCGACTGAAGCCGACTATCACATGCCAACGACCTTCGAGCGACAAAAGCCCTTGATGATCTTCGAAGATCAAGGCCGGGGTTACGACAAAGCACAACATCTATAACAATAGAGGACGACAGCCCAGTGGCGACCAAAAACCGGTAACGACGACGCCCGAAGGATCACAACCCAAGAAAATGTAAGACGAGTCAAGAGCGGTGACTATTTTTGTCCCCTTACCGCCCAATCCTCCTGGACTAGGAAGTATATCATCTACGATGGAAGAACTGTACCGATTTGCCGGCTGCGGTTTGCGATTGAGATGACATACGACGATGATCACGACGTATTTTACCGAGACCGCACCTGAAGAAGAAACACGCTGATGTCTTTTGCCGAGGCAAGCTGAGTAGTTGCCTGTGCTGTACTGATGGCGGCCAAGTATCAACAACAACGATGGAGGGTTGGGATGTCAAATGACAGCAGGAGCTGAAGTGTCACGTTAGACATCAAAAGCACTCCATCACACACTACTATCATCACACACTATTGATGCGAATACCCGCAAGCGACATGAATTGAGGGGCTTGTGCGACCGAAAACACTCGCTCAGGCTTGTATACATAAGGCTGGCTCTGTAAATCAACAACATCATTTCTTTGGTCTCATTATCGTCAGCTCTACTTTTTAGCTAGTCAATACCCGACCAGCGCAATAGTGATTGACTTGACGGGTTCCACCATCGCATGGCTTCTCAGATGTACCAAGCGATGTATGGAACCTGTCGCTTGTGCCGGCACATGTTATACATGCGATATCGAGCATCGAGTTGGGTGATGTTTACGAGCGGAATCTACAGTATCTGGCCACGATCAAGATGGCATTATCAGTAATCCAAACGACAGCGACAGCGATAGCAGCACCAGCCCAAGTTGCCACTCTCGTCAGAGGACCAGTTGATGGGAAGGCGCTATGCCTCCGCTTCTTGGGCACCACTGGAACGGAGGGTCGATGTATCTTGCAGCCATTCCCTCGAACCGGAATGGGGTCATGACTGTTCGATCTCGCTGCGGGCAGGACAATTCTCGACACATGGCCTCGACATCTGACGCAACAAGATCTCTCGTTCGCAGACATTTCCCATGATGGAGTCTCCGAGGACGTCAGCACTGACGCTCTCATGATGTTCGAGACCAAGGCTCGAGTATGCTACGATCAAAACAACGACCGAACAGTATTACACTGTCGCGATCCTTGACTGGGCAGTGGAGGTTTACGCTTATACCAAGTACTTGACGGCCAAGATGCGAAAGATGTCAAGCAAAAGACCTGGAGCCAGGCGGGGCCACGGGAACATAGTGCAGTGGAGCAATGAGTTGCGAAGACTGAGCAGTATGACGCGTCCTGATATGTCAGCGGAAGAAAGGAGTGCACTCCAATCTATTATTGACCTCCTGCGTTGCAATAAAGACGCGCTTATCGAACATTTCAGAAGCCAGTTCGACCGCTTTCGAGCCGAGACAGATAGGAATGTTGAGACGCGTAAGGCGCAGAGCTTGAGGTTGTTCCAGAAGTCTGTTGATGACGGCATAAAATGGCGTGGCTGGCACACGACTGAGATGGACAGGTGCGATAGGAGAGGAGACATCGAGAGAGCACGAGAAATGATCGAAGGCGAGCGTAATAGATAGCTTCGTCGATGAGACTAGTTCTTCAATATCTAGCAGTCAGTGTTTCTGCTTCCATACCTTAGTTTAGATTATTCAGCCACCCATGTAGCTTACACCTTTAGTAAAGACAACCTATCTAAATGATTTTTCTTACTTTGACTGATCCTGGACTTGGGCGATCCCATGCAACTCTCTACATCATGGCACAATACCCCCACAATCGGAATGACTTCAAAGCCTTGTGTCAAAGACGGTGGATCGGAGTCTTTGAGGCACTGTGTGTAGTACGACATCTGAAAACCGGTATTCTTGTGATCAAATTATGCAGCTTTGGCTCACCGCGGTCGGCGCTTGCGGCCATAGTGCTGTGTACAAGCACAGCCATGGATTCTAGCATAGTCTGTTCGCACCCACCTGTGATCAATCCGGGAGGATCGGACAGTCACATAAGACACCATGCCACTTACCTGGTGAGACCTACCAGTATCCATTCCACAATCCCGTTGCAGTCCTACAATGTCGACACTTCCAGAGCTCCACCCAGTACTTCGTACCCAACCAGCCGGACATATCATCCACTCAGGCCTGTACTCCAGCGAAGGAAATTTCTCAGCACCAACCTTCATCTTCATCACGCACGACGAAAGGTTTGCGATCCAGTACTGGCACGATTGGCGCGCGCCATCTGAGACCAGCACCATAGACTCTCTCCTCAGCGGCGTGACCGCACACTTAGCCACGAAAGACACAAACATGCAGCGCACCGTACTCCATTGCCGTGACCCCAGAATAGGATCAGGAGCCCTGCATCTATACGTCGACCTCAATATCACCGCCTCGACGGAGATCAGGGAGAAGATGAGGCGGACACCTCGGTACACCGAGCTCCTGAGGCTGCAAGACTCGATTAAGGAGAAGAGAGCGCAGCTGGCGCCCATACTACTGGGTAGTGATGACTACTGGGCCGCACGAGCAGCGCTGGATGATGAGATCGAGACGCAGGAGATTATCCACAATCGCTTCAAGGCGGATCGTCGGGATGCGGACAGGGATGCCGAGAGGACGATCAAGTCCCGGTATGAGAGGATCCAGGACATGTATCAGATGTCGGCAGCGTACGAGGGACCATATACTGCCGAGGAGAGGCAGGAGATCATCGAGTGTGAGCAGCGAGGTGATATCTCTCGAGTCAGAGAGATCATCTCCGATCGTAAAGCAAGGCTAGAAGCTGCTGCTGCCGGACAGTTCCTGTAGCACAATAGACTCCGCTTGCTCGCAGCTTCAGAGAATTCTGAAACATTGTGTTGGTAGGTGCGAAATTCTGCGTTCGATCAGATGTTCCCACATGGCATCGGATAGGTGAATAAGACGAGCCTGGCCTGTGCAGCTTGTGCAGTCCTGCTGGAAGTCCTGTGATACCCGGTCGTGACACCACTTAAGATCCGTCGAGTGCCACTTCGCAAGTTTTGTGTACGCATCCCCTTGATCGAGAATGATGTGACAAATTTAGTCCACTTGTGCATATCATGAACGTATGATTCTCCGCCCAGCGCCTCGCTAGGTGTCCTGAACCAACAGATAGTCGCTGTACTACTATCGTCGCACAATTCATCGTGCAATCATTTCTTCTTGGAGGATGGTAAAATGGCGTGTGCTTGACAGAATACCCGAGAGTTTGCAGCGGTGGCATGCTTAAGTGGCCACCTTAGTCAGTATCTCAGGCATCCGATCGAGCAGGACTATCGCAGCCATGGCCGATCTTGAGAATCCGGGTCGCTCGATACAGACGTCAGAGGGGTATTTCGAGATTCAGTGCTGGAACGATCTCCATGCACCAGCCGAGCTCGTTACGATTGATCATTATCTCTTTACCGGGGAGAAGTGTCTCTGGACACTCAACACGACTTCTTTGAAAACGGTTGTCTGTTGCCGCGACCCGGATTTCGTTCCGGATGCGGCTTCCATGGGTACTAGGCGAGCGTTGGAGGACACTGCCGCCGTGGATATAAACGAGGCCCTTGAAGGATTGAATCGCTTCGCACAAGTGAAGATTCTGAGAGAACAAATTTGGTAGTGCAATTATGCGACGACCTTCCCGAAAATGCTCACGGTCAGCGGCGACAAGTCTTCCTTCGGCCTTTACATCTACTCCAGTCACGGTTGGCTGAGGAGCTCACCCGTTTGGCCACCGAGAGAAGGCATACATAGACCGAAATGCTGCGGTTCTGGAAGCTCGAAGAGACCGGATCGCACAGCTCAATGATGGATGAATTTAGACCGGCCACCGACTTCCCATGGACTCAGATTGAGTTAGATACAGTCAATCCTGTGCCAGACGGGGCGACTTACGTATAATGGAGCGTTTGACGAACAAGAAGAGGGATAAAAGACTTGCAAGAAGTCAGGCTGGACGATCTGGGAGATCCCATGGAAGACACAGGCATTAATAGACATGGTGTCCGGTCTCGGTGCTGTTGAGACTGGCGTTATAAGGCGCATTCCCTGTAGTAGAGATACTTCTCCGCTTTCTGAGTTCAGTTGACGCGAACTACCTTTCCCAAACCTCCATGTTTACATTCAATGCTGATCCAACAGAATCACATGACCAGGAGTACCAGAAAATTCTTCTAAAATGATTGCCTGGCCACGGCGGAAAGTGCGACTGGCGGCAATTTCTGGTGACCAGGTGACAGACTGGTGGAAGTGATGATGGCACCTGTTTAGCTGTCAAGACAAAGAAACCATGCCGCAAACACCTCCGCAAATTTGTTACAGATCCATCAAGTGGGCATCGAATGGTTCGCACTTGGGTCGTCATTGGACTTGTCACTCCAGCGGTTGCCATGGCGTTGTGAGTATGCTGTGCTGAGCTCTGAGGACCAGGCAATCATCGCCATACACTTGTGGTTACACATGATGGCGTTCAGGTGTCGCCATGCGCCGTGGTTGTGAACAGTGATATAGAGCCTCCAGATCCCTCGAGAAGCTCATATGATACTGAGTAATCCTGCCTCATTGCCGTCCCACAACCGCTTCTTTTGAGATCACTTGCACCACTATGGGCTCTCTAGAAAATCCAACTCGATCGGTCAGAACCAGGGATCGTCTGTTCGAGGTCCAGTACTGGGATGACCTGCGCGCTCCTTCTGAACTTGTCAATATCGACAACTATCTCATGGCAAGGGACAAATGTGTCTGGACTCTCGATACTGACACACTGAAGACAGTTATCCATTGTCGTGATCCGAGCTTCATTCCGGAGCGGGCTTCAATGGGAGTTAGGAGTGTACTGGAACGTGCTGTTGGCGCTGAAGCTGCAGAGGCGCTCCAACGACTCGATCGCTATTCAAGATACAAACAGCTGAAGGAGACAATCAGAGACTACCAGCAGCGTTGGCCGAGCGCCCGCGGATCTGGAAAATTTGCTCTACGGGAGCGATGGCGAGCAGCTCACAGCAATCTCGAAGCGGTCGTTGCGGAACTGGCGGCTCAACGACAGCAAAAGGAGAACAGTGATGCTGCATTACTCCAAGCCAGGAGAGCACAAATATCGCAATCGTACAATCGGCTGTCGCAGGAGGAGGCGTTTCAGTGGACCCAAGAAGAGCTAAATACGATCGCTTCGTGTACGAGGCGAGGCGATTCGCGGGAGTTCAGCGAGATGGTGGACAAGAAGAGAACACGGATTAGTCTCGCACAGTCTGGTCATTCGAATCGGTCGAGTCGGAGACACAGACGTCGTTGATTTCCGCAAGAGATTTCTGAAGCAGCGAAGGTGATTGAGATAGGGCCGCACCTTCTGCAGCCAAGAATTGGTTCTCCGCCGCCACATCTTTAGCGGATCATGCTGCCTTGGAAAGTCTGTCGTGACAGAGACACTATCCTTGATCCAGTCGATTTCTATCACTGACATTCATCGGTCCTGTGACATTTGAAGCCATGCACCAAACAGCTCGGGATGAGCTAGAGCGACTTCGCAGGCGGAGAGACAAGGCCCGGGCTTGTGAAAGCGTACTTTGCGGTTCGTTAGGGCCTCCTACATGGCGAACGGTTGACTGGAACCCCTTATATGATATTCCTCGGATCAAAAATCAGCTGCGACAAGGATTCCCGATTCGTCATCACTCCAGGGACGGTCCCGCTCAGCCTTTTGACCAATCTGATCGATCCGTCAGTCCCAAGACGATGGGTTAAATGTCCTCATGGTGGTACCATGACGTCCCTGACCGCTTTGGCTAGATCACGATGTCAGGGTATCAAGACGGCAGGCGTTGCCAGCGTTAAGACAGCAGGCGCCGCCGACACGAAAGCGACTACGCCAGCTGCAAGACGATGCACTTCGCCCATCTAAAGTTGATCAGCAGCCCTTGCGACTGGGAGATGAGTTGCCACGAGCTCAGATGAAGGGCACTCGGCCGAGTCTGACGTCGACACGCAGTCTGACGTCGGCACTGATGACCTTCATCTGCGATATACGCCGCAGCTTTCAATCTTGAACGGTCTGTCCCAGTGGAGGAGTTTGATTCTCTTCGTGGCGGAGAGGAAGAACGACCAGAAAATCTCTTCATCCATCCCAGATTGAGAATGCCAAGCTCGTATACTATTGACGATGTTCCAAGTAACATTGACACACCGGAGACAGAAGTCATCGCACTGGTAGCATCTGTAGGACTCATGGATAAAGGAATGGACGACATGCGACAGGTGCTTTGATCAAGGGTGAACTCCCTCAAAGCTGAGTACTTGGCTGAGATCAAGCTTGTGAGAGACGACCAGGCGATGTTGTGGAGGGAGCGTGCGGCGGCCATCCGCTCCTGGAAGACTGATGATACCAACTCTCTCGGATGGCAAATGAGCGCATGAGGCGAGGAAGTCATCGAGGATTGCATCCTCCGAGGGCATATTCTGCGCAGAAGGTGACAGACTCCGAGTCCAGGATGTGGCAGCAACCAAGAAAGCTGTCGAAAGCGGCCAGCGCACAGATCAGGCTAAACCGGAAGCTCGGGAAGCATTCGATCATGTTGAGGTGTTTCCATTTCAGCCACGCAAAGGGGCCTTTTGGTGTCGTCGCGACTACCGGTAGTAACGATAGATGATAGCCAACCAGTTTTTCTATCTTGACTGCTCTGTTGATTTGTGTGTCGGCCTTGACTTGCTTGGCTTGTGTACAGCTGTCGGCCACGTGCACGCAGGCAACGATGCCCGATAACCAGGAGGTCAAATCGTATCGGCTTCATAGACACCATTTAGCTTGTGCTCACGCAGAAAGATATACAAGACAGGCGTCGTGATGGAGATCCGAGCTCTGCATGTGATTGTGAAACCAGTGGCCAGTGGTTAAATACGAATCGCATATATATTGCATTGCGAAATCCACCACTTGTGTTCTTTGTCCACCTTGTTGTTCGATTTCTTTGGCGGCGGGACGTTGTGTATCGTGTACGTCTGTGTACTGTTGTTGTCGCGCAATTGTACAAGCCCAACACTCAGCAGCATAGAGGAAATCAAGAACGCTATGCTGCTCATTGCTGGAAATCGTTCACCCAGTTCTGCCGATCTCGAATCAGTCACGGATAATCGAAGCGCTTAGACAAAAGCATTCTTGATTCCCTCCGCTGGAGTCAATTCGGTAACATGGCCTCCCCAATCCCGCTTGGAATGCAGTAGTTCGATCACCATGCGGACTGCTCGAACTTTTGTACTATGACGACTCGTAAGCTCCAGAGGAGACTACTGTTGCGGAGAACATGATATTCAGCCCTGCCTGGGTATCCTGTGAGTGCAGTCGGGCCTGGGCTCGACCCATATGCGAGCCAGAAGAGTATAACTATGGGTGTGGTCTGAAGGAGCTCGTCAGACAAACACCCTTGCGCGAGCTGAGTCCAAGAGTTTGGGAACTTCCAGAGTTCTCACTAGATCGCAAAGCTCGAGAAGAGTATTTCGTGGGGACAAGGGCCGCTATGTCCCAGATCGGGTTCCAGACGGGTTATGAAGCTCATTCGGTTGCATGTGCAGGTGCTTTGCAGAAGCAATTCGAGGCTCAGCTCTGGACAAAACGGCTCCGCGAGCAGAAGTGGTGCCTTGATGCCTACAGACAGCTCCAAAAGTGGGCGCGCTCACAGGCAGCAGGAAGCATATCGAAGAAGCCAATTTTCCCAGCTCATCGGCTAAAGAAGGCTGGAACTCATCGATGTTGTGAAGGGCGGCGATCTTCAGCAGCAGCTTGCCATCAAGAGTCTCATGAAGCAGGACCAGAAGGCATGGGGATTCGATCTTTGTGGTGAACCTTTGGAGAAATGACAGTGAACAATGCGCACATATGACGGAGGACGGAGCTCGTCAGTCCAAGAGATAGAGACAGAGCCTGTACAGCAATAGACTCAGCGGAGCTGTCCGTATCAAAAATCGTGCATTTCACAAAATCCTTCCACAGCTGGCTATCCAGCTCGCACTGGCCGTGCTTGTGCTAATGCTTTCTCTGGGCCGGCGGCTTAAGACATATGAAGCTCTTCATATCAGCTGCCGGCATTGTGTTTGCAAGATCTGTCACATTTGCTTCAGACGAATCGGAGCTGATGTCACTTGAGAGCGTGTCGACGTGGCGTAAAGCCATCAACAGACGTGATAATGAATAAGGTCGACCGTCATCTCCAATGGAAATGTAGTTGCCTGCGTAGCTGGACCATTGGCCCTGATCTTGATCATGACGAAGCAAAGGCATCAATGTGGTGCTTGGCGGACGGAAGTTCACCGACCCAAAACACGTGACAGAGACCCTAGTCGATTCAGCTGCTGTCAAGTGAGGGTCGGGTGTCTCATGTTGAAATTCCAAGGATTGTTGTTGCAACGAAATGGCATAGGCTGGAACGGGCAGTCGTCTGTGGTAACGGTGGTGGTTCGCCGGTGCAGCGGCGTCGGTTGTGAGGCCGAACGAGATCTCATTCCAAGAATCCCTGTCAACGGAGAATCATGTGCAATGGTCGCAAATGAATTGCAGGAGCAAAGAGACATGTCAATCATCGATCGGCACGGAGATCTGGAGATTGGAGTGGTATGGATGAAGGCTGTCACATTGCATGGCTCAGCACATCACGCGAAGTAAAGCCGACCTCCTAAACATCTACCACTTACTCCTGCAAAGTATGCTGAATGCGTGGGAGGAGGGGTCAGGCCTATGGTCACGTTCTCGAAGCCTGCATGGCCTGCAAGGATAGGATGCAGCCACACTGCGACAAGACAAAGCGCCATCCCCCACGCATGAATAGCTAGCTGCATGGACTACCGCCAGCTCTCGGAGAAGCTCCTTCATTGGTATGTAAGGGGTCTCTCCAACCACGTCTTCGGGTGTCGGAGAAGGGGAGCTCGAGCAGTCTCGGATCAAAGTAGGCGGGAGAAGGGCTTTGTTTGGGGGCAAACCGACACCTCCTGCAATCCACGCGACCATGGATCGCGAGGCAAGCTGGACAGCCACCACAGCAACCTCAAAATAACCTTGAAATGCAATGTAAACCGTATGGTTCTCAACAAATCGCGGTCCGAATGCACTGGCATCGACAACGCGTTGCTGGCCGAGGAAGCTGCCGTCCAATATTTGTTATGCGAATGCTGTGACGGTGAAATTTGAGATTCGGACGAATCGGGAAAGACAGTGACAGAACAACACAGAGCGTGGGGATTTCACTCTGAGGACGCGCCCCTAGCGCTGCGGTATTTTCAGAATGGTGGTACCTCACGGTACATGTTGCAGCGAAGTGAAAGATGTCCTGTGTTGAAAGCAGACGCGCCATAGAAAGCGGTTCGCGCGAAGACTGACGAAATGACGATTCGCAAAGGAAAGCAAAGCAGCTGGGACGCAACGCTGCAGAGCAAATGCAAGATTGCGGCGGAAGTCGGAGGCCCGGTATGCAGCTATGACGATCAGCTACTGAAGCCTGTTTTATGCGCGACAACGCGCAAGCAAGGCCTTGATGGATCTTGTCAAGCCATGCTGTCACTACGGACGGCCTCATGGGTAACGCAAGTCTACATCATCGGTTATGCCACTCGACTCGTTTGTGACCCTGGTCCCCCCACCTCGGACTGGACAGCGCGGGATGTCTCTGCATGCCATCGAAAGAACACAAGGCATGTGATTGAGATACAGGCCGAAATGAATATTGAAAGAGCGTGGGGAGACGAAACGACAGGGTAGATTGATGACAACGTCGCAATGGTGTGTCCTGAGCCTGCCGTGACATGTGCTTGCCCAGAGAGTGTGTTACGAAGACATGTCCTCATGCCCTTGTTGATTAAAAAGGTCCATCGATATTTGCTAGTGCTGCAACGGGCGAACTGTCCGCTTTTGCGCCTAGCCAGACCTGCTGCAGACCATCGTCTGCCGAACAGTTGCACCCACCGAAATTTGGTGGGAGCGGTGAAGGGTCAAAGTGGTGTGTGAGCAGGTCTCTGAATCGTGGACCAGACCTCATCACAAGCTCACTTGACCAGACCTAATTTGTATATTGGGGCTTAGAGACAATCGGATCAGAGAAAACACAGCTGAGCTCCTGCAGTCTTCCTTCTCGTACCTTCGTCTATCTGTTCATCAGTAAAGACGAGTGCTTACCAACTCGGTCACCTTTTACGAAGCCTTACTGGGTGTGCTGGACGATCTCAGAGGCTGCTGAAGATCTGTCAGGGTTGCACCGCCGTACCCGTGGATTTCTGAGACTGGGACTGGCAAACTTGGTGCAACGGAGAAAAACCCAGATCGCTCCTCTCACACGCTTCGCCGCCCCCAAAAAGCCAGATCCGGATTTCTGTCAAAATACCGCACCACCCTCTGCCAATTTTCTCGACACACTTCATGGCCACCTCCTAATACTCCTCACAACACGTACACATCTTCGACCACTTGTTACAATCATCACAGGATCTCTCCTCGAACATCACAAAGGACAGCGCCTCGAATCCTGAATCCTGCCTGGTTCTGAAACCCAACACGACCGACTGTCCGGGTTTCTCAGCTCGCGTCATAGCCATAGCCCACCTGCCTCACCATCTCTACGGGCCACCACTTCACTGCCGTACCGCTTACACCACTTCCACTCTCAGGACCCTGCATTAGTCCTCAAATAATTTCGAAGGGTCAGCATACGAAGCAACGCAAACCACCCATATCCCTTCAAACATTCCGCGCTCCTATTCCTCACATCACGTCATGAAAATGCCTGGATTGATATTATAACACGAGTTGGCCTGCGGGTCGAAGTTCTGCGCTGAGTAACACTCTGCAAGGGCTACCAGAACACAAACATATTGTGCGCGAAGAGAACAGACCTCTCGATCACACGGACAAGTCGCAACCATGTTCGCGACACCACACATTTCAAGTCAGGTCCCCGAGGACCTGATTCACGAATCGGAAGAACCTCCTGACGAAAGACTGCGCAACATCGCAGGTCAGCCTTTAGAATCGAGCTTCGTCAAATCGATCCCAAGACGTGCCGTGCTCTCCAGGAGAGAATCACTTCTCACCAAGCAGTTACATGCCAGCGAAGGAGAGTCACATACTGAAGACGAGCACTCTGAGTATCGCGTCACTGGCCGTGCTCTGTCTACCTCTAGCATGGCAGACCTCACTAGCGACAATGACATGACAAGTCCTGGCACTCGCGGTAGCTCTCCAAGTCCGCCCCTCCCACCTGCTCGGCCAACGCTCGTGGTCCCCCCTCTTGATAAGCACGTTGTCAAGGAGCCTACCATTGTGGAGCAAGACGAAGGTACACGAGCGGAAGAGGTCACTGAGAAAGCTGTCGAGAGCGGTCTTGGAAGACGCCGCTGCATTACCTTTGCTTGCGGTAGAAAGACATCGGAGACCAAAGAGACGGGCAAGCCAGTCGAAGCTGTGAATCAGGATAAGACACCTACACCACCGAAACGCAAGTGCGCCTTGACGTTCGCCTGTCCCACCAGGACCAAGCCATCGACCGAGAAGCTGGCTCTCACCACCCGACATGTGAGCCCTGCGCCAAAGTCTCCCCGTTCACCTCGTGTGGCTAAGCATCATCGCGGATCTGAGAGCACGGTGACCAACTCCTCATCCCCCTCAGCACTGCGCAAAGTGCCATCTGTTATCAGACGCCGCAACAAATATGTCGACGACGCTGACGAGGACAAGCTTGAGGCCAAGCGCTTCCATGAGTTCGCTGTCGACGCCCATGCTGACGAGGAATGGACTGAGGAGATTACATGCCACCGTAAGCGTCTCACTGTCAAGGACACATTGCACAAGGAGAACGTCATTCGCCAGATCGGCGAAGAGGTCGAGGAAGAAGCGGAGGCTGAGGACGAACTTGACGAGGAGGCCATCTTGGATGAGCTTGATGAGCAGGACGATCTTGACGATGACGACGACGATGATGACGACGACGAAGACGAAGAGGAGGAGGATGCCGACGAAAACGACACACGAGAACCAATGGCGCAGGCTGGCGACACGATCTCAGACGGTGGCTTCGACACTGACGATGAAGAGGGCTTCGCCAACTCTTCAGAGAGTGAAGGCGATGACAGCGACTTCGAATGGTGGGCACCTGGACGCTCAACTGCAGCAACCTCGACCGATGCCCTCGAACACATTCGTCCAACTCATCATCGGAAGCTGTCCGATTCTTCGCTTGAGTCAGCTCGTGAGGCGAACGGCGTCACGATCAAGGCTAACAAAAAGTCTCGTGCTAAGACTGCCGCAGTCAAGATCAATCGCCCGTCCACTCCAGAGCTGCCGGATAGCACAGACTTTGTTTGCGGCACTCTTGACGAGGATCGACCACTTGAGCAGGCTTATCTCTCCGCTATGGAGCAGCGCAAGGCTGCCAAGCATAAGATCACTCCTCAAGACATCGACCCAACCTTCCCTACTTCCGACCCTGATATGGATGAGGAGGATGAGGAAGACGAAGTGGAGCAGGATGACGAAGAGGAAGAAGGCCACTTGTTCATGCACGGCAAGATGGACATAAACGAGGATCGTGGCCGCCGCCCTAGTCACCAAAAGAAGCGCTCTCCGCACCAATCTCCTCGACGTCTCAAGTCGCCGCCTCCAGCCAATCGTGCCGGACACCGGTCGCCTCCTCCACCAACTCGAAGGACGTCGATCCGTTCACCTCCACCTCCATGCAACCGTGGTCGCCTCCGATCGCCACCACCGCGTAAACTGTTTGGGCACTCTCCACAACGTCTGAGGTCGCCACCGCCGAGTAATCGTCCTACATCACCTCCAAACTCGAGGTCGACCTCCGTCGATGGGACTCCAAAGCCGATCCTCAAGCCGCGCAACTCCGGCCTGGGCATTCGACCCCAGCTGACCAAGACTGCGTCGCTGCCTCGTGTCCCAACCATGACGAAGATCCAGAATATCGCTATGAATAAGGACGAGGACGAGGAAGAAGATGATAAGAGCCAAGATCTTCGCTCGCGTGGCGCCATCGACATCGTCAAGGGTCTCGAAAAGAAACGTCAACGTCGCAAGGAGAAGCTTTACCAGAAGCATTGCCAAAAGCACAAGAAAGAAAGTGAAAAGAAGTGTAAGCCTGGAAGAGGCGCGGAGAGGATGAGAGAGCTCGGTCTTGAACTTGCTGCCTACCGTGGCAACAAGGCCGAGCACATGCTTTCTTATTAGGAAGAGCATTGACGGTCATGAACCCCCGGATCTGGTTTGAAGACGCCGCCTGAGCTAGGCACATTGCCAGTCAACATGACTGCTGGTCGTCTTTCACCGACATGAGATCCACATGCACATAATGCACAGTATTGGAGCCCACAGAGGCTACGAACATCATGGTGCATTGCATACCCATAGCATTCTTTCGTTTTTATTATACCCAGCACACAGGATTGATCCGTGTGCTACGCTGGCATCGCATACCTAGCATGACCATGAATGAATTTTCTCAATTACAGCTGCCTAGCGAGTGCGCATACGTGTTCTGATCCTGTTCACTTCGAATAAGTTTGATAGTCATCATGCGAAGCTTAACAAAGTCATGGCTGGAGAAGCAGATACCGAATCCTTGGCACGTGACTTGCGGGACCTCTGACGCCAGATATTCAACTCCATCCTGTCCGGTGCCTTCTCCGGCCTTCTGTGAACATCATTCCAACATTTCCATTCCCCTTTGCCATCCGCCTCACATCATTCTGCCTCGACGCTCAGATACGTCCTATCGAAATTTACGTCTTGGGTTTCATCGCATAACATGTGGCTTATCGACTGGTGTACGTCTCCATCCTGCCAAGCTCCTCCATCAGCTCGAGGCAGCTGCACCATTATAGCGCGCTGACATTGAACGCAGTCTGGGATGTTCTGGCCAATCTTGGCCTCCTCAACAAGCATGCCGTATGTCGCCGACATACAGGATGAAAGCTAAGAGCAGGACCTGATGATGCGCGCAGAAACTCCTTTTCTTGGGTCTGGATAACGCCGGAAAGACTACAGTAAGAGATGAATTGATGGAGACACAACAAGATCGAGCTGACAGGTGTACCAGCTCCTCCACATGCTCAAGGTGAGCTAATGCGGAAGATGAGGATGAAGCAATGTCTAATCATGCTCGCGCGATACAGAACGACCGAGTGTAAGCAATACAGGCGCATAGCTGGCAAGTGGGCGCTAATATAGTGGCAGAGCTGTTCTCAACCCTACCCTTCACCCAAGTACGTCATCGACTACCTCGATGTTTAGCCTCCACGTGTAACACGATCGCAGCTTCGGAAGAGCTTAGCATTGGATCCGTCCGCTTCACCACATTCGACTTGGGAGGTTCGTAAAATCTGCAAGGGCACATATTCCAGGTCTGACAAGCATAAGGTCACCAGCAAGCAAGACGGTTGTGGAAGGACGTTAGTCAATCAGAGCATTGTATCTATTTCCATTGGACTAACAGGATACCAGTACTTCCCCGAGGTTTCTGGTATGATGTTTCGGACGAGTGACGGAAGTTTCAGGTCTCACACATGGCACAGGAATTGTCTTCCTTGTGGATGCAAAGGATCCGGACCGATTCCAGGAGAGCAAGGATGAACTCGACGCACTTCTCGCCATGGAGGATCTGTCCAAGACCCCCTTCCTCATTCTCGGCAACAAGATTGACCGTGTGTCAGCATTTTAGAGATGCGAGATGCATGACTGACATCACCACAGACCCGAACGCCGTCAGCGAGGACCAGCTAGTAGGCAGAGCTGTTAGTCTATGAGAATTTATGCTAACTACCACAAAGCGACATGAGCTAGGCCTCTATCAGACCACTGGCAAGGGCAAAGTACCCCTCGAGGGTATCCGGCCTATCGAGGTCTATAGTAAGAATTGTCACTTGTGTGGTAGTTTGGAAATTTGCTGACCTGGGACAGTGTGCTCGGTAGTCATGAGACAAGGGTACGGAGAGGGCATTCGCTGGCTGTGAGTACCCAGCCCCAAATTCTGGTAGCTAAGACTGACATCGTAGCTCGCAATACGTGTAAGACGATCAACGAGCTGTGGGGACAGGCCCGTGGGAGCAAGCTCTGGTACTCTTCGTCCATGCCCATGCTCGATGTATTGCGGCCGCAGTAGCTAGGTCTGCGGCGGCGAAGAACTACCAGCGACATCGTTGTGCTATAGCGGGGGAGGGAAACATTTCACCAGCGTCTAGAGGCATCTGATATTTCGACGATGGCGTTGCAATGCGTATCAGTGGTAGTTAGTATGACAAGACTTTCACTTCCCTTATGCCCTTTTCTATGTCCCGCTATGTTTAAATTTCGAGTCCCATATGATTCTCTTCAATATCAGGCTCTACATGCACTGGATGCCTCAGGCACAACTCCTGGCACACAGGCAGGAGCGAACTCCGGCCCCTCATCATCGATCTGGCCGCACTGCTCGGAGACATAACTGCGCCGCAGCTTGGTAGCATGTATCCACCTCCTCGGCTCCCCTTTTCGCTACTGCCGTCCCCCCTTACAGTCACTCACCTCCCCAGACCGCCATCCCCATCTATCTATCACTCACGTCAATTCGTGATGTAAGTAGACGCTGTCGCCCAGACAATGGCAGAACAGACCGGACCAGCGGAGACAAAAGTGACCGGACTCTCCCTTGAAGGCCGCCTTGCACGTCGCGCCCACTTCTCACAGCAATTCATGGAAGACGTAGACGCCGAGTTCTTCAATGCACTGCTGAAGCTGGCGTGGAGATGAGTAGACAGCACCTCTTACCGTTTCCTGAAGACAACAAGGGAGGAGCAGCCATTAGAATTGTTCGAGTGGGATTTAAGGGACTTTTGGTATGACTCCTTGAGTCTGGTTAGAAGGGTAGAGGTAGAAGAACCGCTGGTGACCGGGGCGGTGGTGGGATTGGTGGAGATGGGGGCGTTGGGATCGTTGCGTGGGTCAGGGAGCGGCGAAGAGATGGTAGGGAGCGGCCAGGCAGAGGAGGGGAGTCAGGCGGGCCAAATGAGTGCTAATGGCCGTGGTCAGGAGAGAAGTATGCCACTGAAAGGAAGTGAAGAGGGAAGGAGGTGACAGAGAGAGACACTACATCAAGACAGGTGGTGAAGGGGCGTGGGGGGCAAGAGGCAGGTTTTTATGGTAAGGGGGTGCGGCATGATCTCCCCTTCCTTGATGAGGAGTTTAGGAAAGCTTGTGAGGCGCGGGAGGCGGAAGAGCGGAAGAAGCTCATGGAATTCTGCGCACAAGGTTATTTGCTGCAGGACTTGCCGACGAGATGGTTCTGGGTCTAACGTTGGGTGTTCTCGAGGCGTGCAGGACGGAGAATGACGCGACACTGCTCAAGGAGAAATTAGGCATGATTGGGATCGTTCTGAGATTCGCAGCAAGGAGGCTCGCTGTATCTTCAGTTCATGGTCATGAGACGGTCACGAGAGACAGATGGAACGGCTAGGAGGAAAAGCTGGTGGTCGTAGTGAGAGTTTCTGTTGATCATGAGGATAAGGATGTGGCGAAGCAAGCCCTTCTTCTTACGACAAGCTGAGAGGAACATGCTTGGTATGAGAAATAAGTTGATTGCTACCAAGCGATGAAAGCAGCTCTTGGCTTTGAGTAGTGCACGTGACACCATTTAGCGTGCACACCTGGATCCTGCGTCTCTCGCAGCAGCTGAGGACTCTTCTGCACGGCGAAAGGTCATCTGCAGTAGCCACATTGTCGTCGGCAGATAGTGCGCTCAGTCTGGACATTTTTGATTCTGTCTTCGACTGTTCACTTCGCCCTCGGAAAGCGCGACTTCACAAGCATTGCTTGTCGTGGCGCAGGCTTCTGTCCAGGAATATCTTTCTCGCGGCCCACTTCTTACCTCTGTCCTAATAGCTACCATACGAAAAGGAGGCCCAATGCTCGGGCTGGCACTGGGGATACACATACGGCGCTAAGGTCGAAGACATAGCGAGGTTGAAACACTTAAAGCTGCTGAGCATACCCGACTGCGAGAGGATTCAAGATGGGTATGGGGAATGGTTTGAGGCCGGATAGTGGCCCCTATGCTTTTATCACGACCCTGCAATATCATCAGACTCGAGCTAGCATCCTTGCGCAGAGCTCTAACTCGTCATCGGACCGGCTTCCTAGCTCTGATGACCCTGTACGAGTTCATCCCAGAAACTCCAGTCAACGTTGTCCAGATCGAAGTCATTGCCTAAGTCCACTGACGTTACAGCAGCGATCCCTTCCCCGCCAGCAACGAGCTTTTCGTCCTCAAGTTGATCAGCCAATACTGTATCCGTCTTGGTATCAGGAGTCGCGCTTGTGTTGCTGTCACCTCGAATGGACCGTCTCAAAGCCCGTAGCCTAGTGATGAAAGCAGGCTCCATGAGATCGGTGCTACGTGCATGAGCATCCCAAGCTCTGACAGCTAGACGACCAATGGCCAGGTAGAGTGCTTGTTTGAGTTCGAGGAACTCACCGTGGTCAGCATAGACCTGCTCCACTTTGTCCCAAGCCACATCGATCTGCTTTTGCGTAAGCGGGACGGACTCTGGGCATTGTAGACTCGTGAGTATGAAGATGATGGAGTCCCATGAACCCCACGCGAAGAAGGTCCTGGTATGCCATAAGAATTTCTTGACGCCCGCGTTCGCATGTGCCGCTGCGTCTGTATCTAGCGTCTTCAAAGCATAGTGATACAGCTCTTTTCTGTCGTTCTCGGTAGAGATCGAATTGCGTACTCTGCCAAAGCGTACTTTGATCCTCATCGCTGAGATGGCAGATCTAGATATGGCAACGGCAAGGAAGTGTAATGGATTTACAACATCACAATATCGAATGTAGTTCTCCTCCACTTCCGTCTCGGCGCTCGAGATGATGGCTTCCAACTCCTCGGGCGTCTTCTCATGCTTGGCGCCGGGCATCAGAAATGACCTGCCTGCTTTTGCGAAGACGCTACCCGCGCAGGCTCGGGCAAGGCAGAAGATCATCTCTGTCGCACCCCTCTGCTCCACCGGGGTCTCCGTCATGCCTGGCCACATTTGATCGTCGTTGATGTTGAGTGGCTTGAGGGTGTCCCAACTGTCTGGAATGAAACCTACACCAGTGCCAGCCATCTGGCTTGCCACACCGTCAAGAGGCACGAGTCGATAGAATAGTCGGCGTCGCATTTGGACGTCGTAAGGGGGCAGATCCATTGACTGTCCATCCCTGTGCAGACCCAGACGCTGTCCAATCCGAACGGCAACACCGGTCAAGATCCAGTACGTATGAGAATCGTAATGGTACCGACAGGGCATAAGAAACATGATCAAGGCTTGCTCGACCGTCAGCTCTGTCGTCTTGAGAAAATTGGCATTGATCAGAGCTTGTGTGGTGACAAAGTGGTAGGCCCTGAGCTTTGCTGTCCTTGACCAACCTCGCTTCTCGCAGTCACGGTCAGTCATGGAGAAGAGAGCGAAGTAGTATATAGCAAAGAGCAAGCATTCGTCGGCTTTCGTAGCGCTTCCTGGGTACTTCGAAATGGTTTCAAGCATGTTACCAGTCGTAGGTCTATGCACTAGTTTGACCAGCGGCTCGACGTTTTCGCAGTAGATGTCCCACAGCTGCATTGCCTCCTCGTGTGGAGGATGAAGGTGGAGCAGATCATGGCGTATTCCCAGCAATGCCCCTGATAGAGGATCATCCACCACAGCCATCTCATGTTCAGTACCAGGTTCGTCGTCATCATCGGACATCCGCTCGAATTCATCTTCACCAAGGTTGCGCCAAAGGTTACTATCTATGTACCTGGTTTTGCCAGGACCACTGAGTAACTTGCCTTTCTTCGTTGCCGCAGCGTGATACGAGAATGCAGCAGACTGTTGCGAGAATCCATCGATGGCTTCTGCAGGGGCGTGCTCGTCCTCCTGAGGTAACAAGCCATGCTGAGTGAGAATACTCTCGTACTGAGCTAGTTTCTCGTCGGCAGTGCTGCTCAGCTTCCGCTTCCGTCGACGTGGCGCCGGCGCTTGATAGACGCATATCAGCTTGCTCTTGCGACATGTCGAGCATGTAGGTGCAATTTTGTCGCACTTGACCTTCCGCTTGGTGCAAGGTTGACAAGCGAACGCTGCTGCTGGGGGAGCGGAGGATGCATTGGCGCCAAGATCAGCTGAATAAGCGGGGGGTGGCGCTGGTGCAATTGTTGTCGGCATGGTTGGGGCAGAGCTTCTGGTAGTACACTCAGTCGGGCTTGGTGCAGCTCAGCACCGCCGAGAATTGATGTGATTATTGATCGCTGTTGTGCCCTCGTCGCCACTGATGTCGCTCCAATGGTTGTTGCGAGTCGTCCATGGGGTCAATCCCTAAGCTAGCCCCAATCTGGACGTCCGCAGATCGGAGCTTACGAAACTGGCGGAAAGGATCCCCACAGATAGCTTAAAGCGAGTTCTTTCGCTTTCGAAAGACCCACATGACTTTCACCTCTGGCCAGACGACGCATCGACACGTGCATGACGACCTGACAGCTCGATAGATTGCACTGCATGAAAGCTTGTTCCACCGGCATGCTGCAAGCATCAAGCCAATAATTCGTACCGGTGGAAGCCTCCGTTTGACTAAGCGAGCTTTTCACAGCCTTGTCTAGCGCAAAAGGTCCACCTCAATTACAGCCTCTTCGTCTGCTCTGAGCAGCATTGATCTTCGTCGAACTCCTCAAGACGCGTCCTGTGGCTGTTGACAGCCGCATTCAGATTGGATGGCTGGTGTCGGTTACAACCGCAGATGGCTGTCATTCGGCCCGGCATGATATGGCAATCTGCCCTCCAACGCTATTGCCCCATGACCGCCGATTGGCCATGCTAACTTTCGTGGACCTGAAGTCGGAGAATATCATGAGTCGCCAAGTGCCGTGCATGGTCCGAGTTGTTCGATGCGCGGCACTCCTGTTCGCGCACATTGTCACCTCGTCGCTGCAATTCATTTGTTGGCATTCATAGTCAACTCCTTCATTTGGTCGTCTGCCAATCAACATCACGCTTATTGAGCTCAATGACCAATAAGAGAAGGTCCTCGGTGCATGAACAACCTAGAAGCGCTCACCGACCACACGATGAACCATCCCATCTACCCATCACATCTCTCCGACGAACGGGCGGTGATCCCCTAGCCGGACAGTTTTGGAAGGTGTTTTCGTCGGTCATTGCGAATTCTTTCCAGGGTGTCTCAGCTTGTTGTTCATGAAGTCTGCATCTTTTGCGCCGATGTCCAATCAAGGCGTCCCAGTCCACATCATGGGCGTATTAAGATTGCTCTAGTGGCCGATCCTGCAAGTTTCTCCCCGCGTGCCAAGATGTGTCTGCAGCCAACCTTGGTCAGGTACGGTCAGGTGAGGGCTTGATGGACTGTGCTATCCGGCAAGGTTTACAGTCTGTTCAACCTCGTCTCTAAGCGAGCACAACCGTAAGAACCTGGAGATCATCTGTTGATCTCTACACAATGCACATATAGCTGAACATTTCCACTTCACTGGATGCGGGTTAGGTCATTCCGGGCCCATCACTCACTACATCTTTCTTTTAAGCATCTGGCTGCTAGCCTTCGCGTCTTCATAATGAAGGTCTCTCTCGCTACCATTGCCGCGTTGGCCGGCACCAGTGCTGCTGCCCCCCTCGCCCTGAAGGCTGGTCTCTCTGAAATCGCCAGCTCTCTCCTCTACCGCCGCCAGACTGGCACCACTGCCACTGAGCTTGAGGATGGCGCTTGCAGGCGCATCACCTTCATCTACGCCCGTGGCTCCACCGAGCCTGGCAACCTGGTACGTCAATAAGTCTACATTTACTCAACCATGAGAATTGGATATGCTAACATCTTCCAGGGCGACTCTGGCGGACCCCAGGTCTGTGATGGTCTCAAGGCACGATACGGCGCAGCCAATGTCGCCTGCCAGGGTGTAGGTGGAGCTTACACAGCTGGCCTCCTGGAGAACCTCCTGCCAGACGGCACCTCCAGCGGTGCTATCAACGAGGGCCTCCGTCTCTTCAACCTCGCCAACACCAAGTGCCCCAACACTATCATCGTGGGTGGTGGCTACTCTCAAGGCGCTGCTGTCATTCACGGCCTTGCCAAGCGGCTCAGCACCACTGTACAGAACAAGGTCGCTGGGCTCATCACCTTCGGCGACACCAGGAACGGCGAGGACAATGGACAAATCCCACCGTTCCCAGCCTCAAAGGTCAAGATCTTCTGTCTCGCGGCCGACGGCGTCTGCGGCGATGCTCTCATCGTGACGGCTGCCCACTCCGAGTACGAGCCGTTCTTCGACGATGGCTACAATTTCTTGATCTCCAGAATCGGGAACTAAGCTTGTAAAGTGGCAACCATGAGGGCCACGATCTGTAAATACCTCGTCTCGCGTCCCAAGCGAACATTGTACATAGCCATGAGTGAAAAGTTACAAGATCAAGGATACTGCTTCTATCTATTATGCTGTGCTCTCCGACGGCGCCACCATCCCGCGATTGCCGCGCTTCCCCGACACACCCTCCCTGAAACCCCGCACTTGGGATCGGCACCTCTCTGCGATAGATGCATAGCCGTGAATAACCTGTGTCCTGCTTTCTGACGGGTCGTCCTGTTAAATATTGTCATACATTATATACGTTGTGGTAGCTGTAGAATATCAACTTTCAGCGCAATTGCTGTCAGCCGTACGCAATGCTCTTCAGGTCTAAGCAAGCAGATATTGACCGTAGACCTTCCCCGTACCTGCATATGGATCTTGCCTGACCTGCAGCAGTACCACGCGACATCACAGTCTGGAATTGGCTATTCGAGTCGCCTAAGCACTCGCCCTTACACAAACATGCTGACCAGGATCTCGCCGGCTTCACTAATGCCATCACAAAGGAGAGACTGAATTGGCGGCAGGTCAAAGAGGTCGCTACTTATCTGTCTACAGCGCTTGTCAAAAAGTATGGCCTCCAGCAGAATCAGACTGTGGGACTATTCAGCCAGAACAGTATCTGGTATCCCGTGGCCATGTTCGGTACCTTGCGAGTGGGTGGTGTGATCTCAGGTGCATCACCAGCGTACAATGTCGAGGAGATGACATATGCTTTAAAGACGGCAGATGCCAAGTTCCTCATGACGCATCCGAATTCCATGGAAGTGGCGACGAAAGCTGCTGCGAACGCTGGAATTCCGAAGGAGAACTTGTTCCTGCTTGAGGGTACACTAGATGGCTTTACTACTATCAAGGAGCTCATCGAGATTGGCAAAAGCTATGGGGAGGACAAACAGGCGACTCCTTTCAAGATCCCGAGTGGCAAGACCAATTTTGATGTCTGTGGCTTTTTGAGCTTCAGCTCCGGCACTACGGGTCTACCCAAAGCCGTAAGCGGCTCTCTACACGTGCTGTGCCGTCATCTAACACATACAGGTCATGATCGCTCATCAGAATGCCATTGCTCAATGCCTGCAAATCCAACAAATCACTCCTTCAACCCACAAGAAAGTTCTCGCGGTTCTCCCGCTCTTCCACATCACTGGCCTCGTCCATGCCCTGCATCTGCCCATCCTGCTCAACGCAGAGGTAATCATGCTTCCCTCCTTCACCATGCCATCCATGCTCTCCACCATCGTCGAGTACCACGTCAGCGAGCTCCTTCTCGTCCCGCCAATTCTCATCCGCATGATCCGTGACCCCGTGGTCAACAACTACGACCTTTCGTTCCTCACCCGCTTCTCGTCTGGCGCAGCCCCACTCAGCGAAGAAGTCATCCACGAACTCCAGCGCAAATTCCCCTTGACGGGCTTCAAGCAGGGTTACGGCATGACCGAATCGTGCAGCTGCATCACTGCGCATCCACCACAGTACTATGACTACAAGTATGCGCATCGAGTCGGGACGATTGTTGCCAGTACGTTTGTGAAAATACTGCGAGAGGACGGGACAGAGTGTGGTTTGAATGAGCCGGGGGAGATATGCGCCAAGGGACCGCAGATCGTGATGGGATACTTAAATAATGAGAAGGCGACGAGAGAGACATTCGATAAGGATGGATTTTTGCATACTGGTGATCAAGGTATGATTGATGAGGAGGGGATGATTACCATCACGGATAGGATCAAGGAGATGATCAAGGTCAAGGGGATCGGTGTCGCGCCGGCGGAGTTGGAGGATCTGCTGTTGGGAGAGGAGAGGGTGGAGGATGTAGCTGTCTTGGGCATCAAGGATGACTACGAAGGGGAAGTGCCGAAGGCTTATGTGGTTCTGAAGCCGAAGGTTAGGGAGGGAAGGGGCGAGAAGGAGCTAGTGGATGTCGGGAAGCAGTTGCTGGCATTCGTCAGGGAGAAGAAGGTGAGGCACAAGTGGGTGAAGGAGATTGAGTTTGCAGAAGAGATACCGAAGAGTGCGAGCGGTAAGATCTTGAGGCGGGTATTGAGGGACAAGGAGAGAGGACAGGGGAAGAAAGGTCTCGTTGTCAGGGACGATCTGCGAAAGAAAGCCAAGCTGTAAATGAGGTGGACAAGATGCTGTTACATATCGTTTGGACATTGCTGGCTTACATGTATATACTGTATAAAGTATGATGCATCGCTTTCCGGATCACTTCATGCACGATCGAGACACAATTCCTGGTTGTCATCAACGTAGGGTCGTCATGGGAGTCGTGTCTTTACCAACCATATCATACCAAACTCCGCCAGCGAATTGACACTCACTCGGTCCGCCATCCCCAGAGCCAGCACTTTTGTGAAGTCGGGGGAGATGGTCAAGCGCCATGAGTACAATATTGCAGCTTCTTGGAATGCGGTGGCGTACGTATGCAACGTAAGCGTTCACTCATCGCGAGCGGTAGCCACGTCGTTGACGGTCTGGATGGATTGCCATTGAGTGGATGGCCACAATTAGCTCTCCGGGATCATTACCAACGATATTGCCAAACTAATCCAAGGTCGGTCTTGAGCAATTCTGCTCGTCCGGCTTTGACATTGATGATTCATAGATCTTGAGGGAGATGTCCAGACTGCTAGGACATGGCCTATCAGCAGCTCAGTGCCTGACGCCAAACGTTCATAAAGACCATAGCAGATCTCTGGTGAGGCCTTCAGGCGGTAATGAATCTTGAAGACGAACCAACAACCTTACAGCCAGTGAGACAGATTTCCGAGTACCTCAGCGTTCACGCATCTTTCCTGAGGAGGAAAGGTCGATTCTACTTCCGGGCAAGCGTTAATTCAGCCGCAGTAAGCGGCCTGAAGAATGATTCCACAAACATCTTCTCTGGTTGTTGAAGTATATCAGAATTCTAATAATCCAGATATCAATCATATATTAATCTTGGAAATAAAAATGTATCGAGTCACCATGTTACCCCATTGTAAGTGGTGGTATTGGCCGTCAATTATACAAATCAGAGCGTCTTGGCCTCCGAGGCTCTCGTTTTGTTCCGCCTAGTCTCTCCATGCATGAGCTCTTGATGCATGCGGATTGTCATCAACGTAATCTTCGACATCGAGGCTCAAGGTTCTGGCTCGTTCAACAATGCTTTTGATTTGTCGGTTGAGCCGCGAGGCTTCCAGTGCCGTTGGTCCTTTGCCAGCTAAATTTTGACACAATAAGCACAGATCTACCAATCTTAACTGATCTCAGAAACCAACTGTGGTTCAATGTCAGCATGTCAGCACCCTGCTCGGGTCTCACGATTTTTACATATGATACTCCTGAAGCCCTCCTAATGCCTTGCATTTCATGCACTCTCAGATAATTGCGGCGTTGTTGTGCGTACAAGGACAGCCAGCCTCCCTACTAGCAATCACGAGCGCACAATGCTGACGGGAATCGCTTTTGGCCTCTCTGGACTGGTGGCGTTTGCGTTCGTAGCACAATGGATCATTGGTTGCTACGATGACCCCAGAGAGCCGCCTCGGGTCAATTCAGACTTGCCACTTTTTGGGCATTTGTTCGGCATGACACGGCGAGGGGTCGATTATTACACTGTCGTGAGGTAGGTCCAATTCATCACTGTATCCACTATGGTGGCTCAATCTCGATTCCAGCAAGCGCACCGACGCGGACATCTTCACTTTGGACATCTTTGGCACTAAGCTCTACGTGTCGAAGACACATCGACTCACTTCGGCAATTCAGAAAAGCTCCAAGACTTTGTCATTCAAGCCCTTCATCCGAACAGCAGCAACAAAAATGGGAGGCGCGAACAACGGGGTTGTGGACAAGATGACCGACTCAGTCATAGACGACTTCAACCACGCCATGAAGTCGTCACTCGCACCAGGACCTGACCTTGACGCTCAAAACTTGCGAATGGGCAATCGTGTCCTTATCGATCTCGACGCTTTGACCGCAGACGGAGCTTCCGACAACCTGAAGCTTCATGCATGGGTCAAGCATGCTGTAGTCCAAGCTAGCAGCTGCGGTGTCTACGGGCTGAAACATCCATTCCTCGATCAGAAGGTTGAAGACGCTTTTTGGTATTCTGCACACATATCCAGTAACGTACAAGACGCTGATTCAATATAGGGTATGGCAAACATACATGTTACAGCATATGGCTGGTCTAGACATCACTGGCAGAGGCTACGCAGCCAGAGATGTCATCTTCGACGCCATGGTCGATTACACCAAGAATCCTCCTGGAGATGCTGCCCCCGTCATAACCGAGCGTGCCCGTGTTCTCAGGGAAGCTGGCCTATCTGAGCTTGATATCGCCAAACAACAGTCTACATTTGGCACTGCGGCCTTTGCCAACACCGTTCCTACCTTGTATTGGACGATCTATGAGCTATTCTCCCGGCCACAGCTTCTCTCTGCTGTTCGAGAAGAGATCATCTCCACTGCAATCTCTGGTTCACAGGAGAAGGGCTTCAGCCTCGACGTTTCCAGTCTCAAGACTAGGTGTCCCCTTACTTTATCCGTCCTGCAAGAGACTCAACGTATGCGTCATATCCACGCAAACATCCGCAAAGTAATCGAGGATACTCTTCTCGACGGCAAATATCTTCTGAAGAAGGGCAACTTCCTTCAAATGCCGGGCCAGCCTGTTCATCGCGAGAAGAGTGTATGGGGAGAGTCAGCCGACGTTTTTGATCCATATCGTTTCATGCCATCCGAGACCAAGAAGCCCGTACCCTCCAGCAGCTTCTTGTCGTGGGGCGCACCTCCACACCTTTGCCCGGCGAGGCAATTCGCCTCGACCGAGGTCCTGATCGTCGTCGCTCTGCTGGCTGTCAGAGTAGAGCTGACGCCAGTGCCAGGGTACTGGGAGAAAGTACCAGCTCTGAATAAGAGGGATTTGATCACAATATATAATCCTCAGAACGGTATTGATGTGAACGTGAAGCGGAGAGATCAGTGGGTTGGCACGTGGGGACTGCAGATGGGAGAGAGCAAGACCAGAGTGTCACTTGCATCAGGATAACAGTTTGTCTTGAAACACTTTAGACTAACATGTACCATCAACTACAAAGAGAAGCTACCGTGCCTTCCAGCACCCTTGCTGAACTTCTCTGCGCCTTGAACACTCTCGATGGTGATAACCTTCTTTCCAGTCTCGAATTCATTGCGGAGCGCATCCTCGAAGCTCGTCGCATTGTAGCAACTATAGTAAGCATTCGCGCGATCGATATTCATGCACTCTTGCGGGAACTGCAACAGCGATTCTGCGATTTTGGTCGCCTCCTCGAGCGCCTTGCCCTTTGGCACGACGCGATTGGCAAGACCCATGGTCAGTGCTTCCTTTGCGCTGACTGGCCGCCCCGTCAGGATCATATCAAGAGCTCGACCGAGACCAACAATTGCTTGTAGACGTACAGTGCCGCCGTCAATGAGAGGTACACCCCATCGTCGACAAAAGATACCAAACACAGCATCTTCCTCGGCCACACGGATATCGCCCAGCAGACTTAGCTCCAACCCGCCAGCAACGGCGAACCCTGCCACAGCCGCAATGACAGGCTTCTTGATGTCGAGACGAGAGGGACCAATAGGACCCAGATTACGGCCCTGGACCGCATGCGCGGGATCCACTACTGGACCATTGTAAGGCTCTCCTTGGCCGGGACCGCTGAACTTGGATACTTCATGTAGGTCGAAGCCAGCGCAGAAATTACCATTGGTGCCGTAGAAGACGCAAACCTTCTGGGTTGGATCGTGTTCGAAATTGATGAATGCAGAGTAGAGCTTGCGGCCAGTGGGGCCATCAATAGCATTGCGGCGGTGGTCACGAATGATGGTAATGGTGGTTATGCCCGCAGCGGTGGTAGTCACTTGGACTGCATCCGGTTCGGAGTCTATTTGAGCCATGATGTGGGGCGCTAGGAATTCAGGATGAGCTCGATGAAAACATCTTCATCTCGCAGAGCTGAACGCTACTTTATACTCGACCTCACCGGAGCTTGGTATATCTTCTCCACCATGACATGCCCTCACTCCGATGCCCTGCACTCGGTAGGGATTCTCACTAGCTGGCTAGTAAATGGGTACAGATAAAGTTCAAGTACTGTTAGCGAAAACACGAATGAAAATAATATAGACGACAAGATACAGGAAGCTAGAGGTAAAAGAACTCACTACATAGAAGAATCTCGTGCGATTCGGGATAATATTAAAGCAACCAACAAAGATATAGA